>JBBPCW010000001.1:31716536-31726854 GCA_037974425.1 Phenacogrammus interruptus
GGACTGTGAGCGAGCACCACACTAGGGGCAGTTTTAATGCAGGCAAAATGTGTATTCGTCATATAAGACGCACCAACACCCACCCCCCCCGTTTTGGGGAAGAAAAAGAAGTGCATTTTATATGACGAAAAATACGGTATATAAAATTATTGCTGTTTATTAATAGTGTGATTTGAAAGGTACTAATTCTGATTACATCACTAATGACAATTGCCACCAATAGCAGTCTGCACAGCGTAGTTGCTATTTCAGTAACACAATTACAGTTTTAAACGCTATTACACTTCTAATAATTATATATGAGAATGTGATGAAACTGTCCTATCCAGGATTCCGTAATCAGGAAGTAAGCTGTAGCACTCAGCATACAGTATATTCTACTTGAATGGATATAAACGGGTATTACGCACGGCAAGGAGCTGCTTTTTGCTTTCGGATTGAATGCTTTAGTGTTCACGGTTATTTAATTGCAATTTCAGATAGCTAAGGAAACTGTGAAGGTAAAGAAACATACCGATTGCAAGATGCAATCTATGCCCGAAGCATTGTAATCTTGTCCATTTATTTAGAGCGACAGCCTTCACAATGTTTGATCCATTGTCTGTGGTGATTGACACTGGAAACCGGAGCATCTTTCAAACCTTGAGACAGATTTTCTCCCGTGTGATCATCGGGAAATCATGCTGTTTGCAGGCGTCGGATTTTTATTTCAAACTCCTCAATAATAAAGTGCACTGTCAAACTCAAGTAAGGCTCTGATGTTCTGCTTGACCACATATCTGAAGTAGTTGCGTAGTATTTCATGTCTTTTAACTGCAACTCGACACTGGCTTTGCATTTGGAATACGTTTCAGGGATGGCGATGGCAGTTGGTATCAAGAGTATAATTTTTTTGGAAGCCGGCTTTACTAACGACATTTGCGGGCATCATCTCTTTGCATAAATCATAAGTGACTGCTTTTTGTTTGTACCTTTTTGAATCGTGTGCAGCTCGCAAATGCCTGCAATATAGATTTTTGATCACCTGGTTCCAAACTTGTTTGGGGTGTACTTTTCTCCGTGTCCACAGACTTAAAAAAAAATAAATAAATTAAGTCAAAGACCTCTTTGTGATTCTACCTCAGGTGTTGAAATAGTTTTGTTGTGTTACCCTGTTTTGCTGCAATGACCGACTGACAGGTCTTACAAATTACCTGGTTCTGTGATACGTTGGCTGGGTCCGAAATCGCATACTTCCCTACTGTATAGTAGGTGAAAAGCAGTATGTGAGGCGAGTAGTACGTCCGAATTCATAGTATGGGAAAAACTGTAGGCGAGAAGTTCCTGGATGACCCACTGCTTCCAGCCAAATTCTGTAGTAGACATTCGATGGGCACTGCACTATCCCATAAGGCAGCGGGAGAGGCGCTGGCATATTCGAAAAATGTCGGAAATCAGAGATGCGATCTTTTCAAGTGTAAGTACCTTAAGGAAAACGTTAAATCACGCGTTCATTGTGGTTAAATAACACTTGTGAGCAAATGTCCTCTGTAAAGGTAAAAAATAATGCGGTGTTGTGACGACACACGACACGTGACATCAACACAGCAGGTGTAGTACGTCCGAATTCCATTCATACTGCCCTCATCCATACTGCATAGAACGCACTGTTTTAACGGTAGAGCAGTACGTTCTAAATTAAATGTAGTACCTAGTATGTAGTATGCAATTTCGGACGCAGCTGTTACTTTTCCTGTATCCAAAGTAATCCCACACCACAGATGTTGACGTTTTTTTGGGCACCAAGTCATCCTGTGCTGAACTCATACCTGTTTCTACAGCCTATTTGTCGTTAAGCTCAGTCTCCTGTTCTCGCGCTCTGTTTGGCGCACTGCGTTGTGTTTGGTTCTAATAGCATACAGCGGGAAAAGTCGGAAACGCACAAAAAACTGTAAAGTAATTTAGAAATTGCGCATATTCGTGTCGCAATTTCGATACGATTTCAGTTAATCCATCACTGAATGTACTGTAGTAGCTGTGTTGTCTTGACAAACGTGTTTGTAAAAATAAACTCCAAAACTTTAGAATTTGGTATAAGCATGTAAATACAGTAACACATTTGTTTTTTTTTGTGTGTGTGATACAGTAAAATGTATGGGTAGTCACATTGTAGTGCCCCAACGGTTAAAGCAGACACTGGACAGCTCAACAGCCTCTATTAATTTATTGTAATAAAATTACAGGGCTTTAAGAAGAACAAAATGGAAAAACTTGAGACGCTCCACACGGGAAATTCTGGTCTGCAGCTGCCACAGGTGCATCAAATGGCAGCATCCAATCAGCAGCAAGGAGAAATAAATAACATTCTCAGAGACTGGCCACTTTCAACCCTCCCGCCTCTGATTACAGCAGTATTTAGCCATCCCAAGATGTGCTTTCATTGTGTTTTCTGGACAGTACAAAAACATTTATACAGTTATATTTTATATGAAAATGTAGCTGAATTCAATGTTACAAAATTAGTAAATATTTTTCTTAACTTATAACGAACGCATTTAACATGAAATAAGCAAAAGGGGAATATTTGCAGTTTCTGCGTAACTGCGGAGATTTCCGCATACAATTATCAGTTAGGTTCTCCGAAAAGAAATCTGTGTTAGACTAAATTCCGTGGTTCCTGATCCACGTAAAAGCAGGGGGTTACTGTATCAGATCAGCCTCTTCTATTGCTCCTTTGTCCAGTTTTAATGCTCATGTGCCTGTTGTGCGCACTTTCAGCTGTTCATAAACGTTAGTGGGTACTAAGGGTGGAGGTAGCTCTGTGGGTAGGATACTTGCCTCCGGACTAGGAGGTCACGGGTTTGAATCCTACCTTCAGCACACCACCCCTGGGTCCCTGAGCAAGACGCTTAACCCTAAGTTGCTTCAGGGAGAATGTGGTTCCTGTAGTTGGGGAATGGAAGTTGCTTTGGATAAAAGCGTCTGTTAAATGCCATAAATGTAAATGTACTCTGAAAAGTCAGTCTTGCTGCTTGGAGGGTTGCATATTTGCTGTGTGTTGACATATTTGTGTAACTGCCAGTATGAACTCTCAGTAATTTGTACTACCCCTGCTTTGGGATTGGACCTGATCAGTCAGTCTTTGCACTAGTGCCAGGTCCCAAATTGTCTTCCTTGGAAGGGACTAAGCACTGCACACTGGGATCTGGACCTGCAGAACCCGCTGTTTTCGTGATTCTCTGACCCAGTCATCTAGCATTCACAATTTGGCCTTTGTCACAAACAGTCAGATATTGTACACTACCCATCAAGGCATGCAATCTATCAGACAGCAAGTGAAGTTATTTTTTGAGGATAATTTATTGGTAGAGTTGTTTCAGTAATATTTATTATTCATGTCCGTGTTTTTATGTTCGGGTTGAGCAACGCAAATGAAAACGAAACCAGAATAACTGATTACCATAATTTCGTTCTGTGACCAGTGAGCGGCTGTAAAGAAATAAAAGCATTAGCTCTTTCATACAAATGCTGTAATCTTAGTAGTCCTTTGAGGACCACAGTGGATGACGCATGTTTGGGTTTCCTCTGTCGAGGATGATAAACTTTACTGTACTCTGAATGCTGTGGTGCTGAGTGTTTGCTTCAACCCAGAATTTGCTTCTAGCTTTCCATGTAGAAGGGATACAAATCCAGAAAATATCTGCTGACGTTCTATCTGCGGTCCTTGATGGGTTTAACTGTGGACACACAACCTAAGCAGTGCAGTTTGTAATGCCTTTGTAGTTTCAGTGGAAATAAAATTAAAACGAACTTAAATATGGGTCTGGGAAAGTATGTCTGTGTAACTACTTGATATACAAGAAAGCACTAGAAATACAAGAAAGTATTTCAGTATATCTGGTGTTTAGAGCAAGGTTTTTAGTAGTTTCATTCATTTACCTGATTTTTTTTTTTTAAACTAATTGCTTCTTAAAACGTTTTATTTTATTTTTTGCAGCATCTCCACTCATGGGTGCGCAGAGCTTTCCTAACCTTACAACTACTGGTACCACCTCAACTGTTACAATGTCCACCTCTATAGTAACAAGCAGCAATAATGTAGCCACGGCAACAACAGGTTTGTCTGTCGGCCAGTTGCTCAGTAATACTCTGACGACAAGCCTGACCTCAACGTCTAGCGAGAGCGACACGGGTCAGGAGGCCGAATTTTCCCTCTATGGTAGGCCATGCTAAATTTATTCATCCACAGAAACTTCTCTCTTCCCCATAGTCTGCACTAAACCCCCTTGTCTGTTCATCTCCATTTTAACTAATCTTGTTCTGTGGTCTAGTTTTCCATAGTCCTCTCTTTTGAATGTCAAGTGCTTTCTTGTTTTCTTCCCTTTTTTTTTTTTTTTGTATTTATTTATTTATTTATTTATTTATTTATAGATTTTTTGGATAGCTGTCGGGCAAACACATTGCTCGCTGAATTGGATGATGAGGAAGACTTGCCTGAACCAGATGACGATGATGACGAGAACGAGGATGACAATCAGGAGGACCAAGAGTATGAGGAAGTTCTGGTACGGTCCAGGGTCAACCTTGGTTACCACGTTCATATTCACAGGGTAAAACCTGTTGTAGTTTCAATAATAGTACAGTGCAACTCCTTTATTGTTGCTTTAGTTTTTTTCCCCCCCTTTTGTGGTAATCTAAGCTTGTGTTTTTCCTAAATAAAAAAAAATATTTTTATATTAAACCTTATTTCTGTTAGCATGGTGTCCCATGAAAAGCATGTTTGTGGTGAGGCGAGAGGCTATATTGCGTGTATGTGCATTGAAGTATAACACGGTACACGAATACAGTTATATTTGATGATTGATTGCCTGTCAGGAAGAAGAGGAGTACGAAACCAAAGGTGGCCGACGCAGAACTTGGGATGATGACTTTGTGCTGAAACGGCAGTTTTCTGCTCTAGTGCCTGCATTTGACCCCAGACCAGGCCGAACCAATGTTCAGCAAACCACTGACCTGGAGATCCCTACACCAGGTTCTCCACTTTCCACATCTTTTAAGTTTATTTATTTTAAAAAACAATACTTTCACTATTTATAGATTACTTATGGTGAGCATGTTCTTCCCAGAATTGCATTGACTTTTTCTACTAAACAGCAAGAGAACACGACACAAAACGATTCATAATCTTCACTGGTGAAGTCATTACCAATCATTTGAATCTTCCAGGTACTCCTCGTTCAGAAGTGCAGGAGGAAGTGGAATGCGCACCCTCCCCTCACTTGGCTCTCATGCTGAAGGTGGCAGGGCTGGGAACCACACGGGAAGTAGAACTACCTCTCTCTAACTACAAATCCACAATCTTCTATTATGTCCAAAAACTGCTTCAGCTTTCTTGTAATGGCAGCATCAAATCTGACAAGCTTAGACGCATTTGGGAGCCAACATACACGTGAGATTTATTTTTTTTATATATATAGGACTTTCTTTTTTGATTAGTTTGCTGTATACTGTGAACTAGACCCCCTATACTCAACCATGTGTTTTGTTTTAATAGGATCATGTACAGAGAGTTGAAGGACTCTGACAAAGAGAAAGAAAGCAGAAAGATGGTAATAAGATTTTACTTGTTACCCTCTTCTTCCTCACCCACTTTCTCTTCCAGCACATTAAAGTCCTGCCTGTGATTTATTTCTTTGGCTGTTCCCAATGTGTAAATGCAGATTCAGTCTCAGCCTTCACTAACCTTAAAGCTACCAGCCTGTGTGTATTAGGGGGTGGGCGGGTGTGGTATTGGAGGGGATCTGCCTAGTGGTTAATCTTGGTTATTGCACGAACCTCTTATTAGTTAATCCTATTGTAATGCATGTGTATTGCGTGAGACTTTACAATCAGGAAAGACCAACATTTGGTTCTTCCTGTTGTAGGGTTGCTGGTCTGTAGAGCATGTGGAACAGTACCTTGGCACAGATGAATTACCAAAGAATGACTTGATAACCTACATGCAGAAGAATGCAGACTCAACTTTCCTGCGCCACTGGAAATTAACCGGCACTAATAAAAGTATTAGGAAAAACAGAAATTGTTCGCAGCTCATAGCTGCATACAAGGTATAGAATGGTATTGGATGTGCGCGCACACACACAAGCGCACACACACACACACACACATATGTATGTATGTGTATACAGTAAACCCCCAGGTTTATGCGGATCGGGACTCGCGGATCCAGTCACGCAGTGGTTTTTTTAGAATCGTTTTACGCGGAAGTCTCAAAAAAACAGTGCAGAATCTGCAGATATTCTCTGCCTTTTTTTTATTTTTTAAAACTCATTTTAGTTATTCTGGCTCCCGGTGCGTGGCCTCTCTCTCGCTCTGTCTCACTCTCTCTTTACTTGCTCTCTCTCGCTCTCTTACTCTCTCCCTCTCTCTCATTCGTGACCTCTCTCTCTCTCTCTCTCTCTCTCTCTCTCTCTCTCTCGTTCATGACTTTGCTGTATTTAAACCTTGGGTATATCTTTAATTTCATTTTAATGCATTACCCTTAATGAAAATCTAAAGTGTTCTGGGAGCAGATTTGGGGGCATATTTAGGGTTTACACTATACGCGGGTGCTCTAGTAACGAATAGCGGGGGATTACTGTATGTATATATATGTATGTATGTGTATATACACACACTCTTGCGTCTTTAATTTTTCCTGTCACTCTGTTTTTTCCGTTTGCTTGTCACTTGTGTGCACCTGTTTGTTTCAGTGCCCTGCGTGTGTAAATGTTTTGAACCACAAAAAATTCTTGACGTTGTTGTGAGGTGCCATTTATTTATTTTGCTTTTTTTTTTATTTTATTTTTTTGGTCACAACCATATTTTTTCTTTTTTGTGAGATTGGAGTAGCACTAGCCTGATATCCCTACTGTAGTGTGTGGTGTTGGAGGATAATAAGCTGAGGAGTTGGAGCATGAGTTGCACCTTAACTCTGCACATGTTTGGTTTTTCCAGGATTTCTGTGAGCGGGGCTGCAGGTCATTGGGACTCGGCTCAGGCTCTCTATCAGCCACACAGAGCTGCGACATCCTGAGCAGTGCACGGGAGCAGGCACAGGCTAAGGCTGGGTCAGGTCAAAGTGCTTGTGGTGTGGAGGATGTGCTTCAACTCCTGCGCATCCTCTTCATCATTGGTGGAGAACCGTCGGCCGGCCGCACACTGCAAGAAGGTGGACTACTTTGTTTTAAAATATTATGCTTTTGAAGAATTAAACATTTTACATAAATCGAATTGTTTCTTGAAGGGAATTATTTTTTCTAAAGAGCTTTTTTTTTTTTTTAAAGATGTGGATGATCTACAGTTCAAAGCATCACCCGAAGAGTTTACCAGCAAAAAAATTACAACCAAAATTCTGCAGCAAATTGAGGTTTGTATCACCTTCACTGCATTGCAGTAGCCCTTACCTTAACTTCAAATCTTCTGGCTGTTCAACTTTGCCTCACAAACCTAAATGGTCCCCTCCCACCACATATGTTTCATGAAATATACTGCATAGGGTATAATTGTTTGTGGCATTGACTAATTATTGTTGTTTTCTCATTTAGGAGCCTCTGGCTTTGGCTAGTGGGGCTCTTCCAGACTGGTGTGAGCAGTTAACCAGCAAGTGTCCTTTCCTCATCCCTTTTGAAACCCGACAGCTCTTCTTTACATGCACTGCATTTGGAGCCTCCAGGTCAGTGCTTTGTCTTTTATTGAACTGATAATTGGCTAAAACATGAAAGGGAGGTTATGTCATAAAGAATTGCCCAAAAAACACAATTGAAACGTGCACTTCAAGTGTTCGCTGACAAAGTGGCTCTGATCACCTAGGCTGATTTCCAGCATATGAAGTCCAGCACAAAGCTTTGCTGAAGGATGATATTTAAATTCAAGCATTTCTGTAATGCACTGGTGATTCTGTGTGTCTTCAGGGCGATAGTCTGGCTCCAGAACCGGAGAGAGGCCACTATGGAGCGATCACGGCCATCCACCACGGTGCGGCGGGATGATCCCGGTGAGTTCCGAGTGGGGCGGCTCAAACATGAGCGTGTCAAAGTGCCACGTGGAGAGAGCATGATGGAGTGGGCTGAGAGTGTCATGCAGATCCATGCCGACAGAAAGTCTGTACTGGAGGTAAAGAAAAAATTACAAACTATTTCCTCTTGAAATATAATCCTTTATTTACAGGTATATTTCAGCACCTGTAAAACACATTTTCCTTAAAACCTAGAATTTAATGGACATGAAATGAATAGTTAATTTACAGGCAACATTCTGTTCTTGGCTTTGGAAAAATAAATATTGGTATAGTTCTAACTAAAGCAATATCAAAACATTGCTGTGGTGCTTGTCTGCAGGTTGAGTTTCAGGGAGAAGAAGGCACTGGTCTGGGCCCCACGCTGGAGTTCTATGCCCTTGTGGCTGCTGAGTTTCAGAGGACCTTGTTGGGCATCTGGCTCTGTGATGATGACTTCCCAGATGATGAGTCACGGCAGGTAAGAGCATTTGCCATTTATATGTTCAGCTTTTATAATGACTTTACAATGTTTTAGGTACTGATTTCCTCTTATCAGCTACTTTAAGTATAAATTTGATTTTTCCATGGATAGTCATGCTGACCTTTATAATACATGGTGATCATTGTGTACTTGTGAAAATGAATCAGGTGGATCTGGGAGGTGGCCTGAAACCACCAGGATATTACGTACAGCGCTCTTGCGGCCTTTTCCCAGCCCCATTCCCTCAGGACAGTGACGAACTGGAGCGCATCATCAAGCTGTTCTTATTTCTTGGCATTTTCCTGGCCAAGTGCATCCAGGACAACCGGCTCGTAGACTTGCCCATCTCTCAGCCCTTCTTTAAGCTGCTGTGTATGGGAGACATTAAGAGTAACATGAGCAAACTCCTGTACCAAACTCGTGGTGACTCCGACCACCGCTTCTCCGAGATTCAGTCGGAGGCCTCCACTGAGGAGGGGCAGGACACGTACTCTATGGGCAGTTTCGATGAGGACTCAAAATCTGAATTTATCTTGGATCCACCAAAGCCCAAACCCCCTGCCTGGTACCATGGGATCCTGACATGGGAAGACTTTGAACTTGTAAACCCTCACAGAGCAAGGTTTCTGAAAGAGATGAAAGATTTGGCAGTAAGAAGACGGCAAATCCTAAGCAATAAGAGCCTGTCGGAGGATGAGAAGAACACTCGGCTGCAGGATCTCATGCTGAAGAACCCTATGGGCTCTGGCCCACCACTAAGCGTAGAAGATCTGGGGTAGGTTATGAAGTTTTGGAAATATACCGAGGCACATTTGAACATTTATTTTGTGAAGTATTTATCAAATCATTAAATGGTTTTGTGTGTGTGTAGATTAAATTTCCAGTTCTGTCCCTCCTCCAAAGTACATGGTTTTTCAGCTGTGGACCTTAAACCTAATGGAGAGGATGAGGTAAGTCATTGCATTAGAAGAGCTTTGGGTTTATTTTTAATGTTTGTCTTGTTCCAAAAGCTGATGATCTTTTGTGTAAAGAAAATAGTAATAATGTAATTGGACCTTGATTTTGAGGGGCTCAGATATTTGGTGGTGGTAAGGACCAATAGTAGGGCTTATTTGACACTTTTTTAAAGTGTATTTATTATTTGTTAAAGGGATACTGGAAATGTATGCAACATGTCTACGCTTGTGCAAAATGTGTTGTTCTCATCAGATTGTTACCATGGACAATGCAGAAGAGTATGTGGAATCGATGTTTGACTTCTGCATGCACACTGGGATCCAGAAGCAAATGGAGGCCTTCAGAGGTAAGACATCGCATGATGTAGCATCCTCTTATATTAAGCTGATAGTTGTAGAGTTTCTGGTGTCATGGTTTACATTCCTTTACCCAAATCGTAATGTAAAGAGTGAAGATTACATACTTGCCTCAAGGACATGCTCATTGACCATTTTATCAGGTAAACCTTCTGAATGCACTTCTTAGGTTCACAATTACCAGCTTCAACCCATGATTACTATTACTGTTAGCATTGCATGGGTCAACCTGTAAATCACAGGTCCCACAAGTTGGCCTAGGGGTTGGGTGAGTTTGGATCAGCATAGCGGACAATGTTGCAGGTTGCACGTGTAACCAGTCAGAGTCTCAAAAGCAGCTTTCTGTATCTTTTTTTGTTTGTTTTTGTAGTAGTGCCATTTTGATACTTTTGTACACTTTCACATCATGAAAATAGTGTTTTTTGTGGGGTTTTTTTTTCAGAAACGTGCAACAAAACATTAACAGATTTCCCTAACATTAGTTATTTGTAGTTATTTATGAGTTTT
>JBBPCW010000001.1:31953207-31969428 GCA_037974425.1 Phenacogrammus interruptus
AAATTCCACTGGGATTCCATAAAAATTCTATTCTAATTCTCTACCAGTGTGAACACTGTCTGATTGGTGAATCACACAGGGAGAGACACTATACAAAGTTTAAAAGCAAATCCATGTCCCTGTAATATTTCTGGAATGAATATTCCAATATTTTAAGGCAACGTGTTCGAACTGCAGTGATGAAATTCCTGTATAAATGAAAACATTTAATTCATGGTCAGTACAATTACCACCAATACCTGTCATCTGAACGTGAGTATAGTACATGTTGGGTAAATTATGGCTTCAGTTTAAAAGTGTCTGAGGCTACCATCTCAATAACTTATTTTTCAAAGAATCATGTCATGTTTTTCACATGCTGCAGCTTAGTAAATTAGAACAGGAGGTTTAGCTCTCACTGCATTTCTAAAGAGTGAGTTGACGGGTCAGTGGACTCTCTGCACTAACCTCCTGAAGGCAGGCATCAGGCACTGTGTAATTAGATGGCTGTAATTACCACTATGCCATTTCAAATGCCCAACGTTAGGCATTATTATCAAAAAGCAACAAACATCCGGAGAGGTCACTATGCAATTACTAAAAAGTGAAGATTTTTTAGCTGCGTGCTTTTAATGGTGGGGACAATTAGAAGTTTTTTATCCAGTCTTTGGTCAGTTATTTTTTTACTGTTACTGTGTATGCCATTTTATGAGGACTCATAAAGTGAGGACTCAAATTTCTCTGTGTATTTTTATTTCAGACGTTATAAGTTTTTAAGCCTTACTTAGCATTGTATGTATGGCATTTCTCGCATAGTTCATCAAAAGAGCCGGATGAGAGTTTTATAATATGTACATTCCCATTAGCTACTGGCAGTGCCACATTTTAGGCTCTTAAATGTTTGATATATTGTTTACAAATACTGGCACCAAAACCCTCCTACCTTGGCTCATGACCGAATGCTCTTGGGAAGTTAGGAGACTATAATGTGTTCTTCTATATGGTCATCCTAAATAAAAATAAAAATGAATAAATAAATGATGGAAGAATCAAACTCAGATCTGCTATTCTTGTAATGACAAATAACATGTTTGCGCTTCAGACTACTTATGTTGTTTCTGACACTGAATGACATATTATTGATGAAAAAAATGTCAAGACTATGGACAAAATTCAACCTTTTGATTTAGACACAGTAAATGTCACCTATTTAAAAACTGTAAAGAGATAAGGCAATTTTCAAGTCATTGACTTAGAGTGAAAAAAATGTTTTACACTATAAATTTGTTTTCTCAGGTGTGGCTCTACACACAAATGTATAAATACTAAACAGTAAATTAAACATTTGTTGACTTTCTCTGTTTCTCAGACAGCAGTTTGTCACATACAGTAGGGGAAATATTGATCTCCTGCTGAATTTGTAAATTTGCTGACTTACAAATCTCTAAATCTCTGATTTAAGAGGTAATTTCATTTTTATAGAGAGAGACAGAATATCAAACAAAAATCATGAAAAAAACATGTTACATAAACCATTTCACTTGTATTTGATACCCAAGCAAAACATGCCTTGTGGCGAAACCCTTGTCGGTAAGCACAGCAGCAAAACGTTCCTTACAGGTGGTCACCAGGTTTTGGCCCACTCCTCTTTACAGAAACTCTCTAAATCCTTTAGGTTTCTTGGCTGCTGCTTGGCAACTTGAAGCTTTAGCTCCTCCACAGACTGGCTAGGCCACTCCATGACCTTAATGTGCTTCTTCTTTAGCCACTCCTTTGCTAACTTGGCAGTAAGTTTTGGGTGGTTGTCATGCTGGAAGAGAGTGTTGTGGCTGAGGGAAGCCACAACACGATTTTATAGTACATGGCTCCATTAGTTGGCCCCTAAATTAATTGAAATCCTGTATCCTTAAGCATGTTTTCACCTCCATGCTTGACTGTGGGGATGTTCTTTGGGTCCTTCAGTTTTGGTCTCATCTGACCACAGCACCATTCTCTCAAGCCTCCTCTGAATCATTTAGATGTTCACTGGCAAACTTAAGATCGCCTGTACATGTGCCTTCTTGAGCAAGAGGACCTTGCGGGTACTGCAAGATTTCAATCCATTATGATGTACTGTGTTAGGCCTCGTTCACACGGACGTCTGAACCAGGTGTTTTTCTGGCATTCGTGACTCCAGGTGAGCGCCTAATGAACGGCACCCATTTTTCTGCACATCGAAGCAAATCAAAGCGTTCAGCGCTGGCGTTCAGCGCCGGCGTTTGGCCGGTTGCGCGTTCAGATGGCGTCAAATAAACGTTGCATGCAACGTTTTCTTGGCGTTTCCATGGCATTCAGTTGACGTTCTGGAGGACCGATTATGTCTCATGATTCTGTACTGACATCAAGTGTAACCCTAACACTAACCCTAACCCTAACTTTTGTGGAAATCTTCGCATGTCTTCAAAAAGCACAAAAAAACGTCCCTTTGATCTGACGTTGGGCAGTAAGAGGGTGAACCCAGTAGCAGCAGCGATGTTTGTTCCTCTCCTGCCTACGGCGCCGCATCGGGATGATTTTTATAATGAGAATGTAAACGGTGAGTTTTAAGAAAGAATAGGGATCCATGTTTTCAGTGCAGAACTATAAACCAACATGACACACGTGTAAACACTCTGAACAGAGATACAGTGCCCCCACAGGTAAATACACCAAACTACAGATTGGGCGTCAGGCTGGCGTTAAACGGCGTCAGACTAACAGCAGTCGAACACCTTGCTGACGTCGATCAAGCGTCGCTTACCAAACGCCACAAAAATGCCTATGGCGTTCAGAGTGCGTTCATTACGTCCGTGTGGACGAGGCCTTACCAATGGTGTTCTTGTTGACTGTGATTCCAGCTGCTTTCAGATCATTAACCAGCTACTCCCATGTAGTTCTGGGCTGATCCCTCACCTTTCTCATGATTGTAGGGGATTAAATGCTTATTTTACTCAACAACATGCAAATCAATTTATATACTGATACATATATACTTTAATGTAACATGTTTTTTCTTGATTTTTGGTTGATATTATGCCTCTGCTCCATAACAATGAAAGTACCTCATAAATGTTTGTTCATTTTTTTGGTAAGTCAGCAAACTTACAAATTCAGCAGAGGATCAAATAATTATTGCCCCCATCGTAAGGACCATATTACAAAGATTACACAACTACTTAACACGATTTGAGGTACACATGTTAAGATTTAGGCATGTTGTTTGCATGGTAGCAAACTACCTGTAGGCTTCCATTACATCTTTAGGCTTCCATTCAGTTCAAAGCTAAAGAAGCAGCCCAAAGCACTTGACAAGTAATGGCTGATTAACTACACTTGAGTCAGAGGAAAACACCGCAAGTTTTAGGGTGTACTCACACTAGGCAGTTTGAACCGTGCCCGAGGGCGTATGAGCACCAAAGCACGGTTCGTTTGACTAGTGTGAGTGCTCTGTGCCCAGGAGCAGTTCTTTTAGCTGTCCCTGGCCCGGTGGAAGAGGTGAGCCAGAGCACGGTTCAGTTGGACTTCGGCGTGGTTCGCATGTAGTGTGAGCGCTAACCGCGCTGGAGCACGGATCAGGACGAGTGACGCCACGTTTTTGCGTCGCTCCAAAACCATTTTTCGTGCCACAAAAGCGATAGACCTGTTTAGAAACAGGCTGTGAGGGGGCTGTGGACCACTGTGGACCAAACGACTCAAAATTACTATCAAAATAGTAACCAGAGCGATAGACTACATTGCTTTCAGCGAAAGAGCGCCGCTATTTCTGTTTATCCTGAAACCGTCACACCATAATGATGTAAGCGTGCTCCGGCACAAACGCTGAAACCCAATGTGAGTGCGGGCCAGAGGGGGAGTGGGGAGGGGGGACAATCATACTCGGGTCCGGTTCACGGCAACCATGCCTAGTGTGAGTACACCCTTAGCTATATCTTTGCTTGAATGGATAATCTAAATGTATGTTGCATGTTGGATCAAAACAAAGGATTTCTTTTGTAACTGGTCAAGCAATTTTAAGTTGTTCAAATACATTGATCCTTAGATACTACACTTACTTCTATTCACTTAAAGGTGACATATTATACCTCTTTTCAAACAAGTTATAATATGTTTATGGGATATACAAAACATATTGATTAATTTCTTTGCACCGAATCACTCTCTGCAAATTTCCTTATCCTGATGTCCGAAAGCCTCATAGAAGCATATGATCTCTGACACCAAAATCTTTCAAATGACGCACAAAAAATGGATGGATGTTTATTTTTGCGCTTTGAGTGGAAGCAAAAAGTGGGTTTAGCCATTTGTGGTGCCCAGCTGTAAAGTTTCATATCATACATCACATTTAGAATACCATGAAAATCGTCATGAAATGAAAAAAATGCATCATTTGTAAACAATCAGAAAGTTTTAGCCACTTGAAAGAATACACAGCAGCTATCATTCAAGTGATTACACAGCTTTTTTCACCTTTGTGTCTCCTTTCAGAAGTGATGTATAATTGAATTCCTTTGACTGAGGTTAGCTATGACTTCCTTGCCCAGTCTCCGGTTCATCACACACATCAGCACCCTGCTGTACCATTGTGGTCTGAATTCTCATCACCACACTGGGCATACCTTCCATGTTTGTGCAGGCACAATGGAAGCCCAGCATGCTTTCTCCCCAATTCATCCAAGGCCCTTCTCCTCCTTTCCAACTTCTGCATATTTTCTTAATGTAAGCTGTCATCTCCATTTATTTGTCTTCTGCATCTTCGAATTATGTCAACCATCTGTTTTCACACCTTAAGTTCTACAAATAACCTGAACCGCTGATAGATGGATTGGATTTGAAAAATCTAAAAAACATTGCCTGCTGTTTTCAATTTTTGGAAACAGATTTGTCGCTTTTCTAGGTGGACCAGAATGGAGCTTCAGATATTCTTTGTCAAAGATAGAGTTGCTGCCATGAATCCTGTTCACTTGCAAGCTTGGAGAGGGACTCTGTGGGAATTAGCAGCAGGAACAACACTCCAGGCCCTCAGATAATGGACTTGGTGAATGTCCACCATCTGGTGTTTGTTTAATACACAGAGAAGGTCAAATGGCCTGCGATCCTTTTCTACTCTCCTGCATTCATGCATTGAATTGGGGAAAATCATTGATTTTACTCGTCTACCGGATGATCTTTGTGTGCTGGAGCTCAGTATGACAATGACAACAACCTTATTGCTTAAAACAGCACTCAGTGGGACTGAAACAACTTGAATTCAGCACAGGACATTATTGCTCAGCTGTGTCCCTTTATTCTGATTAGAGCCCTCTCTGAAACAAATCCTCTGCAGGACTCTGGTACCTTTGTCTGGAATTAAATTCTTAGGTTTTTCGGAATCGGCTGTTTCTGCTGTAGAGTTTTACATTGTGTATAGCTTGAAAGTCAAAATACTTCCAAATATGTACTTTTGCCACCTTAAGGATAGCTGTTTATGTCATCCATTGATTTTATCCATGATGGTTTTCAGCATTGTGTGTTTTCCGTTTCTTGCCGTGACATGCTGTGTTTAATGACTGAATGGACAGTCATTGGACCTCTCAGTTTTATTCATGAGGCTCTCAGTTGCATCATGTACCCAGGCGTGTTTGGCCTTGTTCTCATTGGAGGAAGTTACACATGCTAATGATCTGTAAGTGCTAGACTGGAGAGTAAACCATGACTAACAGTAGAGCTGAGAGAGAACAGAACACGTGCAGAGTCTCATTTGGCAACAAGGCAGGCTTTCTTCTCAAATGTGCGGCAACTAAATCCACTTAAGACAAAGTGGACAGCAAGGAAATGGTTGAATAAAGCAGAATACAGCTGGAATTTGTGTAGAAAAGTGTTTTAATTGTACAGTCACAACTAAAAACTAATGAAGAGGAGTTTATTTGTATATTAACAAATCAATGTAATAAAACCCCTCTCTTTCTGGGCATCTGCAATTCATTAGTTAAAAGGTTAGATGTCAGTTTATCAGGCTTCTATGTGTCCCAGTCACAACCTGTCTTGCCGTCCCACCTGCAGTCTCACTATTGCTCTGTTCTGATGTGCTAAAGCCATGGTGTGCTAACGCCCTGGCTATAGTCTATAGTCTTAGAGGGCCACCTTTAGAGTTGACTTCTCAAACTGCCCTTTTGTGTGTATTTGAAGTGCTGACAGAATTTAATAAAGATTATGATATCAAGGCCTGTATTTTTTTTTTGTTTGTTTGTTTGTTTGTTTGTTTGTTTTTCCCAATGAGTGGATTGAGGGCTAAGTGAACTATTTTACCTTGTATGTCCATGAGTGTGTTAATATACATTACTTGTTGAGCAATTATCTGGTCAAATACAGAGCTAACATTGGAACCCATATTAAGTAGACTGTGTAGCCTGTTCAGAAGGTATTTATTTATGTATTTCCTGAGCAAATTTTAAGCATTTGTTTGAAAGTGTTAACTTATTGTTGACCAAAGAGATTTGTGCATTGTTAATGGAAACCAATAAAAGCAGTAGTATAAAACTGTTGGCAATGTTGTGAGGGGCTGCAAATGCACTAAGCCAAGAGGGGGCAGCTTTTATTGTGCCCCAACATTATTCTGATATAATTGTGTACCCACAACACAGCCTGGTGCATATTTGTCTACTTTGAATTAGAATTGATTATTTTAATTTTTATTATTATTTTATTTTTATTTTTATTTTTATTTGTATTTTATTTTTCTTATTTTATTTGTATTTTAATTTTATTTAATTTAATTTTATTTTATTTTTATTTTTATTTAAAATTATTATTTTTATTTTTGTCAAATGTGTTGTGTTAGAAACACATGGTCAAAATGATGCCAAGTGCCTTGTTTCTTCACTGAAGTAGGAGGAATTCTTGCTAAAAGGTTGGCTAAATGTACAACAGCATTTTGACCTCAACAGTATGTGGAGGAAATGGTGTCAGTTTTTGTAGAAATAAGCATTGCACATTATAATAATCAACCAACAGTAATTAATATATAATGACATTCATTATTTTATTCTAATTTCCATGCAAAGCTAACTCAGAAATTATATTTATTGACTTCTGGGAATCTGAGCATTCTTGGCATACTGTATAGAGCCACGTGAAATGTGAAAAAGGATTTACTTTACACTTTAAACACCACTACCCCCCCCCCCCCCCCCCAATATGTCAAACCCCACTACAGCATGTGCAGGATATGTGATTGTGAGTGTCACTGGACCATTGATTGACTGACTGAGACAAATCCAAAAACCTGGTTTACTCAGATATTTAAACCCAAAAAAGAAACAAAGCTAGATTCTAGAAACAAAAAAAATAATTGTTTCTTCCCGTTTAGATTGAAATGTAGATTAATTGGAATACATTGTTACAGAGACGTACAATATTTCACAGCTGATTCAACAACCTATAATTTGTGTAATGAAGAATTTTAATTAACATACAGGCCAGGCATAGATTTGTAAGATATTGTTTTGATGTGCTTATAGAAGGAGCTATTAGTCGACTTGAAATGTGTATTGAAATCTGAATATGAAACTGTGATGGAATTTGATTTGAGTTTGGAGTTTAATGTTGTCCCACTGGGAGGAACGATTTGAAAGAGATGAGGGATTATTTTAAAAGACATACCCTAATTGAGAATGTAGAATGGGAGGAAATGCAAAAAGATTGCTGTAATTCAAAGTCTTTGGCAACGTTTTAAAATCGCTGCTTGCTCCAATTCCCGACCTTCAAAGAAAAGCTTGACTAGAGAGAGAACCAGTGCACCACTTTTCACCCCAGGTAGCAATATAATGCAGCTCATGATTAATTTTAATTAAACACATTTTGGAAAATGATATTGAATGTTTGAACCCCTGGTGCTTTAATTATTTTATTGCCTCTCAGCTCAAACTCTAAAATGTTGTGGCTGGATGATGTATTGGAATATATCCTTCACAGCTGGCATGCAGGGGGCTTCCTCTGACTTCTATAGTTAATGTATTATTAGTGATCCACTAAAAGACAGTAGAAATAAGTAAATTGACACTTCTGTAAATGCTAATTTGCCCCCATATTAACTGTTAAAGTCATAGTTAATTTAGGAAGGGGCTGAGAACAGAAAGTGGTGGAACTACTGATGGCTTAGTGTCATTTGTTCAAGTCCGAAATAAGCGTGTTTCTTTGTGTAAATCATCATAAATATCTAATCGGAACGCTTTGGTAAATGAGAATACTTATATTGTTGTAGCCTAGCTTCTGTTACACCATGATGACAGGCAGAGAAAAGGAAACATCCTCGGCTTAATGCAAACTCAAGGGTTAAGTCACATTTCAATTGAAGTTGAAGGTAGAAAGAGGCCGCCACTACAAAAGCTTAAGTTTGCCCTAATGGCCTGACGAATGCCTGGATTATTGGCGGTGCAGAGAGACAAATAGCCGCAACAAAGAGTGTGGCTTTAAGCCTCTTGAATGTCCTCCACCGAAACAAGACAGTTCCAACAAGGCTATTATCCTGCCTTTGTTTATGGGCACAGGAGTCGAAAACAATTCAATGGGAAGATTACCCCTACTTGTGAAGTTCTAAGAGAGATAAATTGGTAAGTTCCTGTTGGATTAAAGCAGGTGCATGCAGCTATGTGTTGTAAACTTTTTTTGAGGGTCCATGAGGAAAATGTCTCACCATTAGGGAGCTTTGTGTAGAGTGGAGTCACAAAGTCACATATTTGCCATTAAGCTGCATTTCAAGATTCTTAAAAAAGGATCAGCTATGCTTTAATTATAAAAAAAATTATATGAATTATAGACAATGATTCTCCTTGTGAGAAGATTCAATCAAATTAAATGTTTTATACAGCATCAAACATTTTTTTAACTATGCAGTATCTACAGGACCATGAAAATTTGGCACATTTTGGTATGTAGGAATATTTCTGCAGGATCTTATTGCTCACCAATACAGTATGTCTGCATGGATCAACAGATATTTCCAAAAACCAAGCTGTGCTGGTCTGAAAAGGCCCGTGGCAATAGGACCAAGAAATGATAAGATCTTCATACCTGGCTAGAGCTGGAGTAGCTGTCAAAAGTCAGACAGGGAAAGCAAACAACAAACCATGCCTACAGTGGGCAATAAAGGGAGGAGACGACTTTATCAAGGCACCTCTTAAAGGTCCGTTAGACTGATTTAATACATAGGTTTCGTTCTTGTTTTCATTCTGATACCTATATCCACAGTCTTTAAACAATGACCTGTCCACTAAAAAATGCTAATGTTGCCACCAGAAAATGATTGTGATCATTCAGCATGATTTCACATGCAATTAGCTAATTGTCCTTATTACATTTATTAAAGTTGGGTCAAAAATTCATTAAAAGCAAAATAATCAGATATACGTTTATGTGGGTTTTGTAGTGTTTTTCAAAAATGTTGTTATGTGTAGTTTATGTGTGGTTTCTGATGTGTATTTAAACATTTTGATTGATGCATTCATTTAAAGAAAGCCTAGGATAACCTTTAGCTGTTGAACAAGCTGCAGTTGGCTGACCTGTTAAAGAATTGTTAAATTTTTTGTTATAGGATGATTTTTATATGGTGCAGAAAATTGTTTAATTTATTGGCTTTTGCATTGGGGTCTATGAAAACTCTAAAACCAGCTTTGAATAAGAATTGCATTTTTTTCACTGCACCTCCCTCTGAAATGTTGGCTATATTGGCTGAAATAAACCCATTAAAACACTTTGTAAGGAATGTTTCACCACAAGCCAATATAGGATGTCTCCTGTGTCAGCTATTCTAACCCTCAAAGCCAAGAGACACAGACAGAGATTGAATGTATCGATCGGCTTAAATAGCCCTGTCTTTAATAAATACTACATTATGACTGCAAGGTTCTGCCGGCGTGTTGGCTGATGAAGGCATGCCTCTCAAAGTCGGTAATCAGAGGAAGTTCAGGGGAAAGATAATCTTTCGCTCTTTGCATCCTCGGAGACGCAGGCCAGGCAATCAGGGGGATAGCGGTGATTGCTCGGGTTGCACTTGTGAAATCACAGACTGCATTGGCCCCGGACCTGAAGGAGATATTAAAACCAACCTCTTCTAAGTTTTCCTTTTCAAGTAAATACTGATTGGGGCCTCCATAAACCGGCTACTACCCTTCTCACATCAGACAGTAACAGGATTCACACATGCGTTCTGCACACAATATGAGTCATTTATTGTGTTTCCAATCCAAATGTATAGTAACTGCTAATAATGTTTTCTATATTAATGCTCTGCAGGACAACACAAATACAAAAAAAAAGAAGTAAAATGTCTCGCTGTAAATGTGACGTAAAGTGCAGGTATAAATTAGATGCATTTTGAAACTTTCTGGAATTGCACACATTGTACGTTATGATCGCTGAATAAAAGTGAGAAGTTGGGCTGTGTGTGTGTGTGATGATTAAAGCCCTGTCCTATGATGGGGCTATGCAAAGGCTTCGCTCAAGCAAAGCCAATAACAAAGCCAATAAACAAATAACTATCCCTTGATGGCCTGAAATCAGATGCTAAGTGAAGCCACTTGGGACAGAGCCTACAAATGTAGCCAAGGCTCAGTGGGCATCCCAGCCTCGCCTGTTTTCTTCTGACCCAAGCCCTCAGAAAGCCTTTCCCTGTTTCATACTCCTATGATTGAATTCAATAGGATCATGTGTCCCAAAGAAAAGGCAATTAGTAGATGACACTGAAATGGTAAAAGAAACAAGCTTCAAACACGTCAGAAGACAGCTGTCCAGATATTACTAATCGCTGGAGCAAACTGGGCCCAATTAAAGTTTAATGTGGCTTTTAAGGGAGCTTTTTTTTGCTTATCAGTGTGATAGGATCCAAGGGAAAATATTGTTATTGATTCCATCATTTTAGATGTAACTGATCCTTTAAGTAATTTCTCAGGGTTCCTGTGTGTCAGTTTTTAAGTGTCTGCTTGGGCTGGATCGCTGAAGCCAGCCGTTCATTTAGAATTCAAAGCCTAATGCACAAAGTGTTCCTGATACACTTTCAGTCACATCTGTTGAAAGACAACACACTTATCCCGTTGGAAGCCTGAGCAAAACATTGACTGCAGTTCAAGTCAGGGCAGCTAAATTATGAAAATTAAGTGCTGTTGGGAGATAACTTAATTGATCGTTCCAAGAGAGTTTGTTTTAAAATATTGATCGCATACCACTGCATCTTAAAGAACACAGCAATAAGATGCATATCGATTGAAAACCGAACATGAGTTTGAATAACAAAGACATAGAATTTATAAATGTATTTAAAATACTATGTAAATATATTGTTTGTGTATCAGTGCAGAATCTAAATTATGTATTATATTATGTATATATACATACACGCGTGTGTAAATAAAATATATGATATGTTTGTACATAATATTATATACATTTTATAAATACATAACATTTATTTAGAAAGTATTTGTTCTAATGTAAAAAAATGCCTATTATGGTACCTGACACAAAGTTTTTTTAATGTGAAAAAAACGCATCTAAAGGCCATCTTTTCAAGACCCTGAACAGACTGCGGCGATATACAATAGCCTCGCTCAGGAATGGAGGTGTAGGCTAATTTGTCCATCTCCTGCAGTAACCCTCTACTGCTGTAAGAGAAGAAAGACCACATTCAAACCTCAACTGGATTACACAGGCCAAAAAGAGCAGGATGTTGAAAGAATGGGAAGCTTTTGTTACTCTCCCTTTCAGAACATATAAGATTTTGATTAAAGGACAGTGGTTTTAATGCATATTGATCAATTCAAATTCAATCTGAACTTTTTAGACATTAACGTACAAACCAACAACAGTAACCCGAGCATAAGTAGTACATCTTTGGCACATTAAGGGTACTTCAAGAAAGGAAACCAAAGACAGAAAATATAGGTTCAGGTTTCAGGCTTCAGCCAGTGTGAAAATATCCTCAATTTGATCAAAAATTTATAATGCAACTTTCCAAGTCTTAAATTTCCTTCAACTGCACTTGAAATGGACACTTGTTTTCCCATTATGGCTTTTTAAATCTACTTATGTCTGAGTTGTCTTGCTTAAAGATCTCTCCACCATATTGGGGGTTCAATATCCGAGGTATGTGTTCTTCATCTGTGCCCTGATGAAATAACACAACAGTTTACATATTTCTAAACCTGAGCTGAGAGCCAATTGAAAAATCGATATTGACAATCAAATTTCCCTGAAAATATATACACACACAAGTCTGCTTCGAGGTGACTAAAACGAGGAAAATTTGGTTTCAGGAGACAGGAAGAGAGTTGGGACTAAGAAGGCCAAATCAGGCGATAAATGGCTACTCATCGCGACCAAGAACGAAACCCATCCATCCCCTGAGACACTTAGAGAAGGGCGAGAGAGGCAAGCGATGGGGAAGAAAGAATATGCGTTACTCTCTCTTCCTCGCAGCTAGCATTAATTATTCAGACAAGTGGAGGGATCGCCTTACATTAGCCATCTTGTTTCTTGTGCCTTTAATGACAGTTGTTGTAAACATACATAGACAAACACCGTCCCTGAGTCTGTGCAGCCCCTCTCCCCCTTCTCAGTGACAGAAATATTTTAATTCATTCAACCCAAAGATTTGCTTCAGTCCTTGAGGGCAGTTGATTCCTCTTGGTGTGGTGACATCTGTGTTCAGGACACTTCTTGCTGGCTGGCCTTCTCTCTTTCTTCCTGTACTGAATGCCTCTTCAGCTTCCAGTCAACCCTTTGAAGTTCCTAGGTGTTTTCACAAGTTTGCTAAGAGCGATTGTCCTTCGTGGACCACTATTTTCCGTGGGGCGTAAAAGTTAGGGTTGTGAATGACAGGTAAGTGTTTGTGTGCGCCCACTTGAATTTGCAAGGTCAAGGCGAGACATTTGGCCCAGGCTGAGAACTAAAGCCCTGGTATTCAAAACATTTACCCGTTCATGTTTAAGAGATGTCCTGCTGAATAAATGATGAATGTTTGCATTAAAGCTTAAGAGGTCTAGCTTTTAACAAGGAGGGAAAAACATTCCGTCTCGGATGAGGACCCACAACTATAGGGGTAGAACAGGCTTCACCGCACAAGGAAAAACAGCTCCCTGAAAATGTGTGCAAGTAACATTTGTTCCCTCGCGCCTGATCTGGCCTTGAGGCCTTTTTGGAGAGATTGTGTAGTGTGGGACGTATGTTTTACTTGCTATCTACACCTTCAGTTTCCCCTGGGCTTTAATTCTTAATGCTTATTTCAAGATCAAGGGTCGATACAGGACATTTGAGACATCACAGATATTCATCTTGTCTACGGCACACTTGTGTAATGCTTACCAGTGGACCAAATTTTCATCCATGATCCAAATTAGGACTAAGGATGCAAAGTGTGTAGACTAAGTACATCTAAACCCACAGAATAAAAAATATATAATCCTGGTTTTTAGTGATGCCAGTTGCTCTGTTCTCAGGCTCAGTTCTGTGCTGTGTATACCAGATTGCATCACTCTGTGACTCTGGCCTATTGCGAAACCCTTGTTATAAATTCCTGTGATATTACACAGATCACATAGTTTGGGATGGAGAACGTTTTTGCTGAGAAGATGCACATGAAAAACTTCCAGACTGCCGGTTCATGTGGCACTTGAGGTGGGCCGTCTGTCAGTGACATGGGCTTCGGCTGTTGCTTCACAAACGAGAGCACTGAGGCTGCTTTGTCCCGATCTGCCCATTCGCACTCAAGCAGACCAGAGGAATGTCAGGTCTCTGAGGTGAGATTGTGTGGATAGCTTCAGTCGATCACTTCAGGAAGCCCCCATGTGTTAAAGTGAGCCTTAGAGGCACCTTGAAGAGGCTTAAGCAAATTGTTATATTGATATATGATGAAAACCGGAGGACCTAGCAATCCCTCTTTAATCCTATAATGCAATGCTGTTGCTGTGGATTGGTTATCGGCCAGTTCTCCAATGTCACTCGCCGAGGCATATCTGTGTGACCTGACATGGTGACCGCGATCGCTGGCTCCCTATTCAACTTGACTCACTGGCTCAGATCTAGAGTTTCCCTTTCTCACTCTCCTCTCTCTTTTTCTCACTCACTTGCTCACTCACTCTTTCGCCCTCTCTCTTTCTCCTCCTTCTCTTCCAGATATCAGACACTTATGTTACACGCCACACATCTTAGATTGATTTGTGTTGTGTACATGTTTCAGTGGCTCCTGAGGTAAAGGGAAAAGTGAGCCTGAAATTATCTGGCATTATTCAAAGGCCTTGTCAACTAGCGCTGTGCTAATTTCACTTCCTGCTATTCTCTGACCTGAGACCAGGAGCTAAGTGGCATCCGTATGTCCATTAGCTGCCAGAGTGTGGCTCCCTTTTCACCCGCAGCCCTGTTTTTATTTATTTATTTTTTTTATAATTAGTCCTCCTTGCTAAATGCCAGATTCTGTAGCTACGCACCCATGATGGGGGCATTTGGCAACATATGCTAGCTCCTGATATGGCTAAGTGTTTCAGGAAGTGGGCCTTGGTTCCAAAGGGTTATGTAATGGGGCCAGATCCTTCATTAAAGGCTTCCTGCTCTACTTGTTGGGTGGGTCTCAGGTCCCCTGGCTCCTTGCATCACTACACACACGTCCACATGCAAAACAAATATTAATTTTATCCCAGCACAAACAACAACAAAAGAAGATGTCAGTCAAACCCTCGTGAGTGCCTACAACCTGGAGCCTGGGGGAGGATTGGTAGGGTGAGATTGAAAGGGGTGGGATCTGCAGAGGCTTGGTTGTGTGCTGGAGAGAATGGGAAGTAAAAGAGAAAATCTTTTAGCTTGCTTCTGCTGTGCGGTCTCTGCACCATTAGATGGAGCACTTGCTGTCAGAGGACTCAAACTCATGGTCTACATTCCAGGCTTACACATCTCCATGCTTCACACAGACAAAGCTGATTAGATAATTAGTATCACCACTGATTATGGTCACAGTCATCAGGCTGGTCCATATGACAATCTACAGATATGAAAGAAATATCATAGTTGAGAACTCCGGTGCTGTATTTTGTGATTTGTAGTTCAATTGTATAAAAGATTTTGATTTCTTTTTCATTTTTAGTTTCTGCTAAGGTTAAAGTATTCGTCAGGTATATATTTTTTCCTGTAATTCCTGAGTTTGAGAAAAGATTATGAAAGTGTTAACATAGTGAGCAAACAGGCAGCTCAAATAAAGGTTGGAAACTGAAAAGTGTTGTACTTTGTCTTTGCCATACTATCTCTCACGGACAAGACGTGAGAGGGTAGTGAGCATGTCTGTAAGAACAATACAATCAATTGTCTGAGAAAAGTATCTCTGGCCTTTGCTTGTGCACAAACTCATGGTTTATTTTTTATCCCCCTCCGGCTCATGTTTCCTTCACTCTAAAGCATTGGCTGCACATAACTTCACCAAGATCTTGTTCTTGATGTGCCCTTGAGTTTGTTCAGGCAGAGTATTTGTTACTTGTGCCCCTCTTCCTTGTTTGGAAGAAAAAGCCTGCAGGATTTTGAGCTCGCTGATGGATTTCTGAGGTGTTGATTCAGAGAGTGGGGACTCTCTGCACTGAAGCTTGACAAAATATTTTGGTAGAGAAGAAGTCATTACCAGTACAAGTGATGGGCAGACAACAGCACTTCCATCGATCAGTAGGGGAATGAGGTGATGTGTCCATGCTTGCAAGAGGCTCTGCTGGGTACCACTCACAGATTTCCTTCTCTCACTCTCTTTTTCTCCCATTCTCTAGACAAGAGGTGGCCCGTGAAACAAAAAACATTCACTCCCAGCCTCTTTGCCGCTTTCCAACACAGCTCACAGACCTCACCCACCCCACCCCATCCCCCAATTCCTCCTTGTCAGGGCAAGGGGACGAGCTTCTCAGGCTTTGTGCAATTAAACACTCCATCTGTCTGAGAAGCCTTCGTCCTCCCAGCGCTTTCACAGCCTTTTCTAATTGCAATTCTTATTAGAAATCAAGTGCTACACTGAAGACACAATGCATGCAATTTCAAAGTCCCTTCTCCAAATAGTGGGGAAAAAAAACATGCTAATTGATGATTAATCCATAAGATGCTTATCTGCATAATTCCATGGTCCCTTCGGGGGATGGCATTTTTCGCCTGATTGTAAAGCTCAACGGCTCTTAACACTTCTATATTCACGTAAAAGGTGGGCCATGTTCAAATGCATTTATATATACATAT
>JBBPCW010000001.1:31969505-31989444 GCA_037974425.1 Phenacogrammus interruptus
TATAATGTATGTGACAATGTTTCCCTAGAGCACAAAGAGCATGCTTCTTTTGATGTGTCTTCTTGAGGCGAAGTGTGAATTGAGGAAGGCTGGAAGCCAGATGGGACTGGAGGATCGGGTTACCTGTTATAGCTGCGCATCTGCCCTGGCAGTCAATCTCCCTGACGTCTGTGACAGGTCGATGGAGCCCGAGAAGGAAGAGCTAATGCAAGGGAAAGGAAGAGTAAATTGGGACGGGTCACCCTTAAACCTACAACTCCCCCTCCCTCCTCCCCCAATATCACCCTTCCTTCTATTTGTCATCCACCCTATCTGTAGCACTGCCCTGGACAGGAGTTAAGTCAAGCTGCCTGACTGTGCTGACTGTGTGGTGGTGGAGGGGTCGTGCTTGTGCGGGTGACTACAGAGAGACAAAAGCAGAGCTCAGTTACACAGAGGCCAGCGCCGTGGCACCCAGTCAATACAAAATAGATTTGAAGAGGTTTCTTTCATAAGTTTTTGAAATGTCACGCACTGCTTTTTTTTTTGTCTGTAAACACGGTCTGGTGTATTATAACAGATTCCTTTTAAGTTATGGCCCCTGGGTAGAGCAGAGACCTTATCTGCTGTGCCACTACTTGACCAACTTTCCCAGAGCACAAAACAGCCACATGGCTTTTAATTTTTTCTTCTCATGTCAGCATGTCTAGAGTAAAGGAAAACAGTGTAACTAGTTAAAAGTAAGCACAGTAGCAGATGCAATACATTTCTGAATAACACATAAGCAGCGTTAGATAAATTCTTCTCCATCTGTACAGCCAGGTGTCATGAGATGGGAATAGAATTGTTCTTAAAGCATTTCATCCATCACCTACACAAAGGCTAGAGTCGGCTTCATGCACTTTTCGTATCTCTGTGAAGAAATGGGGGGCCCTTACCTGATACCAGGCCTTACTGTGCTATTTTTGATATTACGCTCCTTATAAGTGATTTGAAAGTGGATTGTGCCCCCAGACAGTAAGAAACATTCCTGTCAGCTACTTTAACAGCAAATAGATAGCCTGATGAATTATGCATAAGAAGGCAATTTTCTCTCAGTCAGTGAGTCATCAATCACAAGCTTGCTGAGGATCCCAGAATCGGCCGGCCCAACCGCATACACGTCTACTATTATTGGGGGAAATGGCAGCCATTTACAAAGCCCTTCACCTCAGATGGCTGCACTAAGACGAAATTCCTGTCCTGCCGATGTCGGCCATGTCTCTCGCGTGTCATCTCTGGACAAGTGTGCCCTGACCAATAACTTCACAGATATTTTGGACATTTTTAGAAGGTGCACATTTCCGAGCACAAGATGTTTCTTTTTTTCAAACAAAAGTGTATTTTCATAAGAAAATCAATGCAAATATTTGCACATTTGGTCTCTCTTTTGTTGCTAATATGGATGCGTGGCTGAAAAGACCCTTTTCAGAGCAGCAATTTGATCCATGATTGCATGCATTTACCCATGTAATTGAAATAATGAGAGATGATTGCTTTGAGCTATTAGTCATAAGTTCCTGATCTTTTTGTTTAATCCTGGCATCAGCTGTCAGTGTGCTGGTAGGAGCTTTGGGGAAGATACACTGAGGATATCATTTGCATCACCTCAGACTGTAATTTTATTTTCTCTCTCTTTTTCTCTCCCTCTCGCTCTGTCTGTCTGTCTGTCTGTCTCTCTCTCTCTCTCTCTCTCTCTCTCTCTCTCTCTCCTACTCTCTCTCCTTCTGTCTTCCCAAGCTGATGCATACTCCTGATTCTATACAACTCTCCCAGGAACAGAAGCGCTTTCGTGTTGTTTTGATAGGAACAAAGAAAGACGGAGCCCAAATATGCGAGCCGGTAGCAGCCAGGATGCTGTCAGCCGTAAGCAAAATAAAAGCCTTGGCAGCAGGCGCGAGCGAAGAATATGTTAATTTATAATTCTCCTACAGAGGCCACCCTAACACGATTGGGCGGCCTTTTACTAGAGCCCTTGACACAAGCAGTTATATGTCGTCATTCTGATGACACACCATCAGTGTGTTTTACAAATGAACTAATAATTCCCCATTGTATTAGGACCAGCTGTCTGTGACTATCAAAATAACAAAGAAAAAAAAGGGGGGGGGGGGGGGGGAAAAACACAAAATGGAACTGCAATTAATTACAATCATTATCTTCATGACAAATCAAAAGGTGTCAAGCTGTTTTCTAAATATTACTGTGCTGCCAGTGTTTGATTATGATTTTGACACAAGAAAATGCAGCAGGTATCATAAACATCTGGTAATTACACAAAGACAAAACACTCGTAGTGTTTATATCATCTGTGCAAAGCAGACTTGTTTAATTGACTTGTTTTATTGTTTAGACTAGTTTTTGTTTGATTAAAAAATATATGCCAACTTGAACATGCATGTAATACAAGAATGTCAGTGCTATTTTCACAGAGAACGTTTTTAGCGCAACATGAAAACCATTGCTTTGATATTTTTGTTATCATGATGCTGGCTGTACATTTATCAAGGAAAAGTATACTAAGCTTTGTCTTTATCACACATGATACACTAATCTTTTGTTACACATCTGGCAATCTGGCAACATTGTTGTTGTTATAGTAGAAGTAATACTCACATATATAAGTTTATTCGATAATTGGTTAATACAGGTGTAAGAGAAAACCTTGTTGATCATTCAGCATAGACTCCTGCTATTTCTGCTATTTTACTTTAATGAACACATTTCCCTAGTAACTGCTTAGAACACTGAAACCCAAAATTTTTAAATCAGCTTTTCTCCATTAGTCAGTGATTTGCTACTGGTCTTAAAAATGCAGTGAATCCATTAGACAATACAGTCATACATTCAAATATGGTATTTTCTACTAATTACTAATTATTCTACTAATTCTTTTCTGAGTTTAGCATATTTAAGTAATAATAATATTGAAACAAACATTGTGCATATTTGTAATTGTTTGTATTTATTCCTTAATATGCTGAATTCAGCAAATAAACAGTTTTGCCTGCTGAAAAAAAAGTCTATTTGAGCAATTAAAGTAATTAAAGTATGATTTTGTTTCCGGATAGTAACTGGCTAAATGTTTACCATCAAAACCCCACTGTAGAATATCTGTCTAGAATCAGTGACACATCACCCGTTAAACTTACTAATGATTTTATGATTTATTTACAGCAGAGCAGGACAAACATTTATTATATCTGTGCATAATAAGATTTTGTAATAATAACATATATATAATACAGAGCTGCATGCTGTGTACTTTGCCATTTCAAGTATATTCAGCATTTTCTTTACAGAACCTTGAGGAAGGATTTAAAGTGGACTTATTATGCTAGAAGTGATGCCCTTGTGTAATAGTAACCTGTAAAAGAATTCAGCTGGCGATTAAAAATAATCTGGAGACAATGACTCTACACTGGCACACAGAATTTACAAAGACTTTCTGGGTGAAGTATCCAACCTCTGCGGGTCCTACAAGGTTTTCAGGAGCTTTGTTCTGTAGATTTCGGCATTCTTTAAAACCACTGGTATTTTTCCACAAGGGTGATGGAGCATTAGACTGGAGGAATTTTCTGCCCTTTGAGGAGTGCTTGTATATGCCCCTCATGCTTCTAACCTGTTCCCAGCAATAAAAGAGACTGACACCAAGTTCTTTCCCCAGAGGTAACAGGTATTAGTAAAAGCTCCCTACATATTACCCTGCAGACTTTCTTTTTAAGAGCATCCTCTTCAGACGCCTCACCCATTCAGTCAAACCTTTCATCCACAGCATCCAGGGAAAGCTATTATGGAGCCTGTTAGAAAAAAGCACTTTTTTTCAGCCTGCATCATATCTATCTGTGTTAAAGGAAATATATGACACACATTAGCGACCATATGTCTTTACAGATTTGGGAGACTCATCTCTTGGGGGACATGGACAGTTACATTCAATTCCAGAGTAAATTCTGAACAATGGTTTAGGGATGATTTATGGCTGTTTTGTGCTAGGCTGCTGTTTGTGTGCTGGGTTAGATGGCTAAATTGTATTACGAAGCCTAAACCACTGCTCTCCCCCCACCCCCCACCCCCCGGTCCTTCTTCACCACATATAACAGCTTGACTGTGAGTGGAGCTAGTTTTCTGCACAGGCCAAATAAGCCAGGTCACCTCGAAAAGTCTGCCAATGTACCAAATCTAGTTGACTTCCAGCATCCAAGTTGTGAGTTTTTTTGTTGCTGAGCAGAGTGTGAGATCTATAGCAGGATACGGAATAGAGTCCACAATGGCTTGGCTGCATTGCAGGTGGCCCCCGGCATGCTTTTTACACAGCGGTGTGAGCCATTTTAGAGGCACTACCTTCCCTCAGCCACAATTTCAGTGCTCTGAGCATTTCACCAAGGAGTGAGAGGGATCTCACTGTTATCGCCTAACACTCAAGCCCACCGTAATTAAATAGAAATGCAAAAGCACAAAGCAATTTTGGCCCCAGTGAAGAGCTGGAAAGATCTCCCCCAACCACCACCACCCCTCCTTTTGAACAGTTAGAATTTAATTGGACCATATCAATTTATTTCACATTTTAAAATGTCATGGCTTCGTAAGAACTAACCAAATTTGCATCCTGCACAGAATGTTATTGCACGCAAGCGAAATAAATATATAAATCTAAATGCCAGTGTAAATGCCAAGTATTTTCAAAAGCCGCTAAAGTAGGCTTGTAAAAGCACTGGAGCCTCTCTCTCCTGTGTCCGCTCATCATAAACTTTTGCCAAGTGCTTTCAGTGCAAGCAGTCGAGTTGGCTTAAAAGGATAGCAAACTGTGTCATGCCATTGTTACTGTTTTGACATCTGTTTTCAAACTCAAAAAATTACTCAAGCGTACAAGCAAGAAACGACAACATTGACACGCCGCCAGGGAGGACAAGGGACCACCAATCTGTCTGGTAACAAACGAGGAAATATTACCAAAGCCCCATAATCTGAATGATCCAAGGTCATCACATGCCAGGATGGTCACTTCACTTGCTCCCCACTAATGAGCTGCAAATTTACTGCAGGAACGTGAAAATGTTTTTTTCGCCTCATATGTTTTTGCATTTCCATTATCGCACATTGACATTAACTTGTGTTTAAAGACACAAAATCCCTGTGTTCCACCCAGCACTAATTAAGATAATGACAGGAAAAAGTGACCTCATGTAGTTTCGTACAGAACTTGCCTTGTTAAGGCAGTTTCTGAATGGGAGGGCAAAGTCTAAGCAACCAAACAGACCATGCTTTTGATTCCATTTTCACTCCTATGATTGGAGCATGACAGAGGAGAAAGTCTGGCAAATGAGTAAAGTTCCTCTCCTGCCCTTTCGTGCCTCAGCCACATGGCCCTTTTCTGTCTCTACTCTGCTGTCCTCCTTTTTCTCTCTCCCTCTCTTTCTCTGTTCTCTTCCATCTGGTCAGAGAATCTGACTAGGCAAGGTCTTCCCCTGCATCATCAGTTTATCTGGTGACAACGGTCTTCTTAGTGCCATAAATCAGTGCTTTTTTACTCATTTCTACTAAGCAGAAGAACACTGTTCACCATGACTGCTCCGTATATTCTAGATTCTGAGACTGTACACCTAAGGTCCTTTGGTCTATAATGCAATGGATGCAAAAATATGCTAGAGGCTATTGGGTGGAGTTGCATGCCCTGAGAGCATAACAACATGAAATAACGTAATAAATTTGATATTTTAAACAAGAAAATTCATTTTCCTATGGGGAGGTCCAAAGGGTACTGCTTTTGTCACTTCTTTTTCTGGCTAATGGCTACAGGAAGTATTGTAGATATTACCATAATGGCTACCACCTTCTTTTCTTCATGACTCAGAGCACTGTCATTGTCATATTAGCTTTTCAGATGCTTTGTATTGTCAAGGTACAGCCTAATTCCACTTAGTCCATACAAGCTCTCTCTGTTAAGTGGGCTTAGCATGTCAGATAGGCCCACTGTCATAACCTCACACAATTATGTAGACCAGGGGAGAAACGTGTTGGAGAAGAAGAGGAATGAAAACATAGCCTGTTCAATGAGGCTTTGAATTCCAAAACAATTTATCACCAGATTAAATATCCCTGAAGAAGAGATGGGCTTGTCCATGGGCTGTTTGTAATTCAATGCAGCAGCAACATTGTCAAGTGCCAAGGCTGAACTAAGAGACCTATTACTCCTCCATGACAAGCCTAGCCTCCAGGCATCACCAGAAAGCCTTGTGTTTCATGGAAAAGGACCCATGTTGTAAAACTGTTGTCTGAGAGTATTTAAAGTCATTACTGCACATTATTTACAAAACATCCCATCAACGGGGCTTGACATTTGACCAGGTATCTCACCCACTGCATACAGCAGAGGTGTCCTAATTCTCTTGAAAAAACAGCCTGTGGAATGTATGCAAACTTTGGGGCTAAGTTTGGGTTATCATGTAGCACTCAGAAATGAAGATGTGCTAACAGAGAGATAAGAGGAAACAGGAGATCACCCTCTCCCACATTCCATACCTGTGCCTTCCAAAGAGAACAGCCACGCTAACATATGATAAATTATTTCTGCTAGTTCAGCTTGAGAAGCACTAATTGGTTTTTAATGAAAACAGTCTATTTGTAGTGAAGGAACTCTAAGGATACCATTAAGTATCATTTCCGATAATCCTGTTTTTTTTTCTCTAAATTTTATATATTGTTATACACTTTAGCAACTTTGGATGAAGTATTTCTGAAGGCATGAAACTTAGTATTAGACTGAATGTCTGATACAGTTTAATGTTTTTGTTAAAAAATATAGGCAAACACACATTCTTGCAAGCAGCGATAAACTGATCCTACCATGAATTCTTCTTTTGTGGTTGTTTATTTGACATTAAAATCCAATTGTCTCTTTAGTACTGTTTGTGAGGCAAATGTTAAAACGAATAAACAAAGCAACAACACTATGGTCCCCAACCCCCGGGCCGCAGACCGGTACCGGGCCGTGGGTCATGTGGTACCGGTCCGTGGATGTTACCCATGTTCTGTTGTTGGCTCGTTGTTATGAAAATGCTGTTAATAAAGCTGCGAGTACACACTGGATTTACGTTTATTATTGCATTTTAAAGATACCCCATTATTATATTTTTAAAATATCCCCATTTTTATGCGTATCATTTATTTGTATAAATACGTATGAACATAGATTCTGATATTAAACCGGTCCGTGACCAAATAAAGGTTGGGGACCACTGGCCTAAAGTATTTCCCAACTTGTTTATTGAACATTATGGCTCATAAATGGCATTCTTGTTGCAAGAATGCCAAAAACTACCAGGTTACCGAATCAGGCTTGTAAGGCAACTAAAAAAAATAATCCTTAAACATAGACTCTTGTTTGATTTCCTCTTCTTCAACATTCCAGCACTGGTTCATGTCATGTGAGCTATAACATCCACACCTCGCATGGAATGGAAAAACAGCCAGTGGTGTTGACATGGCAGAACCGTCTCTGTCACTGGTTTCGTAGGTGAGTCTGCTAATGCGGTGTGTGTCATATGGAAGATTCCTGTCAGTTTTCTGTCACTGAAGGACTCTGTGTCTTCTTCAGAGTATCAACAGATAAAAAGTCGTCTAACGTGTACTGTGTTTAAAATGAGTTTTGGAACTTTCAACACTTGCAAAACTTTCTTTGAGGACATTACTTTAGAGTTATTGAGATTTGCATTGTTTCATTGTTTGAATAAATTACGTTTGTTAGTTGTTGTTTTTTTCTGAGAATGATTCTTCAGTCAGTTGTGTTTGGCATTAACTTGAGCTAGTTAACAATGGAATTATGCACCAAGCTGCAATAGAGGGAAAAGCAAGACAATGGCTGTGCGAGATATCTGTCTCCAGTGCAAATAATTAGCTCCTCGGGCTGAAGGCTCAGAAAGCTGTTACAAAAGAGACCACAAGGTCCCTAATGAATGGGAGCTTTTGTTTTGGCCATGTTTAAATATGAGTATGACAAAGCAACACGAATGACTCAGTCTTGTGCCGGTTTTTGTAATTGTTTCAAAGACATGTTTAGCGACAATGCACAGTTTGTGTCAGGCTGCTGCAAGTGAGGGAGAAGCAGCTCAAATATACCCTGCATCAGTGATATCCATCTGTTTAGTATGAGGTTAGGGATTTAAGGAGCAGTCAGTCATAATATTTGGCTATCTTGAACCTCGTTCGCTGGGAGGCCTCCCCCAGTCCATCTTGGGAATCGCCCTCCATTTAATAAACTTTGGACTTGTTCACCAAGTCCAATGACAATGGGTTGTAAACTGTTATCATCGCTTTATTAGGGAGATTTTCCTCCATGCTCTCCAGTGAAAACACTTTAATCAGAGCCAACCAAGCACATTATTGAGGAAAAAACAAACAAATGGGAAGGGAAAATGAGAACCTCCAAAGTTGCATGTAAAGGGAGATGAAGGGCCGTGGTCACACTCTACGCACCTGTTGGTCCTGCTCTGTGTTACTCCTTTCACCTCCACACCAGCAAAGCTGCTCTAAGCAAGGGAACACCACCCATTATTTGGTCGTCAAAGTTGTTCCCTCCACAAGAGTGGATAAATGCTATTAGCACCTTTAGTGTAATTATATCCTCTCAGGTGTCACTTAAAACCTTGACTTGACACGTTTTCAGGTCTCACTGTCATGTTTGTACGGACTAACCCCTACATTGGGTCACAAAGGTGGGAGGTAGCGTAAATTTGAAAAGGTGTGTTTAAAGGCATGTAGTAATCTGCACTGAACGCACAAGCATGTGAAGACACCCCCCCCCCCCCCCATATACATGCACACACGCAGTCACACATAGAGAACCTGATCTCAGTCCTTGTTACTGTCTTTGTTTCCTCCTGTCTAGCAAAGTAGCTCAACAAACTGTGTTTCACCTGCAGAGAGACAATGTAAATAAGTGAGTGATGGCTTCTAATAATGAATGTAAGGGGCTATTGTTCTTTGTGGAGTCTTTGTCTTATATAAAGATTTAGTGTCAGGCCCCAGGCAAGCTACCTAATTCTTGTCTCACCTTTCCTTATAAACATCAAAGAAATGCTGTCTTCAAAAGTCACAATAAAGCCCAAAGGTAGAGCTCCCAACTTTGCAGAATGCTCATTCAACAGACATTCTGCCGTTGGGCAGACATTTTAGACGACTGTGGATGCCCTTGTCTGGCTTGTCTGAGACACAGCCTTCTAAGAGAAGCAGGGTTTCTGAAATCTGCTTAAGGAGGTGGGGGGGGGGGTGGGTGGTATGTGTGTTTGTTGATGCAAGCAGAGCTCGTCCTTTGTGGTGGTAATTGGCCAGTGTACACACATACGCTTACGCACGCACACACACACACACACACACACACACACACACACAAACACACAATCTTTCAAGGGCTGTATGAATACAGTTGTATGTTTGGATTGCACTTTGTTTATCTGGTGTGTAATTGCCCGTATGTGTAAGGATCTTAAGAAAATATCAAAACACAGAACTCATGTGGGAGTATCAGGATCCAGCACATTTTTTTGGATGACAATTCTGTAGCATTACTGTACTAAGTAGATCTGGCCTGCCTGTTCATGAAATTATTGATATTATATATTAGATACATGGAACTGCTTCTTTGCACATGGATATATTTCTTGCCTCTTGAGTTAATTTATAACTAACAAATGCTTCCTTTTCCTTTGTAGGTAAAAATAGTTATCATGGACGATAGTATCACAAAAGAGTCTCAGAATTACTGTTTTTTAACTGTTGTTAATGGGCCATCATCCCTCTTGCTGGGAGTGGGGTGGTGGGGGTGCATAAATGCTGTCAAGGTAGAAGCGAAGGTCGGTAGAGTTCACCTCTAATCTGTACTATGGACGACAGTTGACGTTGGGGCTATCCGTGTCCATGGCAACCGGTGATAAGGATCATTAGTAAGGTCACTGGTTACTATGGAAACCCACGAGGTTGTGAGTGGGCAGTGGGATGGGGGTGGTGGGGGCAATTGATCAGCTCACTAGTTGGGCGGCACAACATGCCCTGTGAGAAGATAGTTAGAGGCAGAGGATATCTGGGTCATACACTGTCACAGGTAAGACTTTTCGGAAGGAATGGCAAAATTCCAGCTTTGCTATGTAAAGCTCAGCAAGCAGTATACTTGACACCAGCGCTTGTGGTGCTCTGTACCTGTCGAGGCATGCAGACGGCAACAGTGCTGTGGATGGTGGCTCTGCAGCAGCCCTGAATGAAAGGACCCTGCAGTGAAACAAAAATGAGACACAGCTTGGGAAAGTGCTAAAATTCAAACGCATCACACCATAAAAGTCAGTCACTTTTTCCCTCACCAACAATATTTTTGTCTGTTCAAACAACTCATGAGCTGAGCCCCAATACCATGGTCTTTATGTTTACCTATAGGGAATTTCCTATGGTTTTCAAGGGAGGATTTTTAACACTGAAAGATGTTTAAGTATCCAGTGATTGCAGTGTACTTTAGAATGTGTGATTAAAACTGTGGATTCCTCGTAGGCAGTTTTATTCTAGTCAATTTAGACTAGAAGACGCCATCATGCCATCTTTCCATACTTTTAGAGTACTTACTATTCGGTTTACATTCTGTGTGTATTATTTATGTGGTTCTGACCATTTGAGCTGTTTTGTGCTGTAAATCCTAATGTTATGTGTTGTCATTTTAAATGGATGCTTCGTTCACAAGTGTTAACAGTACTATTAGTGAAAGCCAGTCATACAAATCAGCCCATATTAACTGTTCGCCACTAGCTTTCATTCTTTGCTAGCTACTTTAGCACTTTGGGTGAACTATTCCTTTCATTTAGCCCTAGTTGAAGGATAAAGTAATAGCTCTCTGTCAGTGTTCTCCTTTAGTGCTTCCACACATACTGTTCTCTTCAGAAACTGACAGCACTGCAGTGCCACGGCCTTTGTCAAGGTGCGGAGCAGCAATCAAACAGCACAGACCTCTCTCTCTTTCTCTCTCTCTCTCTCGATTAATTTGATCCTTAAATGGATTTTGCAGTGACACAAACCTTGCAAAGTTACCATGGTGACTGAATCCACGGCTCAGCATCTCGTCAGTAAAAAGCCCTGTTGACTGACAGCCGGTGAATACTACTGAAAGAATGTGAGCGAGAAATATGCACATTAGAATATGCACATAGCATTTACCCCGTGACAGCTCCCTGATGTGTTAAACCACAATTTCCCTCCAGTTGGGAAAGAAACTGGCAATGTTTTTAAAACACGCACCCTCCAAACTAGCCGTCTGCACAGCAAAAATGTTTAAAGTGAGCTAAGTCCTTGTTTAGTATAACTTGCCTTTCGCGAAGAGAACTAGATTTTTTTCCTTTTAGTAGCACACTGCCTTCCGCACATAGCACAGACAGGGTCAAAGGTGCTGTTATCAAAATAAAGCATTCTGCAGTCATTTTCTAAGGATGGGGTTTATTGACTAATATATGTACTTATTTGGATGGTGAGCGTTGCCTTGTTTCAACATTCCAGCAGCAGTTTTAACTGCTTTGTGTCATGAATTCCTGTTTGGTTTGTTAATCGACTGTTAATGGAGGATACGTTTTTGAAGAAAAAGTTACATTTAAAAATAGACTGGAGAAAAGGCAAGGGGTGTCTTCCAGAGGCTGCAGACTGCAGATTCAAAGCTGTCAAATGAATCTGCTCCACCACCAGTGCCTGTGGCCCCTGTCCACTGCTATCTTGCCTCTTTCCTGTGGGACAAAGCCTGTTTTACCTTCAAAGGTGATTTGGAGGTATATCCAGTTTCAGTCCGTGTTCTCTCCCACCCATTTGTAAAGCCAAAGATCATTAGCCTCTAAGATTACTTTCCCTTCAGATACGTTTTTCCACTAAGAGCCCACTCCTCTTCTCTCTCCTCTCCCCTAAACAAATTAATAAATACTGTGAACGAGGGGGCCACCCCACACCATTCAGTAATGGGGGTTTGCTCATGGGGTCCTCTCTCCTCAGGCAGGCTTTTAAATGGGTGCTTGTCCTCTAAATCCGTCTAGGTAGGATTCGCAGGAATGCCACCCACATATAAGGAAACAATATCAGGGCAGGAAAGCCTTGCTTGACATGAGACATGGTTGGCTCCCAGAACTGTGTGAGAAGTGTTAGAGTGCTCTATAGTGTTCATTACAGTCTGGGGTAGGCTTTGTTGCTTCGGTTTAGTTTTGTAACTCCTTGTGTTTGTAGGAACATTGTTGGAAGTTGCTAACCCTCAGTTTCAATATAAGATATAAGAGTAACAAGTATTTAGGAGAGGAGCAAAATATTGGTCTACCTTACGCAGCTCTAACATTGAATAGTATAATTTCTTACCCAGCACTTCTGTAAACTGCAGTCTACACAATGGTTTTGCAAACCTGCTAGCTTGGTATCCTACTCAGATCTACTGTTCAAGGCTTATTATTTCCCAGAAAGAGCAGTCATTATATTGAATCTTTGGGACTGTGGTGGAACCATTTTTACTTATTGGCCAAGCCTGTGCCAAGCCAGGGGTCAAGTAGTTTCCATGAGTAGTGCCAAGGCAGGTCAAGTAGTTTCCACGAGGAGTGCCAAGGCAGGTGCTGAAGATTAGTGTCGCCAGCACTCCCTGCACCTTGAAGAGCCTGTGTTTTATTTGCAAACAGAACTGCACTAAGACTCATTCGACACAAACAGTTGGAAAGTGTTCAGTAATCCGGAGTGGAATTTTATGTTTATCTTCCAAGTCAGATTTCTGGGCTGCTAAGGCACAAATTGTAAAATGATTTTTCAGAAGAAAACAAAATGGGAAGACAGAGGATGGGTGTGAACAGCCTTTGGCTGCACAATGCTAAATGCGCACAAGTGAAAGATTTGGCAAGAATTCATGGCTTGCAAGCACCAATTAATGATACAAAATATGAAATACCAAGCTTGTAATGCCATCTCATAACATAATCTGCATTTTTTAAATTGCACCAAAACCCCTGAATGCTTCAGCTTCTTTAGGTGGAACTGATAGACTGATAACTGCCAAAACCCTACCTATATCTCTGCATGTTAGTGCCTCCTCTCAAGTCTATCTCAACTATTATCAATCTTTAGAATGATGACACTTGTATATAGCATCGTCTCACAGACGCTGATGTGGGGTTGATGTTCTGTGCTCAAGGGAGAGAACAACGAGACAGGTGGCCTCCTAAAATCAGATACTGTATTTACAAGAAAGGCCTGTGGGAATCTGGCCGGGCTTTGTCTGTCTATTAGGAGGTTAATAATGAGAAGCCTATTGTGTTCTCCTGAGGCTAGAGACTCATTTATGGTGTCTGAGGCAAATTTGTTACATCATGCCTACATACATTCTATTATCCAATGTGCTTGAGAATCTGAGAATGTGATATGATCTTTTTTTTTCAGCATGTTGCCCAATATTTACAGTTTTTGTTTAGCTAATAGATACTTCACTAAATTGTATTCAGACTTGTATTAGGAGTGCTATGAACAAATACAATGACTACAGTTTACAAAGGCAGGAACTAAACATGCTATGCTTTTGAAACCAATAACTTTTAACAAATGGTACTTTGACTCTATATTCATACACACTCATCAGCCATGACATTAAAGCCACTTGCCTACGATTGCATAATACTGTCAGGAGTCTGTGGTTACATAGCCTTAAATGCAGCAAGTGACATCTCTCTGTCACTGCCAGCATTAACTTTTTCTTCAGTTTGTGCTACAGTAGCACTTCTGTGAGCTAGTCTTTGCACCAGACATACATCAATAAACCTTCAGAACCCCTGTTCATTATTTATCCTTATTTACATAATTTAATGTAGGTACTTACCACTGCATACTGGGAACCCCCCACAAGACTGTTCTGACCCAGCCATCCAGCCATCACAATTCTTGCTGATTCCAACACGTTAACTTAAAGAACTGACTGTTCACCTGCTGCATAATACGTCACACCTCTTTACAGGTGATATTGCAACAAGATAATAAATGTTATTCATTTCTCCTGTATAGGGTTTTAATACTACAGCTAACTGCTGTAAAACACAATAGTCCATGAGACTTTTTGCACAAAAAAGCTGGCACCCATGGTCATATTAGGTTCGGTTTTACTAATTTTCAGCATGTCTTTACAGTTTATACTGTTTATTGTTCATTTGTTTTTGATTTGAATTAAATTGTGTGTGTTTTCTTTAAATTTGTCTGTCGATTTTCATGTTTGTTAGGTCGTTTTCAGCACCAATATATAAAAATGTCTTTACAAAAATGGTACAGAAAAAGGATTTATACTCCTCCCCAAAATTATGTCTCTTTTCGAGTTCCGGCTGAGCTGCAGAGGAAGCCGTCAAGAGTCTGCACATTTGTCAGTATGCATTGTATTCTAAAAGTTTTCAGTGCTTGGCCCTAGATTGAGAAAACTCTAGTATGTGGGTAAAAGAAGAATATGTAGGATTTATAATCAGAGTCTCGCTAATGAGCACTGGAGGAACAGAAAAGGGAGAACCATAGACACTACCACAGCCCTCAAGTCATTTTTAGCGGATAGAGGGAAGGGGCAGTTTCCCCCTTAAAAGGAAGGAACTGGGCTCCCCTTGTTCTTTCATCCAGGCCTTTGGTGAACAGGTTCAGATCTTGGACGCTCTGTGTCTCTGAATGACAAAGTCCCTCTTGCTCTCAAAAACAACAAAGCCCCTAGGCACCCTCCCCTAACCCCTCCTGACCTGAGACAATGTTGTTAAGGAAATGGTCACACATTCAGTGGGCCAAACCTTCACTTGTGAGGGTTAAGCCCTCTTAAGCCACTCATTGCCCTGGCGTTAACAGCAATTAACTTGTAATGAACTGATTTACAAACAAAACCAATTAATCTTATAGGAAGTGTCCTATCTGAGCGCAAAAGGTCTCAGAGTTTCGATCACACCAGCACCCGACCCCGCTGCCTGCACTCTCAGCTGAAGAAAGGAATCTGCGGGCTATAGACGAGTGTAAATTAGTTTTCCCCCCTTCGCTCTTCTAGTTGCCTCAAAGAACCAACAGAACACCTTTCACCACACTCCACATATAATGAGGCAGGCTACACAAAGCTTGGCGAAGTCTGTGTAGACGCCGTATGGCATATGAATCGTGAAAACATATCATCTTTATAAATCGGAACTGCTTTGTGAACGTGATAACTAATTCTCCAGCAAAATATGTGCATGTTTGTCACATTTACATTTTATTCCTCCTGAACTGTTCAATTTACATTATGTGTATCAACAACAACAACAGACCATAAACAAATCTTTACATTCTGGCTGAGATTAATTCTATAGTACTAAACCATTTAAGAGCAGTGGAGTCACAATGAATTCTGAGATCCTTTTAGTGACAGTCTATCAAATTGAGAACTGTTTAGGGATCTGTTTTTTGGAAACTAGTGTTTGAAATAAGCCTGTATGTGCTATAATATGCTTAATGTTGTCTGTAGAACTTCTGGGGAAAAAAATCAATTTTAACCTTTTAGAAGAAGGCAGATATTCTCTCATTACAGAGTTTTAATGCACTACTGTCTCCATCACCATCGCCTCTGTGCCATGTCCCAGTATTTCTGAATGTTGCATAAATCTTTCTCTTAAAATTATACAAGGTATAATTCAATAGCTGACAGTAATAAGCAAAGCGTTTTTCAACTGTGTATACAAAACCACAAAACTTTGTGCAAAGTGACTGTTCTGACATGAATACACCACAGCATGCAATGTGAACAGCACAAAATTCTTCCTCTGCATTTAACCCATTCACTCAAGTGAAGCAGCGTGCAGCCAGGAACACAGAGCCCGGGGAGCAGTGTTTGAGGACAGTGCCTTGCTCAAGGGTACATCAGAGGTACCACTATGAGTCTTGGGATTCGAACCTATGACTTTCTGATCGCTAGTCCACCCACTGGCCAAACTAAGTAGTAAATGACCACCATTATGTACCAATACGACATACCAGTACATCCACGATGCATTATTGCCGTTTTAAAAACCATATATAGTTCCAGCTAGCAGGGGCCCCTGCCATGAAGAAAATATTTTTACATTTTAAATGATTTTCTCAGTGCAAGACCAAAAGTTAGTATTGTTGAATTAGCACTGGACATGTCATTGCTGTGAATACATAAAATAAAGATGATCCATGAAAGCTGTGTGTACACGTTTTTCATTTCTGACATTTATGAGTGTCTTTTACAGGCATGCTTAATCCAACTACAGCACCATGCTTAAGCATACTCACATTATCAGATTTATTTCACATTAATATTTATTTTTTTCAGTCTTCCACATCCCTGATGATTTTACTCAGGGTCTGGGTGTCCTCTTAGCTTAGTGCTGCCACTTTACCAGGGACTGAATATCTGTCTTGACCAATATTTAAGCGCCTATGTAGCATGACGAGGTGCCCTGTGATTTAATGTGTAGATGTGGGAATGTATGAACAGCGTGTTCTCTGCACAGTGAGATTCCACTAAGAACTTATTGTTTTGTTGAGTCTATGAAAGCTCACATTTGGACATAGGGCATCAGACAGGTGCTGCCGTAACAACATTTCGTGGTAGTCACCATTGCAGCTGATGTTTGGGTAGAAAACAGCCGTGAGCATGTGTTAAAGACATTTTCTTACACGGGATGTTGCCTAGAGGGCTCTTTGGTGCAGTGTCACAGATGAACCACTTATTGGCTTTCTAAAGCAGGAGTTAAATTGATTTGGTTTGATTCTAAATTAATTATTTTCCAATACAAACTCAAGGACTGCATTAAAATATTTTGTTTTTTCTGCATCAACATTTGAATTTTATGCTGTATATGCTGTTAATATATATATAATGTTACTGAATGAAAATTTCGAAAAACGAAATGCTGTGCAAGATGTGTGTACTGATTTTATCTTTTCATTTTATATTTTTGCCATATTGCCCACCCTGGAATTATAAAATGACGAGAATAGAAACAGAATCAGAATGAAAAAACTTTATTGCTTCTGGAGGAAAGTGCATAATATTCAAAGTTTATAGACTATAGGCCCATGTGGAATTGACAGGCTGTCTTGCTTTTGGATTCTAAAGGCCCTTCCCAACAACAATAAAAGAATTTCCTAGGAATATGTCCCTAAACCATGACCTTTCACCATTTGGTTCTCAATAAAACATTCTTGTAAATGAGATTTGATGTCAAGGTGCTACATCAGTTAAACGTTTCTCCTAGAATTGTCTGTCCAAGATAAGCATCATTCAGGACTGGCTATTTTTAGAGTGGTAAAATAAGTGCCTTCCAAAATGTTAAGCAGTCACCAGCATATGCAAATACTGCTATGTATCCTTTGAACAACTTGCTCTCTTTTTTGACAAGGAAATAGTAGACATTAGTGCTTAAAATCGAATTGCTGCCCTTTTTAAAATACAAAATTTAATTCCAGCAAATTAAATTCTGTCATTTGTTATGAAACTTTCCCAGTCATCTCAGGGGATGAGTCTTCCGAACAGCTAGATAACAGTTTCGTTCCTGTTGTTCGAGTGTGTGTGCACACACAGGGGACTGTTATTTTCAGAGCAGAAAAAATGTGTGCAAATATTAAAAATGGAAAACAGCACACACACACACTCCTCTTCCAGGCTCCCATGGGGGGAGGGTAATATTGGGCACACTACTCTAGTGTCAATTTATGCAGCCCATGCTCCTGGCTCCATTCATTAAGAGTGCTTCATGCTGCTGAAATAGAGTGCTAAGAGTGATGGAGCAATAGCAAACAGCAAGAGATGAACTCTAATTACCATTAGCTAAACACATGATGGCATAAGACGACCAGCAAACCGAATGTTTCATGATGTCTGAAAATTTTGGGATGTCTGAAATGTTTGTCTGAGATAAAGCGTTTATAAGGACACTGAGATATAGTATGCTGGTTCTTACATGCTTATAATGTCTTAACTGCCTTGAGAAGAAAGATTTTCAGATTTGAAAAAATACAAGCAAATGATCCATTTAACATCACAATAATTTCTCCGAAACAGCAATGGATGAACTAAGGAGATGTATTTCTAAAGTCTGATATTTCTCTCAAGCAAATGACCACATCTCAAATGTATCTCCACTTAAGTTTTAGTACAATCTCAATAAAGTCACACACTGTGCTCAGATAATACGCTCAGGTTTATCTGTAACTGAGCTACAGACAGGGACTTAACCATTTCTTGTGCAATACTAAGAGCCTTCTAAGTGTAGATGCTATGAATACCTATAATAATTTAAGTGCTGAGCCATAAAATAGTGATGTTGACCCAGCTATATAGTGAGCAATACCGTTTTCTCGGGAGACCTGGAATTCGTCACACTTCTGTACATTAGTGAGGGACAAAACTACATTCAAAGGCTAATAAATGTCATTTAAAAAGGTGGGGGTGTTCCATTTTAGGTTTTCAAAACCTAAACATGTAAAATCTATATGATCTTGGAACTCCAGTTAGTTAAAACAAACACCAAATAAAAAATCAGCTTTACTCCCGCTGCAAATAATGCCTACAAGTTAAGTGTGACCATGAAAATTGAATCTTTCTTCCCTTATTAAAAGGTATGAGAACATAACAAGAATTCCACTATATCTTGTGTAAACAACACACACAAAAATAAACTCCTTACTCATTTGGCATGTTATAAAGCAAGTTCATGATTCATTCCATTTGTTTCCAATTGCATGACAACTTTTTTGCCTTTCCCTTTTTAAGCTTTGTTTGATTCAAAACTCTTGTTGGCAAAACGAGAAAAGCTCAGAAATGTTTCTCTGTTTTCTTAAAGATTTTGTAAGCTTATTTACTCAGTCAAATCAAGAGTCATGTCATCATAATTGCAAGTAATTACCCAAATACTTCTCCCCCCTGATTTTAGAACTATCTGTGACTTCTCTACACTACCACCCACCACCCCCACACCCCCCTGACCTTTTTTCCTCAGTCATTAGCTTATCACTGGTAACAATGTTCTCCAGTGTTTAGTATCATCCTTCTCCTCTTGCCTGATGAATTCCCCACCAGAGACTTGGAAGGGGATGGCTGGCGGCTAGCTAACAGCGCCAAAGCCCCAATCCCCCTTTCCCCCTCACCTCCCCCAGCCTGTTCTTCTCCATCAACAGCCACTCGTTCAAATAATTAGAGAGTAATATCTCACTTTACCTCCCTCTTCTCTTCAGAGCCTCCTTCCCCTGGCTTGCTGCCTTGGGGCCTAATGTGTCAGCTCCGAGCGGAGATTTCTGCCTCGCCCCAGGTGAGCCCTCCGAGTCTGTCCTTGCACAATGTTTATGCTAAAAGTGCACGCCGAGGAGAGGATGTTTAGTAACACTCGTCAGAGGCCCTTTTTGTGATTCTTACGTCCAAGAAGGGCCCCTTATTTGGACAGATGCAGACCTTTAAACAACTGAGTGATTCGACCAGGCACCTGAAAGTGAAGCTTTGGCTTGAGCTCTAATGGGCAATGAGTTTTCCCCAGTTGTCTGCTTGTGTGTTTGTGAGACAAATGTGGCACAGCTGATACTAAAAAGAGGTATTTAACATGATTTAATTGTATTTGCAATTTTTAAATTAAAAAAATATACAAAATGCACATGATTATTTACAGAATATATTTCAGGCATGTAAAAAACATGTAAATTCAGTGCCCAAGAATTTTCAAAAAACTTTTAAGGTCTTAACTGATAAAGCTTACATTTAAAGTTGTGGATGTATTTGAAATGGTTTTTGATTACCCCTAAAACCATTCATGATAGAATAAAGACCTTATTCTTGAGATTTATCAGAAAAAAACACATACAAATATATACATAAGTATTATGTTTATTGTTAAACACACACACACACACACACACACACACACAAACACAA
>JBBPCW010000001.1:32038090-32049987 GCA_037974425.1 Phenacogrammus interruptus
TGTTTCCAGTTAAGTGTACCATATGCATCAGACATTTAGCCAACGTTCCATGGGCGTGACGTCTGAGGCTGAGACTACACAGGCACCAACTTGATACAAACACCTATGCCACCCACCGGATTCCCAGAAATAGACTGGTTGATGTTGTTATGAGCGAATCTCTAAATATTAACTTTAAAAGAAAGCCAGCATCAAATTTCTGGACAGCGCAAAGTATCCTGTTCTGTTCGTAAGGTATGTGTATTCTGTCAGCAATGCGCTCAAGTCAGCTTCACAGACATGGCGGTTGTAGTGAGTCGTTAGCCGTAGGCTGTTTTGATTAAAACTTAACTGTTAATATTTCACTTTAATGGACCTGAAATTTTGGTCCAACCAGAATGCAGTCCAAACCCAGCCTACGCAAAACCTGACAGAATAGCGCCAGCTTCAATGATGCGGAAATAATATCCTATTATTAAGATCATGAATTATATATTATAGATCATGAATTACTTAAATGCTATATTAAGTTTAAAAATTGCTTAAATGTATTTATTAATCTAACAAACTGCTTTCAAACAACTTCCCAAATGTGTTCGCCTGGATGAAACTAGCTTTTACTGTTCTCATATTGCATGGTGCTGCTAGCCTTCACCTTTACCGGGGATGCGTTGAAATTTACAAATTTTTAGTACAAATGAAATCTAAGTGATTTTATTGCTCTATACTTTCCCAAATCTGCTTGCTCTTTTGTTTACCATTTTATTCCCTCTTGCCTTTTTTTTAACCTTTTTTTTAGCATGCTAATGTAAACTTTGAGTTAATGGACGTCAGTGAAAAGACTTGAGTAATGTAGTAAGGTACTAACACAGGGTGAACTCACAGTTAAGTGTGTTAAGCTATGAGAGCTATGAAAACTCAAAGGTAAATGTTCAACCCGATCCCATGCGGATATCTGTACCAGACAGAACTGAGAGATGGCATCTAGTTGATCCAAAAAGGTTTGGTTAATTTCTTTTTGTGTTTGTAGTGTAGCTTCTTGTTCTAGTGCTGCTAAGCGGGTGATGTTCCTGTGACCTTTTGCTGCTGGTTTTTCATTTTACAGCCACAGACTCTCTCATGCACAATCGTTCCCCCATTATTGACCATGGAGTGCGTGATGACCAATGAATAATGCACACTGCTTTGTCCTCGCCAACTGACCTGCTGACCTGTACTCCAGACTGAAACCACACCCAAAATACAGGCCATGTGATTAACATTAATTAAGTAAATCTAGATCATCACATAGGGCTGGACGATTTGGCCTAAAATCAAAATCTCGATTAATTGAACCTTTTAATTTTACGATTAATGTTGCGATTAATTTTACGATTAATGAACGATTCTTTTAATTATTTAATTTTTGCCCTCATAGTTCACTGACAAGTTGCTCAGTTGTCTCAGTGTTTAAGCTCTCCGTGCTCGACATGTCGGCGGAATAACGTAACATAATAGAGCGGGGTCACGTGACTCCACACGCGGTAGTGTTGGGAAAGTAAAGGGAAAGTAATCGAAATAATCAACCTGGAAAAATTTGATCGATCATAGGTTCTGAATGTCGATTTCAATTACTTTTCAATTAATCGGCCGGCCCTTTCATCACATCCTAAACACATCTGATTATGTTAGAAGGCTCAAAGTCTTACTTATGCATCATGGCAATATGTGACATGTTTGTGTGTGTCATGAGTGACAGCAGGAGGTTTATGGCAGCGTATGTGTCTTTGAACAGAGCTCAATAGTACTGAAGCTGGACACCTCCTTGAAGGATTCTGCTGAGCACACATAACGTCATCAGACTGGCGTGCTGGTCATGTGACATCCAGTCACACCACATTAAGAACTCAATAACCTGAAGTAACCCCTTTCCCTGCCAGCATGATGCTGCTCTATAGTAAACAGAACACTTGAGAGGGCCACAAGAGTAGAATGGTCAGTATTTGTAGACCGCAGATTCTATTCTTGTACATGGGCAGCTGATTTCTCCATGGCACTGTGTGTAGTCGCATGCTCCTCACACAGCTGAACTACTTGGCTAAACGGAACTCAACAATAAGATGTAAAGGTTTGGTGTGGATTGACAGAGTCAATAATATCACACACACTGTGCACTGCAGCAACTAACCTCTGCTAATGCGCTGCTTTTCCCCAGACAGGATGCCTGGCGTGTCAATGATGCTAATGCTCTGCAGGACTTGGTTGGGCATCTGGGAGCAGATGAACCTGGTGGGGTAGAAAATGAAGGTGTACTGAGTGTTATCAAACCAAACACCAGTATGCATCCTATTAGCATCTTGTTGACTGTAAATCACCCATCTGAGTCACTAGGCCATGAAACTGCTTATGCACAACTCTTATGCACCTCACATATTTTTCTTTCTATATATTTGCCAAACTGTATTTATTTGTGCTCCTGACTCCCAGACTTGAGTAGCACTGTTGAAAAGAGCACTGTGGCTTTAAAGGTTAATTAAGGGTTAGACATTAGGGATGAACCGATTGATCGGCCAGTAATCGGAAACGGATGATTTTTGGCCTAATCGGCCCGATCGGTAATCGGCCGATCACTCACGTATTGCCGATTCCGAACCGATTGCCGATTCACGTATTGCCGCATCCCTATTGGACATTGATTCTACAAAACAATTTTATAGAAAATGTATACACACAACTATGATCAGAGATCCCAGCAATGAATGCTCATGATATTTTGCCCTAGTCAAACGAAAAAACCTTGTATCTTGATTGTTTTTTTTCCCCAGTTTTCTTTACATTTTTTGAAGAAAACAACACAGTTTGACGACTCCATAATGAACAGGCCAATAGAAATGTTCCAAAAAGCAACTTGTTATATCAACCTCCAAAGAAAGTTTAAGAATGTTCTCACCTTCTCTAAAGATATGAGGATGGTCTGAAAGCGGCGATATATTTATTTTATTGTGAGAGACGTATATGTTTTACATATATTATTTCATAAAACAAAAACCTGAAAAGTAGTTGACATTCTAATACTTCACTGTTTTTAATAAACAAGCTGATTTTCAGAAAACAGGAACTGCAACTTCAACCAGCTGAACATGTGCTGGAGGACCTAACTAAGAAACAGAACAAGACTTGGGACAGGTTTTCTTCTACAGAAAACGATACATAACTAAGCTGATCAGGAGAAAAAAAGAACACTGTCCAAAACATGCCATCATATGACGCACAGACTGGTCCACAGGATACAAGTGTATTGTTTGAAGTTCCTCTGGTGAAGAGGAGATGTTTTCTGTCAAGCGTGCCTTTGACCTCTGCAACTCTGACTGTCAAAGAAGCACTAACCCATTTCCCCTGTACATAAAAATCCAGCCAACGGGGGGGAAAATACTCCCGCCAACTGTCTGCACACTAAAGTTAAACATTAAAAAAAAAAAGAACACAGCAAACAACATCCACTGTCGCTAAAAAAGATGAAGTACCAGCCACTTCCCACAGCTCGTTTATGGAAAGCGCTGCCAGTTATATTAAGTCATAAGGGCCAAGAGGAAAGGAAGCAATGGAGTGTGCTCAGAGAACACAATTAATACTGCATTCTTCTACACGGACTAGGGGAACTGTACTGTTTGCTTTTTTAGCAACTATTTAAAAGACCATTCATCATTAGCATTGTTGACCTCTGTTGTTGTTAACCATGTAAAGCATTATCTCAAGAGCGTGTTTCGTCTTTTTGTTTGAACTGAATAGTGTGTACAAATCAGTGAGAGTGTTGTCAGCACACACTTTCGACAGATTCGTCAGGCACTGCTTGTACCATAATATACAGCAAAGAGAAAGTCTGTTTTGGCCACAGCTTAAACAGAGGTCATGTTACACCATCCACCATCTATAAGTGCGTGAATTTCCATTCCTGCTCTCTGGATATTCAAATAGGAACATAGTGTCCCTCACAGTATGTTTCTTCAGGAGCAGATGTGAATAAATAGCTTTTGTCATTTCCAGTGTGAATAAGGCTGATCCAAATCCAGTTCCCAAAAGCACCGCACAGCTGAGTGTCTTTCTGGACCCAGCCCATTAACAGCAAATTATGAATTATGCTGAATAATGTCTGATGGAATTATGAAACGGTTCTTGATATATCAGGTAAACAGGAAAATACATTCACTCCGATAATGAAATAACGCTTGATGCAAAAGCACAAATGATGTTTACTTTTTGTGTGCATGAGCTGAACCAGTGAACTAGTGCTGAAATGGATGGCATAGTGGTTTTGCAATGTAAAGACAATATATGCTCAACAGGATTGCATCACAATTTTTAAACAAAATGCACTGTTTTTAATACATCAACAAAAGAAAAATAATACAATTTTACACCATATAGCAATAGGGCTGGGCGATTTGGCCTAAAATCAAAAACTCGATTAATTGAACATTTTAACTCGATTACGATTAGCAATTAATTAATTTATTATTTTGCCCTCATAGTTCACTGACAAACTGCTCAGTTGTCTCAGTGTTTAAGCTCTCCATGCTCGACATGTCATCGGAATAACGTAACATAACGGAGCGGACTCCACACGCGGTAGTGTTTTTAAAGGAAGAGTAATCGAAATAATTGACCTGGAAAAATGTGATCGATTATAGGTTCTGAATGTCGATTTCGATTACTTTTCGATTAATCGCCCAACCCTATATAGCACCAACACTAATATGGCATGTAACTGGCTTTTATGTCTTTTGGCTGTATGCTTTATTGGTCCACTGCAAATGCCTTATAGACCATTTTCTTACATTTAATTAACATCCTGCTAACATAAACCTCAACCCAAACCATAAACTGAAACCACACCCAGGTCCTAAACCTAATCCTGGTAGTAATCTTACCCTGAACACTAACAATGTTGATACTTACCTGATATGTTTAAAGGGAGTGGGGCTATTCAGTTTTTCGAAAACTAAGCAATAATACACAGTCAGTGGTCAAACTGAATCACAACCATGGAACAGTGGTACACAGAAAGAGGTGCATGTTTGACAGAAGGAAACATACCAACCTGAGACAGCTTGGACATGGCCTACATGTGGAAAAATCGCTCCTTATTACCTGTTCAAGAAAGCATTTCCAAAAGCATTGAGTTTGCGGAAGGGTTTCTTCGGATCTACCACCAGGGCATTACCAGGTACGACCCCCTCATTCTCCCCATACATCACAGCGATGAAGCCATCTGTGGTTGGCTCAGGCCCAATCCGCATTCCAGGAAAATCCTGCTCCAGCAGATACCTGCCACACAGTGATAAGCTCTTTTTAAGAATTACAAGGTGTTTAATTAACTAAATACAATATATAAATAAAGATAAACAAACATTTTATTTTTTAAAACACTTAAGTAAAGACAGTTTTTTTTATGATGATGTCTAAGATTGAAAAGTCTGGACTGACTCCAGACCCTAGAATGAGGCCATGACCAAAATGAACCTCGGAAACTCTGTAATTTAAAAAAACTCCTAGTTGGGGTTTTGTGATTTAGTCCAAGACCCGGGATAATCATGAAAACTGTCCCAAAAATACTGAATGCTTAAAGGATGTGGCTTTCATCCCTAAGAGAGGACTATTACTGAACTTTACAGTATCAATATATTACTCCCTTATGCACAAGTTAGAAAAACAGACTGGGGGCTCCTCATTAACCTTGCTCTTCCTGCTGCTTCCTGTCTATAACACCACAACATCCATAATCACCACATCCTGCAAGAAGATGACAAAGAGCTCCCGTTTTCTCAGCAAAGAAAGATGTGCCATGAGGATTTCAGGCTTAGACTAACAGCTTATTGCAAGGTCTTAGACTAACATTCCCTTTTCACTGTTTATTTAAGAGGGACATGAATGAGGAGGAAAGTTATCAAATTTGAGGAAACAAAATTTAGTGCCCATTAAAAGGTTCTTGTTTGTGGAAGACCACTGAATACAGAAAAATAAGGAAGTACGAGTAGAGTGATAAATTAGGGTAAGAAAGGGGTAGGGAAACTTAATTTGAGTTAGTTAGAAAATTACTCAAGTCACTGATGGTTTTCATGTAGATGTGCACACACACAGTCTGTTTGATTTTAACACCCCAGTACACATTACATTTACGGCATTTATCAGATTTTACCCAAAGCGACTTTCATTCTCTAACTACAGGGGACAGTCTCTCCCTGGAGCAACTTAGGGTTAAGGGACCCAGTGGTGGTCTGCTGAAGGTAGGATTTGAACCCATGACTGCTTGGTCTGGAGGCAAGTATCCTACCCACTGAGCTACCTCCACCCCTCCACATTATAGCTCGAGTGTGCTTTCTGTGTGCTTACACAACGAAACCACTTCTTTTCAGATTCTGGTACAGATACTGAAACTTTGAGCATCTGACAGTACAGATGATCTCTAACTGAGCTGTTTGAACAGAAGCACTAATTTGCATCAAAAAGTAGACTATCCTGTTCAACACTCCGACTCCACAGGAAGAGAAAAGATTATCTCAAACAGAGAGAGTGAGTGACATTTCAGGCCAAAATCATTACAGAATCGGTTCGGACCTGTTTTAATTTCTTTCGATTTCAGATCCAGAATTTTCTGACATCAAGGAGATACCACCAAAGGCTACAAGATAGTGATGCCCAACCCTAATGTCCAGCATATAACAGCATATACAATTATTACATCTGACTGCACATTCTCTGTCCGGTTGCTGCTATTTTTGCAAAATCATATTTATTACTGTTTAACTCTGTTCTGCATTTTTTGCACATGTAACTAATCTTCTGCAATTTTGCACACAACTCTCAGCTCAGAGAATATAGCACCTGTATTCATCCAGACTGAATCTATTGTTGATGCCGATTTCTCTGAGGTTACTGTGGGGTGTGAGTGAATATAGATGTCAGTAACACAAACTGTGAAATTACTGTGAGATTACTATGAAATGTGTGTGACTTTAGATATCAGTAACTCAGGGTGTGAGATTACTGTGAGGTTACTGTGAGGTGGCATTTGGAGGCCTCACCTCTCAGGATGTTTACGCTCCTTAAACATCCGGGAAATGTGCTAGAGTTTGTTTGTTTTATTTCTGTTTGTTTGTTTTAAATAAAAAACTGTCCGGCAATAGCACGTCTTGTTTACAGATAATGAAGGGTGGTCGGTGTGGGTACCTTATGAACGTGGTCTTCCCTGTGGAGTACTGCCCGACCAGGAGCACCATCGGTTTGCTCTGGAAATCCGCCTCCTCCAGCGCAGGCGAGTGGAAGTCATGGAAAAAGTAGGCTTCCTCTAACGGGAGAAGTTTCTTGGTGTAGAGACTCTGAAGCCCTTCGGTCACTGTTTGAAACATGTCGCCCTCCTTGTTTCTTCCTCCCTGCTCCTTGTTGACCCAGCTGAACATGGTGATGTTCCCTTTTAACACACCAGTATTGTGCAATTCGCCGACTTCGTTTTTTTCTCTTGTAGTTTAACACAGAGAACACGCCCAATGTCTAAACGTCTCCTCGGCTGTTGTATCGTCTGTACATCAGGGAACCCGTTATGTTGGTGTTACGCGCTCTCGTTCTCTCTCCCAGCTGTGCCTCCGTCACCTCACCTGAGTCCCTGGACGGAGCTCATGAATATTCAAGAGAACCTCTGGGGGCGGTCCGATGGACGGGGCTTAGGCATGGGGCTTTCTTAGGCATGGTGAATTTATTCCACCAACCCTTCTGCCTGGTGTTTACACAACACTTTCCCTCCGCAAGCGCCGCCGCCCAATTTTCCATCGAGTCCTGTGGACAAACAATACTGCGGTGTTTCTTCATAGAGTTAAGCGTCGAAAGTTCAGAAGAGAGTTTTTCTTCACTTCAGAAAAACGTACACCTCGAAAAAAGACCCCTGACATCACCTTTAATAGACCGCACTAATGACCGAGAGGACAGAAACTGGACCTGTTTATAAAATGTTTACATTTCCGGTCAGTATGTTGTTTTAAGTACTTCGTCTGGTACAGTTAGCAAACCAGAGCCACGGGAGACTGCGCCGTTGTCATGGTTACGGAGCACACGTGGTTTCTTTACGCATATCAGCATGAAAAGATGCAGTCAGCTCCTCACTCAAAGCACGCCACGTGTAAAGACAGGCGAGGGAGAAGGCTGAGAACCTTACACGTTTCATTACATGTTAAATGTTTTCTTAAAATCATAAAATACAATTATTTGTACTAGTTTTAAACTGAGCTCATCTTATTTATTAGACTTGTTTATGTGGTGGTTTTCTGTACTGGTCGTATTTATTCCCACTAAGAGTAGAGAAAATAAAATAATGGAACATGCGTGACATTTCGACCTGAATAACTACGTTCATCATATACTTTCTATTAAACTTGATCCGCGTCATTTCTGTCTCATATCGACTGGATCTAAAATATTTGATGCACTTTAAAAGAATACTCGGCAGTGTATATTTTGCACGTTCTGATCTGAGCATTGTGGAAACTTTTACTGTGTTTACTAATCTGTCCCTTTGCGCCGCCATGTGGCCATTCCGGAAACCAGCCTGGTATGAAGTACAGTGCCCCCTTACAGTCACATGTGAACACACAACAGCACTCAGTGTGAACAATGTGTAATTCTTTCTCTGCATTTAACCCGTTCACCAAATTAAAGCTTCCATGACATGAAAATTTCACTTTATGAGGTTTTTTAACATCAATACTAGCCTGCCTCAGGTCCTGCAGTGGCTAGAAATAGCGATAGGTGTAAAGAGTGCTTTGATCATCCTGCTCCGCCATTGAGAGAACAACAGCTCAGATGGCCCGATCTGGAATTTGACATCATACGGGGAAAGGTTACTTCCGCTCTCTCACGCTTTGCCCGCCCAGAGAATTTGGCCCCTCCCCTAAATAATTTGCTCCACCGACTATCAGTGCTATGTAGGGAGACCACGTTTTCTGAAGAACCAGGGTTAATTTTATTTTCTCTGGAAATGCGCCGACACAATACAGAGCTAGCACAATACGGCTGAAAATTAAGTCCGGATCAGTTCCTGCTCTTCTTGGCTCACCTACAAACCTCGGACAAGTAGGTCAACTTAAAACTATATAATTTTGTTGCTTTCCTGTATATGATCAGCTTTTTACCCTTAGAATGTGGCTGTAATATTAGCTCTGCCAAGAACAGCCCAGGCTAAATGTAAAGGTAGATAGCACCAGGTATGTGTGAGTGTTGTACTTCTTTGTTATTTGGACAACAGTGCTGCTGTTAGTGTTATGGCATGCACGTATTTGCCCTTTCCCTCATTTAAATAACTGAGTGGGGTGGTGGTAGCCTAGTGGTAGGATACTTGCCTCTAGACCAAGAGGTCATAGGTTCAAATCCTACCTTCAGCATACCACCACTGGCTTCCTGAGCAAGACCCTTAACCCCAAGTTGCTGCAGGGAGGTTGTCCCCTGTAGTTAGGGAATGGAAGTCGCTTTGGATAAAAGCGTCTGATAAATGCTGTACATGTAAATGAGTGAGCACCTCTGCAGACCAGGGTGATCAGACGAGCAACAGGCAACGGGGCTATAGGCACTGATCTCAACTGCTTGGCTGTCAAGGAAATGCCCCGAATCACACTACAGACGAATACAACTGTCTTTTGTCAGCTTCATGACCGCCGTAGCCATTGCTAGACACTGTAAACATTAGCGCATGGTACCGTGGCCTCAAGCTGCCCCTCACCGTCCCCCTTGCTCGCCTCTCCTTCTGGCCCGGTCTTTCTCCTCATTATCATTTAAAGCTACAGACACAGAAAGACGTGTCCTAGGGAAATCCCATTGTGGGACTGGCTCAAAGTGGCTGTAATTCTGAACAAAGGCTGAATTTCAGAAAAAGACTTCAGATATAGTATTATGGGCTTATTACCAGCTAGTGGTTAGTGGTTTAAAAGTCACAGTTTTAATAAAGCAATAAAGGGACACAGAGCCGTGAGCAGTTTTTCATCGCTTTTATATTTATATACTTATACATTTGAATAACACATTCAAAAACAATACTTGTGCAAATATTCTCCTCCTTGAAAAGTGATCTGGATTACTGTAAATGTCGCTCTGCATGGCTGCAGACTTAAAAAGCTAGTATTTCAAACGGTGTTAAAAAAAAAGAATATATTTGGATGCACAGCATCTATTAATGTTTAACATTACAAAAAATAATGTGTCAAATAGTAAACACAGTTGGGAGGTTAAAATCATGTAAGTATTGAAGGTTTACATGCATAAAAAAGGTTTTCGCTCCATAGTTAAGGAGCACTAGCACAGTTATTAGTGCCCAACTTATATCTTCATGCTTTGTAGTCCTGGTGCAATGAAACCAGTACACCCAAAAAATGTCTACCACTGCCCGCATACACAACACATCCTACCCACAAAAGTCTTCTCTATGTGAACTCTTTGAAACACGACACTTACAAACTGCTTTACGAAAACCACCAATGTTTTACAGGATACAGCCAAATACAATGCCTCATGTTCACCAAATATGCAGGCGTGTCTGTCGATACAGAGGTTCTATTACCTCTCAATTCTGAAAATGTTTTTTTTTTGTTGTTGATGACTGAAACAGGTTTAAAAATGATTGATCATTTAGAAAGATAAACGGATCTCTACACCTTTATGTGCTGACAGTTAGTCAGACCCCTCACTTTGTCAGTTAGCCACCGTCTCTTACAGTTGTCAGTTAGCTACTGTCTCTTTATCTTAAGGTTTATCTTCTCTCAGCCAACACCAGCACAAAAACTGATCATTTTAATTAGAGTTGCAAAAGATTTTACTCTTTCTGCTCCATTCTTGAACACCATAGCCACTGGAAACCTGCATTACCCCCGATCAATATGACAAACGCAATCCAGTCAGAGGCCGCTGGCTATCCATCCCTCAGCAAACCGTGACCTTAAAAGGACCTAGCTTTTCTCAAGAACACAAGCCTAAGGCTGAGGGGCTCTCAAGATGTGTTTCTCCTCATACTTCTCACATGATCCAGCTCTTTACTTCCCACCCCACAGCCTAATTACATCCTCATCGAGCACCAGGCCCTTGGGACTAGAACCGTAGAGCTAATGTGACCGTCACGGGTCGGGCAAGTCGGAGGTGTCCACTGTGACTTTGATGAAGATGGTGTCGTCCTTGATATACGTGCCATTTTCCAGCACAGTTTGGGCCACAAACAGTGGGCAACCTGAGGCAATGTTCATCTCTCCAGTGGGTCGACGGAAACTGCTGCTGTTAGGGTCAGGCTTGAAGGCATCGCCCAGGTGCTTGCGTGCAGGGCTCTGGTCCATCAGCATCAGTGTCACCTTTTGTTTAAAGGGCCACGGAAGCAGGGCGTCGTACTCGCCGCGCATCACCACAAAGAAGAGAGACAGATGAGTGCCCTTCCCCATGCCATCACCGTTCAGATAAACGCGGGCACACATCTTGTAGCCAAAGTACCCCGTGTAGAAGGGCTGACTGTAAAGCGAGAGTGTCTTGGAGGCTACTGCTTCTGCTTTCCGCCGCTTATAGTCGCGGATCTTCCAGATGAGAGTGCCATTGAAGCTAGCTGTCTCCAGCACTTGCAGCTTCAGGTCCATGTCTGCCAGGCGGATATCATGGACGCTAAGCATCTCATCATGCCGCGACAGCTGCGTTTCTAAAGAGGCTGGAAACAAAACAAGACATTCTTAAATACCAGTTAAATATATACAGGCATTCTGTGACATGTACTGTTAGAGGTATCAGTGTTTCATTTTTTATAGTGTTTCGTGACACACTTAATTTAAAACACCATACACATGGATTAACCCAAAAAAAAATTATCTGACAGAAAAAACGAAGGGGGGCGTTGACGGGGGCATTAACTGGGGGGGGGGGGGGGGGGG
>JBBPCW010000001.1:32062183-32076718 GCA_037974425.1 Phenacogrammus interruptus
TCCTTCTTTGATTTTCTATGCTGACTGACTTGTTGCATGCCGGTCTGTAGTTGTGGGGACATTTCCACGCCCCGAAAACTTGACGCTGAGCGAAACGAACTGTGATTGGTTGTTTGACATGTCGGTCAAACGGCCTTACGGGCGGGCCTTGGCCAAAGAAAGCGGCTATGAATTCCAGCTGACTGCTGAAGGTCTGGCTACGCGAGACTATATTTCTCCCATATGATCCACTAGTAGATTACACGGGAACAAACAAGTACCTAACAGAGGTTTTACTCCCTCAGTCCGCTATTACTGTTTATAAGGCCAGCTAACATGTTAATATGCTCGAGTTATTATTTACACTATTTATTATACTATTATTATACTATTTATATTAATACCTTTATACGTTAAAAGCAATTTTATTTTTTTCTTCATAGTTAATACTAGAGGATGCAAGTAAAGTCATTCAGAGTGATCTGAGGTACCATTCTAGAGAAATATAGCCAGGTTTGTTTACAGTGGTGGTGGTGGGAATGAGACGTCCCAATTATATGAAACGGTTAAGAACTTGTTGCTTGATGTCTGAGACATTTATTAGAATCGTTTTTGAAAATATATTTTAATCTAAAATTAAGTTTTAAAACACACTCGGGGTGAAGTGGTAGACACAGGGTATTCGTACACAAAAAAAGTACCAAAAAGGGTTTTGAACTACTATTTTAGCAACATCACATACAAAAACAGGAAATATATTTTAATTGAACATAGTTTTCTATCACCACTACTGTAAAGGGTTTTTTCATATCGACTTACAGAAACTTCTATATGAACAACAGGATTTTACAAACAAACAAATACAGAAATAAATGGAATTCTCCTTTAAGGGAGTGAGAAACTTAAGTCTGTGCCCAAATATGGGCCCTTGCAGACTAATGGATATTATAGTAACTTCCCCCCAACTTTGCTGTCGACAGCCCCAAAAGTTAAGTCTAATTCTAACGGTTGGCAGGGAAAGCGGTTTAACATTCTAATGAATCTGACAAAGAGCTAGAGCCCTCCTTTTAAAGCACCACTGACTAAATGAATGTAAAACCATCTTGGCTCCCCAAGATGCAGCACTCCAACGCTGCTGGATAGTTCTCAAGTCATAAAGAGAGCTTCTTGCTGAACCTGAAAGTGATGTACAGACTGTAATGTAGAATGTAGTTATTAAAGGCAAGGGCTCCTAACCAGAGCTCGGGTCTCCTGGCAACGTTAGTGTCCATACCTTTGCTTAATTTAATGAACATTTCCAAAGTAAAGCTGAATGAATAAATAAACCCTGAGGTGGATATGCATGTGATACCCTACAGAAACATGCGCAATCATTACGCACACAACAAAACACACATACACACACAAACCTGACGCCAACCACCATCTCATAAAAAGATGCTTAATCATCTGTTGGGTGACCACAAGGACTTACAGACAAACATGGGCTAACTTCACGTCAATCAATCACAATCATCATGAGCCTCACACAGGCCTTGAACAGATCACTGCATTCAAGTGTCCATGCTCCTCACAACGTTTAGCCAAGCTCGCCTTCGATTTCGCTTCTGTTTTCCTTAACACATTTGCATCTCTCGTTCCACAGTCATTTTCGGAGTATGCTTTTTACTGGGGTCCAAGTATCGAGTGAGTGTGGGCTGTCCCGAAGAAGAGAACTCAAGCAAGACCACCTCTCCACATAAAACGACGTTCCCTTAAAACAAAGGGGGGGGGACAATCAAACCCATCCCAAAGAGAGTGGTTTGCTGGTGGTTGACCAATATGTGTAGTTCTCTAGGAACTTCCAGGAATCTTTAAGGGGCTTTTCCATTTGCTGCCTCATGCCACACCATCATTGCTGACAACACACACTAAGCAATCAGTAAGCAGCCTGTGCTTAAAACTGGAAACACACCAAATGTACATTACGAAATTCTACTATATGAACTGCTTATAGGTTTCCCATGAAAGAAAAAGACCATCTCTATCTACAAGTTATACTACACCAAGTATCCAATCAGTTCAGTCACTACCAGTTATTACAAAATCCAGGATGGGAAAACAAAACTATGGGGGAAACAACACTGGTCAACGAAGCATAAAGTGCCCACTACATACCAGTGTGTAGTTTCATTTGGGCTGGTTTATATTTATCTAAACATGCCTTCCCCATGTTTAACTAAATGGTCATGTGGCTGACTATAATTTTGACCTTAATAAAAGAACAGAAACCCCACTGTGTCAAAAACATCTTTATGATAGGAGCCAATGTCTTTTTAACTGACCAGTACATGATTAAAAGAGAAATAGAAAAGACATACAACATAGAAACCATGAAACTTGCCTCAAAACAAGAGAGAGGGCAACAGCGAAACTTCTGATGCAGCGAGACAGCCTGCGTTCCCTCACACAAAAAGCTCTGCATCCGACTCCTACAGAACATAACACCAGAAAAAGCTGGCGGGCGAAGAGCGTAACTCAATACACCAAGAGTGTAAGTTTGGGGCTGAATGGCGTCCAGGTAAGGAGGTTTCTTTGAACGCGCTTGCAGTGCCTGGGAAATCATAGCAAAAATGAAACAAAAGTCAAAGGGGAATCTTGGCCTATTCTCATCTGACCTTTCAGCAGAGGAAGAGATAGTGTGAGACTCGACATAGAAGGTTGACGGGAAGAAAAGGGCATCTCAAATATTGACAAATTATGTACATCTAACTGTAAATATGAGGAGGTGACAGCAACACCTAGCATCTAACAGTGCGGTGAAAAAAAAGAGGGTCTGATGGTATGTCTGCTCTCTTCCTTCAGCACCAGAGTGTTGTCTGTGCACTGTAGCATATCAAGGGACCTTACCGTGTTATTCTGAGAGTGAAACAGATGTTGGATTCAAATAGCCTGGGTTCTGAAGTGAATCTGCAAAAGAGTACCTAGTGATCTTCTGAAAACGACCCCTCTTAAGATTAACTCTTCACAGACTACTGCAGATGCCTCAGCAGGATCTTCAAATTCAACAAAGACTTAAACTTAGCACAGTGCAGTGTGTCATCACGGTTTTTTCCACCAGGCCTAACACAGAATTTCCTAGATTAGGTAGGCTGCAGCTCTAAGAAAACACAACAGGGTCTTATAACAGCACAGGAAAGGGGCTTTAGATCTGGATAAAATGACTAGAAAAACTGGTCAGCTGGGAAGCAGGGTAAAACCAGGCTTAGAGTCAACTGTAAAACCAGTCTGGGATATTTCTGCAAAGGAGCAAGTTTCAGAATCTTCACTGTAGGGAAACTTCTCATCCATGAGTCAGGAGAGACAGTTCGTCAGAAGATGGGTTTGCTGGGTAGGTCACAGCACGATAGACCTGTTTGAAGGTTTAGCACTTTTTTAAATTTCACTAGCTGGGAGACACAGTAAGTGTCCTTCAAAACAAATTTGGCTCAGATGATCTCACTCCAAAGGGGGAACTTCGTAGATTTTGTGGGAGAGAGAGAGGAGCTCATGGACCTGAGCTCTTCTAAATACAGGTTGCTGCCTCCAACTGACACACACACACACACACATACACACACACACAAACACACAGTCTACATACATGTATGAAAGCAACGTTACGCTACTCACATGAATCAATTAAACACGTCGTCCGATATCACGACACTGTTTCTAAACAGTGTACGAGCAGATAGAGCCACGGAGCTTCATAAGAGGCAGCCCAGAGCAGGCAGGCAGGCAGGCAGGCAGGCGTCTAATGTGCTGGAAGAAAGCAGTCCTCGTCGCTGGTTTTCGCTAGGGCAGCAGCGACCGAGACACAAAACCTATTCATTGTCGATCGTCTAATGTCGCTGAAAAATTCTGCGCAGATAGCCTTTGGAAAAAAGAGGTAAAATAGACACAGCAGTGTGAAGCCTGTACTGTTGATGTCAATTCTAGTAACTGGAAAGCCCCTTGCTCCGACTTCCTCAGGAAATCCCCGTCATGAAAAAAAAGCGTAAATGGAGGCCATGTGCGCCCAGCAGCCCCTAGATGGCGCTAGCGGCGCGCCTCCAGCACGTGGTCTAACAGCCACCAGCCAACCCTCCAACCCTCCAACCCCCAAACCAAATCACAAACCGTTCTCTAATTAACGCTGCACTAAACTGCAGGTTCTGTGTAATCTCGATTCCACACACATACCTGTGTCTGCTTGTAACATTATTGCTGGTTAAGTGTTCAGTCCATATGATATTTATGTTTTGATTTTAGCTTTAAAAAATGTATTTTCATTTTTTTTAGCTGTTCCGGTTCAAAACCTGCGTTTTATACTATTTTCTATTAGTGAGGGGCGAATAAATAAAAGTACTGTAGGATTATGACAGATCTGACAGCATCACTACACCTGTCGGACCAGTTTCTAGCAGGGAAAACAAACTGAACAGGCCTGATGAAAACGTGGACTCTCTACAGAAGCGCCTGGGCCTCCTCTGCACGCCCACTCAATGTAAATCCAGACCACACTTCACCCCAGTCTCACAAAGCAGCTTTCTTCTACAGGTCTGTTCAAGACGCTTAGCTGTGGTTAGCTAATCATACCAGGATAGTGCAAGTAATCATACACTTAGCTTTGTCATACTTTTGAATGAGTCTGCATGTATGCTTGGAGCCAAGTGAAGGACTTGTATGGCGTCATTAGCCCAGGACAGTACGGCGATTTACCCACGTAATCTCCGTTCCAGTTTATAGCCTACCAAAGGTGTCGGGAGGGGTTGAGGTCAGGGCTCTGTGTGGGCCAGTCAAGATATTCCACATCGAACTCATCCAACCATGTCTTTATTGACTTTGCTTCATGCCCTGGGGCACAATCATGCTGGAATAGAATAAATGGACAATATATACATACATTCATGTAAATCTGTAAGTGCTGCAGATATGTCGCTAACTGCTACAAATAAAATAATGAGCGTAAGAGTTTGATTCCTGTATATAAAACATAACTAAATACAATTTGCATTAAATTAATATGACTACTACTACTACTACTACTACTACTACTAATAATAATAATAATAATAATAATAATAATAATAATAATAATAATAATAACAATAATAATAGGCCACATGTAAGTACATTTTTGTTGCACTTTTCCTGGCCCATTAAAGACCTTGGACACATTTAAAAGACAGTAAAGGCTTCCTCTAAAATCACAAACTTGTATAATCAGACTGGGTCGCACTGGGCATGATAGCAATTAACATCAGGATAATCCCAACCGATGGTATTATATTAAAACATCATGTGTAATGCACGTCACGGTTTTACAGAAGTAATGCGTTCGTTAAACATTTTGTCTTTTGAATACAGTAGGCCCTTGGGCTATAACAGTCTCAAGATACAATGTCAAGTTTACGATGCTCACTCCCATAACTAGTTTGGCTGCGCATGGCGACAGAATGGTGTTAGTGAGGGAGTTGCCGGTGTCCCCCAGTGCGCTTACCTCCATACCATTTTGGACTTTTATAAGCACAAGTATTTCTACATATTTTCATATTTTGTCATTTTTTCCTGTTACTACAGTACAGTGAACAAGTACAATGTCTTTTTCCTTTTTCTGTGGTTTAGCTGTGCTTTTATGTTCTAGATTAGGAGTTTAACTGTTAGGATAGGTAAGTGACTTAAGCTAGGCTGTGTTTCGAAGAACACCAAAATTCGGGTTACATCACTGTCTAGGAACGGATCTGTGTCGTAACTTTTCCCCCTAGTTTTCTTTTGTTTTTGGGTGGAGAAAGCAGATGGTACAGTTTTACTCCCCTAACTTGTATAAGAGTAGTGGGACACTGTGAGCTAGCACTAAATAGCACAAAACCCAAAGCTAAATATGCAAATCTTATTTAGCTTTGGTTCAAAATGCAGAAGCACAAACAGCTCCCGAGAAAAAACTACTTGTTAGACTAAAATGCAGTAGTGTTCCCCCGCAAAGTCCTCGGCCCTTAGTTATTCATAGATTTTTTCTTAGAACCTAACATAACTGTTCGCGGAAACCCCCGCAAATTTGCGGGAACCGCAAAAATATCCTCTGCATTTTTTTGGGGCTTTTTTGTGACAATATACACATTTTCCTGCATTTTGCTAAATTATTCAGAAAAATAGAATTTACTAATGCTGTAACCTAAATATTAATGTAAATTCAGCTAAATTTCTATATCTAATATAACTACATTTTTAGTCCTGTGAGAGAACACAAAGCTGCCATATATGTGACGCATCTCCAGCAGATGCTGTCCAGCAGTCCCTCATAAGTTTAGCGCATGGAGCTATCCTGAGGGTTTTGCAGTGGCCTTGTGTTTTTGTTCTGTTCTTCGTAAAGCCCTGTATTTTTATCATTGTAAATTCAATTAAACTATTACTGTATTTAACCTGCTTACACTTAAGAAAACACACATGCATGAATTACAGTACAGTCTATACAGGGGCAATGTCGGTATTTTAAATTCCAGGAAGACAGCAGTTCAGTGTACACTGTACTGTACGGATATGGATTTGCCTTTACATTACATTAAATTAGTGTTTTGGGAGCATATTTTGGGGTTTACGCTATAAAAATAGCAATTTTAGGGTTTTTTAATACCACAATCCTCCACAAATTTCTGTATGATACTGTATGATAATGTATATGGAATATCATGGCAAAACTTCTTACTGTTTTCGTTAATGATGCCATGTATTACCCGGATTAGAATACCTTTTTGAAAAAGCATCTCATAGATCAAGTACTGGTTCATTTGTTTATTATGTGTCTAACGTGACAAATTGATATATATGGGCGAAATGTATAATGGCAATTGAACACACGCATAGAAAAAGTTATGTATCTGGGGTGTTACTGGTACAGGAACAAGTTAAAAGGAAATTATGTTAGCAGCGCCTTTAGGAAAATATGAAAACAACTGGCATCCATGATTGCCCTCATCTTTTTATTGGAGTCTATGGCTTCAAACCTGGACCTAGACGTTTACCAAATTATTGCCCTTGCATGCTAGAGCTAAGTACACATCATAACCCCCACAGCCCAAAAAACCCCCAAAACAAACAAAAAAAAACCCAAATAAAACCTTAATTAAGCAATTTTATTGGACACTTTTATTTTGCCATAACTATATAGAACTCTTTATGGAGAATTAGTCAATGGCCCATTAATTAGCATTTTTCTTCAAGGAACATGTCCAGCATTTTTCAAGCAGCTGCATCTGTAACACACAACAGATTACCATAGACAATATGGATATGCTTTCCTGCAGTGTTTAAAAAAGAGGACTCAAACTCTTATTATAGAGGTCAATGGGATGAAGCTGAGGTTACTGTTCATTGGCATGGATTCTTCTACAACAGATTAAGTTGAAAAACAGTGGTGTATTCCATTAACATACCACTTAACCGATTTCTTTAAATGCTTCTTATTAAAGGAGAGCCACCACCATATTCATAAATGGGCACAATTAAAAAAAAAAAAAAGTATCTCGCTATGATTTAAACATCTAAAATAGACCGTTCTGACAACTGCTTGGGTTTTCATTTACATGACTCATTCCTGTAAAAGGGAAGGAGGAAGGCAGTAAATCCTTCCCGGTCACGTCTGCGGTTGTTGGGTTTACTAGACAAAATCATTCGACTGCATCTGAAACACACTTCGCTTTGCGAAACGAGCACTGATTCCATCTCTGCAGCTGAGCCAGCCCTGCTGATAATCTGGAAATTGAGGATGTTTTGCGGCACAATGTGGAAATGCCGAATGTTCCACAGAAACTCAAGTGACTCTTCATCCAACTTTTAAGAGGGAACTCAGGTCCGGTCACCAGTGTCCAGTGCAGACTCATTATAGGAACGATTATCCTAAAACCATTTCTTAAGCAAATAAATAGATTAATATCATAATGACAGAACTGCTGACAGAAGTCACTTACAATCACAAAACATACCAAATCTGACTGGATTTAGGAAGTGATGAACAAAATGCTGTATGGTTTTAATGTGCTAAAGTAACTAGTGAGAGGACTGGAGTATGAGGGAGATTGGTCAGTGAAAGTCCGCTTGTGGGGATTTAAAACAAGTGAGAATAATCAGGCGACTTCAATCAGCACCTTTTCACGCAGGCCATTCAGGACCACTAAACAAAGTCCAGTTAAGCTGGGGCGGAAGTCAGGCCCCTTTTTTTGACAAGATCATAAAATCCATCATCCTTAATTTCTGATAGGTAAATAAACACATCAGGCTTTTAGTCAAAGTAAAGACAATCCTTCTTCCTTAGTCAGGCCTTGGGAGACTTGCGCTTCCATTTGGTTGGACATGCCAGAGTCCTGGGGCTCAGCAGGGTGGAGGAAGCAGGGGCAAGGACAAAGGAGCGGGAATGGTTGGTAAGAAGCAGCCACGCTGGGGCTGTGGAACCCTGGTGTCTCCTTAGCACGGCGGTAACAACAACTGGATTGCATTCAGGTCAGGAGCGGTCATTTGGCCATTGTGTGGGAACTCAAGAGGCTGAGGGGGTTTGTGTTTCTGTAGGCGTAGGTTCCTGAACAAAAGAACAAACTGTTATTCAAATAACTTTTTCTTCCTCTGATGTCACCTACACCCAGTATTTTTTTTTAAATAATCACAGATACACACTAAAAGACATCTGTAAGCATAGACAAATGTCCTCAAATTCAAAGACTCAACATGAAAACGGATCAACGTTCATTTCTTTTACAATACGGTTCAGATCATGTTGGCTTTCTTGCCATTAATTAATCAACTTTATTCACTGATGCACAAATCGTCCTACTTTCTCAAGGTACGTGGTGCATGAAACAAAGTTACATGGATAGCAAGAGACACGTTCAGACAGCCTATTTACTAATGGCCTGTTTATTAATGTTACTTTAAAAAAAAAAATCAAAATAACTTATTTCTATAACTGTAAAAAGTATATAAATTCAAACACTTCCAGTAACCCGGATTTATTTTCTTTTATACAGATTTCAAATAATCACAAGAACCATGTTTTATGAAGTGGTTTTCAGGATTTAAAGCTAGTGAGCGTGGCATAATCATTATTGCTTACTGAGCAGGCAGTAGGGAATTGAAATACAGTAATCCCCTGCTTTTCTAAGAGGACCCACATATAGTGAATAACCATGTTGTGTTTTGGTTTAAAAAAAAAACAAAACCTAAAACTATTTGGTTTATAGTGTAAACCCTAAATATGCCCCCAGATATGCTCTCAAAATGCTTTAATTTCATTTAAAACTCAGTTAAAACATTACCCTTGACGAAAATATAAAGATAAACTGTTTCTGTACTGTACAGTTTACACTGAACTCCTGCAGTGCTAGAATGTAAATACCAATATTACCGCTGTACAGACTGCACTGTAATTCATACACAGGCGTTTTCTTTGGTATAAGCAGGGTAAATACAGTAATATTTCAGTGTATTTTTTAGTATATATATATATATAAAAAAGAGAATGCATGAATCCGTGTAAAACTGGGGGATTACTGTACATCGTTTTGTGTATTTCATCCTTTTTGTGAACAGAAATTATAGATTGCAACTGCCATACATCACCGAGTACGACGCTGAGCAGTTCTTTCTGACTACTACATAGAACACATAACTGATGGTGTAAACCCTAAATCCCAATATGGAGTCTATACGAAAGATTTTCAGACCTCTTTCTGGTCCTCTGGTGGTACAGGAGTGGTGGTGCCTTCTTCAGAAGACACCTCCATCTTCTCCTCCTCAGAGCTTTTTGAGCCTTCCACACCGTGTTCAGCTTCCCATTCCTGAAGTACCTCATCCAAGTTGAAACGTCGCCGGTAGTTCACAAAGAAGTTTTTCACCTGGACCACAGACTTATTGCCAATGACATCTGATATGGCTTGGAAATCCCTCCCATATTTCCTTATAGCTAAGAAAATACATGCAAGATAAGATCAATATTTCATATAAAACCGGTATAAACAATATAACCTGCACTGAAAAATAGTTGGCATAATGCAATAGGCATCATACTAACAGGCACTGTCTTTCTGTCTAACAGAAGTTTCACTATAATGCTTGTTTAAAAATAACCTTGAACGGCAAGGAGCTGCTCCTCTGTAGTCCAACGGGTATTGAACTTCTGATTTCCCTACAAAAGAAGAGCATTGTACTCAGTGCAAAAAAAACAGAAAAAGTTCTTTACAGAAAATGCTGAACATAACATGACACTAAATTTGTGTATGCTTTAGTTTCTTACAACATTTATTACAGTTATAGATTTACAGGAGCCAAAAAAAAAAAAAATCCTTCTTTAGACTTGACAAATCTTGCGAGAAATATAAAAAGCTGGAAGATGATTACCTCAGGAGGCCTGAATTCTTCCACTCCTGTATCCAGTGCCTCTCTCAGGGCACTGTTGCTTTGTTTAATGCTCTGGATCTGCAGAAGAATTTCAGATTTCAACACTTGGTGCACACTATCCAGCTACAATGAACTGTGTTTTAATATGAAAATGTAAAACAATCATTAGGTCATTAATACCATGAGGCTAATTCCTAACCAAAATCATGTTCTGGAGGCTTCTTACCTGACGTTTAATGGCAATAAGCTCCATGTCCAACTGCCTAAGTATGCTGGTTGCAGCAGTGCCACTGCTAGACATGGCCGTCACATCACTCTGGTTTAGGTGCATGCCTTTAGGTGGTTTCCTCTTTGCCCTGTGGAGGTTCCGCCCAATCAGACCCTGTACCTCCTTCTTAATGTGCGCTGGCTTGTCTGGAACACTTGCTGGCTAAAAAGCGTTCAGAACAATATCTTTAAGTTAATTTGTATAAACCTTGGCTTTAACAAACATCCAGCTGTGGTTTGAGCATTGTCTAAAGAAAATGGTGGGAAGCTTACTTTGGGTTTTGGGTGCTTACACAAAAAGTCACCACTACACTTCATGGGCTTCATGGGCCACATAGAAAACATCTGTGAAATCTCCAAAAGGTTTCACTGATGATTATTTCAAGGAACAAAGTCAAATACAATACCTACACAGGCACGGCAGGTCATTCAAGAATTATTAAAACTGGTTCTTAGGCCCTGTCCACACGTACACGGGTATTTCTGAAAACGGAGGTTTTTCTATGCGTTTTGGCCTTTTGTCCACGCGTAAACTGCGTTTTGGGTCGGTGAAAACTGACGTTTTTAAAAACTCCGGCCAAAGTGACGATTTTTGAAAACTCCGTTTCTGCGTTTGGACAAGAAAAACGAAGATTTTCAAAAACGGACCATTTCGTGTTTACTGTGCGCCACTCATAACGTCATCGTATATGCCTTGGTTGTCATCTAAAATGCCGGACGTGTACAAAATACTGCAGCCCTCAAACGCGTTAGAAGTGTTGGTATGTTTATACTCATGCGTGGAGTTACTGTCCATCCAGTATGAAGGGCATAGAGTCAGAGTCAGCTTCGGATGCTATTACATTCAACACGGACAACGTTGGCGCCGGTCTTGGACGAGACCTGGGGGGTATCCATGAAACAGGATAAAGGGAAAGTCTGGCTTATTTCAAGGGAAAGTAAGGGAAAGTAAGTCAGACTTTCCCTTAATCCTGTTTAATGGAATACCCCCGGTCGGAACAGTGGTTGGTGGTTTACTGTTTGCGCTATTGTTTGTCTACCAGAAACAGGTAATGATGTTCCCCCTCCAAAGCTTTTGATTGGTCATATCGGTTTAAGGTTATATCGCCACCTGCTGCCTTGGCATGCTCTTGACAGCGTTTTTTGCGATTGCGTGTGGACAGAGATATTTTTGAAAATGTGCTCGTGTGAACGCGATTTTTTTAAAAAACGAAAACGGAAAATCTCCATTTTCAGAAATCCCCGTGTATGAGTGGACATGGCCTTAGGTCTGTCTAAAGAATCACATGTTGGATCAAAGGGAAAAGAATCACAGCAGTGTGTACACAATGCTAAATTCCCAGAAAAAAGCCATGGAAACAAAAATACTCTTCAACATTTAGTTTCCAGTCCCTTTTGCCAGACACAAAGACAAAATACAGTAATCCCCCATTACTCGTGGAGGTTACGTTACAAGAGCACCCGCATTATGTTGTGTTTGTCAAAAAAATGCCTTAAAATGCCCGTATTTATATTGTAAACCATAAATATGCCTCCAAATGTTCTCCCAGAATCACTTTAATTTCTTTTGGAACTTAAAGAAAATGTAAATATAAACCCACGGTTAAAAAACGGAGAAGTCAGGAACGAGAGAGAGACAAAGAGAAAGAGTAAGGGAGAGAAAGAGAGAGAGAGAGAGAGAGAGATGATCCGCACGCTCCAGAAAAGTCACAAATGAGAGAGTAAGAGAGGAGAGAGAGAGAGAGGCGCAGAGAGAGAGCTTGTGAGAGAGAGAGAGAGCGACAGAGAGAAACAGAGAGAGCGATCCGGAACGAGAGAGAGAGAGAGAGAGAGAGAGTAAGAGAGAACGAGAGAGGTTTAAATATGGTCCCGACGGCCACGCACCGGGAGCCAGAAAAACTAAAATGAGTTTTTTAATAAAAACATATTGCCACGAAAAAAGCGGAGAATATTTGCAGGTTCCACGTCGTTTTGAATATTTCCACGTAAAACGATCAGACTGGATTCGCATACAACTGGGGTATTACTGTATTATGTAAAAAACCTAATTAACTTTACAGTCACACTACTTCTCTCCTTAGTGTTTATGACTCCAACAGACAAGCAGACTTCTAAATTAAACAGAACTATGATGTCAACTCAACAAGCTACCTCTTTTTTCTCCTCCTTTTTCAGCTCAGGTTCTGTAACAGCTGGAGAGTTGCAGTTGTTCTCTTCAGCCTCTTCATCGCTACACATAAAAATTTCAAGCACATTTAAAATGGTATTTATGGATGTTTTACAAAGCCCTACAAAGACTGAAACTTGAAAGTGATTCTTGCCTCAAAAACTTTTAAATATTACCCAAAAAAAAATAATGAATCCTCTATTAGGCACTTAAATATAGTCATTTGGCAGTTTTAGTAAAACATATAACACGTAAAACATATAGGGGGAAAAATATAACACGTAAAATGTGCTTCACACATTATGTTTCCCAATGTATTAAATTAAGCAAATAAACAATGACTGTGCACTAAAATGTCCAAAGTGCTCAAGTGTGTTTCCTGTAGATGAAGAACACACATTTACACTTAGCAAATCAACTAGGGGGTCCAAACCTTTGCATAGAACTGTCTAAATTACTGACCTCTCCTCACGGTCTCTTTTCTGTTTGCGCGCATGCCGGTCCATGACACTGGTTTTACTGCGTGTTTTCTTCCATGAGTAATAGAACCGAACCAGGCTTGCGATAGACTTGTCTGGAAGCTGGTCAAAAAGAAACATACCAAACAAGACATCATTATTCACAGGTGTAAAGATATTTGCAATACATTTGCTAACTTGGTTTTCAATGCCTGAAAGACTAGTAGTTACTATTTGCATAACACCAATGGGATTCTGATAGCATCTTTATGCAAAATACTGATTTGACATCAGATCTGTGATCATTTTCAGCATGTCAGTGACTTGGAATCCTGGCTGGACATCCATGTTAGGATTTTTCCCCCCTAAAATGTGTACTGCTATAATAGTCTCTGGTGGCTTACCATCTGTTGTATGCGGTGGAAAGTCTTGCCGTGAAAGCTGAAACCCTGTTCAAACAGCACTTTGTCCTCCACTGTCCACTCATCTGGGAAAGGGGTGAAGTTGGGCAGGTCTGCCAAAGACTTTTCTATGTTGTGCTTGTGCCAAAAGAGCATGCCCAATGCCTGTAGAAGAGAAGGAGCAACACAGTGTACTGAAGTACAGCTATACTTTGAAATGAAATCATGATTACATGGCAAGACGAAAATAGGCATTCTTACATACATTCCCTCTTTTACATACTTCCACTCACACTGGCCACTCTGAGGCCTGACCAAACAATATTTAGGTGGTAGACCATTCTCTGCACTGCAGTGACATCATTATGGTACATGATAGAAGGTTGTACTGTGTGGGGATGGTACAATTGCATTAGGGACAGATCACCATCACTGCCTGGTCTACCACCAGGGCACACAAAGTTACTGAGTGGCTCTGGGGTAAGAAATTGACCCCTTGTGAAGGACTGAAGGATAGCCAACACTAGCAGTGCTTTAACACATGAGCTACAGTAATTGCACACCTGTGTGTTACAATTAAAGGTGCCTGTTGAGAGTATAAAATATTCATGAGGCAAACATATCTGAAGCAAAGCATAACATTAGTATAGAAGTAATTCAGTGACAAAAGTACTGAATAACACTGAATTGTTAAAATTAAATAAAAACACAATTGATTGATAATGCATGTAAATGTATGTAGTGAAGTTTGTGTTGAATTTATATCAATTGTAGAGATGCTCCGATCAGCATTTTTAGGGCCGATTACCGATCACCAAGATCATGATCTGCCGATTGCCGATCACTGCTGATCACAGAATGGCAGGGGAATGGGAAT
>JBBPCW010000001.1:32097523-32112076 GCA_037974425.1 Phenacogrammus interruptus
ATCGGCCGATCACACTTACAAAAAAATCGGTAATCAGAATCGGCCAAGAAAATTGCAATCGGTGCATCCCTAATAAAATACCATGTACTACTACTAATAATAGTGAAGAAAAGCCAGTAAGCATTTAATAAGCACCGTGAAACCTAGAACTATAATTTATTACTAGCCACTTTTAGAGTGAAGTACTCTTTGTGAAAGATATGTGTACCTGACTTTGTCGTACTTCCACTGCTCACCCTCTGCACAGTAGCTGCTGAGGCCCTCTCGGTAGAACAAAGCCCTCTGCTCACTGAGCGCCCACACAATGCTGCCTCGTGCTGCCACTTGAGCCATGGGGCATGGGCAGTCCACCTTCACCGCCCGAGCACATGGCCGGTCCACGCTTAGCCCTGAAACAGACACACACGCTAAGTATTTGTAGTGCCACTACTTTAACTGCATTTGGACACAATATGGGCAAGTCTCAAGACAGGCATTATCCCTTTTTGAGCCATATAATGTACTCTCATTGTTTTTTACTGATAAGAGTATAATATACCATGTCAGAAAGCACACATACTAGTCTATTAGAGATTACTTACCAATTTAAACATGGCTAATTAGAGCAGGATAGGTTACCTGCTAGCAGCATCAGTTACACAATGCAAAGTTAGTTGGACCCAAACATGAACTAGACTGTTCATTTTCAGTAGCAACTGGGGTTTCCATAGTATCTGCAAACGCTGCACATTTTTAAATTTTATATTAAATAAAATTGCATTTATAGAATTTTTAAAAAATATTTTGTCTGTTCCAACCACAGAAAAACAAGGAGCACAACAAATAGGGCAAAACAGTCAAGTTTTTGCCATATTTCTAATATTATGCTGCATACTTTAATGGCATTACTGGAAGAGCATGGAACACTGGTTGCTTCATTCTCCTCAAAACAAAGAAAATAGTTCAGAGAAACGGCATGTACTAGATACAGTCAGAACGATTCCTACAGAGTTGGTGTAGTCATGCTTATTTGATCTAGCAGCAAGCCAGTGTATTTACAGTAATGATGAGGATACAGTAAGAGCGCCTTTTGCTGGGGATTTCCATAAACAGAGCTGTGAGGCCTCTGGCATGGCCAGGCTAAGAGCAGCTGTGCTCGATCATGCTCCACACAGTTATGTAAGGCTTATGGGTGCGCACAAGACCCATACTGAGCTCTGTCAACAGCTGCTCAGCAGCAGCAACAGCAACAACAGATGCCTGCACTATTCCAACAGACACATTTTTATTTACAGCCATAGTAAACTAAAATGTCTAAAGGGTCTAAAATGTCGCCAGGACATTAGAGTGTGTAAACTTTATTTATGATCTAAATTGGGTACTGCTGTGATGGTTTCAGCAAATGAATGTGGCTCCATCTAGTGGCCATCTGATCACACGCGGAGTGTTTTTGAGAACCGAACTCATGGTTTTACATGGAAATCCCCACAATAATGCAGAAACTGCAAATATCCTCTGCCTTTTTTTGGCAATAAATATATTTTTCTGGATTGTTTCACACAAGGGGACACACGGCAGGCTAGCCAAACTGGCCATTTGTATTTGTAGCCTGAGATGTTCAGGGGTTATTCCCCGAAAACCGTTCACTTCGCCGCGTGTCCCAATACTTTTGCCGAGTTGCATATCTCGACGGGGAATTTAAATTAAAAGGGGCGAAAATGGGTTTACCTGTACATTTTCTTCAAGCGTAATGCGTTAAACGGAGTTTAAAATGAAAGTGTTCTGGGAGCATATTTGAGGTCATATTTAAGTTATAGCGTTTTTCACTATACGTGCTCTTGGAACGTAAATTACTGTACTGGATTTCATTTCCTGTGCAGTTTTTGCTCTCAGTCAGCATCAGTATTAAGCATAAAAAGCTATTCCCCTATATTAAATTCCCCTATAATAATAATAAATTGAAAAGCACAGAAAGGAGAAATCTGGCAAATACAATTTTATGTTCATGACATCCCATTCACTTGATGTGTACTCCATCCCACCTGTCTGCAGATAAAGGTCTCCGTTAGTGCGGATAATCCAGGCTGTGTCATCACTAAGTGCAACGAAGGCTGTCTCATCCAGGGCTTTGTACCAGTGTCTTTTGCCTTTGATGGTGACTTTACCACAGGCGTAGGCTGTCAGGGTCTTCTGTTCCACCCTCCAAAGCAATGAGCCTGCCGCAAGCATAACCACCCAACAAGCCTTGCAATTAGATTCCAATATCCAAAGTATATCCAATGTATAATTTCCTAAAACTGACAGAAAGACGTTACTTTTTCCTACCACATCAAAACATTTTTTTCGACATATATATATATATATGCAAACATTTTTGAAACAAAACAATTAGTCAGATCTTGTTCAGCGGCTTTGGCCTCTCGCTCACGTAAACTCCCGCACATTTGTGGAAATTGCTTTTTTTTTTTTTGACATCCGAGCCTTGTCCACCGCGAGCCTTGTCCACCGCGGTCCCGCGTCATTGTGCTGGGTTGTTTATGTTCAGGCATGGTGCTGAGTAGTGGAGGCTCATTCCGTTCAGGGGGCATGGAGACGGAATGAGTCACAGCTTTGTTCGTGAGCATTTTAGTGCTAAATTATTAAGAAATATATAATTTACTAATTTTGTAACAACTATTAACATCAATTCAGCTACATTTTCATATAAAATATAGCTATAGATTTTTTTTAAACACAAAGCATGTCTTTGGATGGAGAAATACTGTTGTATTCAGTGGTGGGAGGTTTGAAGTTAGCAAATCAGAGAACATTATTTGTTTCTCCTTGCTGCTGCCCATCTCAGGTGGAGATATTTTGAATGTTTCTCCAAGTGTTTACATGTTTTTCACTGTATTTTTATTACTGTAAATTAAATTAATTTATTACTGTACTTATACCAAAGAAAACATACGTGCATGAATTACACTAGTCTGTACAGGGTTACCATCGCTACTTTACATTCTAGCACTGCGAGAGACAGCAGTTCAGTGTACACGGTACAGTACAGATATGGGTCTACCTTAACATTTTTTAACAACAATGTATTAAGCTTTAAAATGAAAATTCAAGTGTTTTTGAAGCATATTTAGGGTTTCCTTTCTAAAAACATTCTAAATATGCCAAATAACCACATAATATATTCGTGGTTTTTCATTATATGTGGGTGCTCTTGGAACGTAACTATATACACAAATAATTGGCAGATACTACTGACATCAAACTAATTTCTAATTTCTGTCATTCAAGACATCACAAGGGTATCAACATTTTGATACAGTCAATTTCAAGCAAAAACCGATCAAAGCAATGCAGCTTCATAAAGCAAAAGCTGAGATAAGGAAAAAAGCCAGAGGAGACTCACCAGAAGGGGACAGTGCCACTTGCTGGACATTCTCCTCAAACTTCTGCCAGCTCAGACTGCCATTGGGAAGGCCACTGCAGTACAGAACCCCTTTGAAGTCAAGGCACCAGATGTGCCGGTCAGTCACCACCAGGCTGAGGATGCCACAGCCTGGCCCACTGTAACCCATCCAGCTCTCAGCATGCTGCACCAACAGCACAAGATCATGAAAGAAAGCAATATTTACAGCATGCTCTACAATTTACTAGATCACTGATCACAGAGCTGACGTCATTAAAGCGGTGATGCTTCTGGAAATCAATAAAACAAAAACAGTCCAGACAAGTTTATAGAACTTGATAAATTACAAAGTGGCTTTCAAAGCCTTAGCTTAAACCCAAATTCTTTGCTCATGCACTTCTCAAGAACTTACAACAAAAAAAGTCAACTTTGAAGTGGGTTGTACAAATAACAGCGATAAGCCCTTAAAAGCTTCAATAGTCATTTGACCTTCACAACATTCTAGCGAATGTCTAAAAAAAAACCCTGACATTCTGCACAATGATACATAATTGCATACATAAATTATAATTATAATTATAATATTTCTCATCTCATATACACAAGTAACCAGAAAAAGCTTACAAACTGGATGCCATCTTATCAAGTCCTTCTCTTACCTGGTCCGCTTTGTGAAGCCGTGTCTTGTCCTGCTGTTTCTGATCAGAGGCTGACCCCTGAAGGCTCAGAGTACTGAGTCCATCCCCTCGACTAGTGCTGGATGGCATCCCATGTGCATATATGTCCTCCTCATCACTAGATGGAGATGGCTCAGGTTCTGGTTCTGGAGTATATGGCAGAGGCCTTATAGGATCATATGGTAAGTCAAAGTCAATGTGCAAGTCCTCGCTTTGCTGCATTTCCACGTTGTGCTGTGATTTAGTACTGTCATCCACTGCCTCGTCCATTACAGGCTTCTCATTAGCTGCCTGTAAATATGAGAATGTGCACTCTAGGAGCATGTCAACATCCGGCGTAGCTGCCACTTGTGGTTCACTCTCTGCAAATGCATCCATAGGGACACCATTTGTCTTGAACTCCATATCTGGTAGAGTAAGAGATGTGGGGCATGAAGGATGAGTGTTTGTTTTTTGGCCAAAAGAGATGTGCTCTTGGTCCTGGTTCTCATTCTGCTCCTGGCTCTGTGAGTGTTCTGGAAGGTTCTGGCTCGAGAGCAGCTCTCTGTAGATAGAACCCTCCTGGTCAGGGGAGTCATTGCTGTGGAGGTCCAGGCTTCTGCAGAGGAGGCTGGTGTGGTCTGAGGGTGGCTCACTGACTGGCGTTAGCAGAGTATCGCTTGCTGCACCATCCTGGCTTAACATGCCCTCTGACCAGCTGCTGTGCTCGCTCACACGGTTCCCACTGTCTGCAGAGACACATGCGTGCATACAAGTGAGATGTGCAATACTTCACTATATTAAAAATTTGGGCTGCACGATATTAGGACAACATGCAATATGCAATAATGCTGAGTGTTGCCATGGCGATATCACATGTGATAAGTAATTAAAAACTTAGCCTTTATAGTGTTAATGTTTTTCTGCTTTGTGTTTGCTGGTAAAGACTCCAGGCGTTGATTAGTCTATGCAGAAAAAAATAAATACAATATTTCCATTCCATGTTTTCCTTTTTTTTTTTTTAAGTATTTACTTAAACAGAACTTTTTAAAGGCTCACATAAAACATTTTAACCATTGAACTTTGTTGCAATTTTAAATCTTAAATAAATGTAAACATAATTTAAATTATAGTTAGTTCTTAGCCAGTAAAAATAGCAAAAGGAAGAATCTATAACAGCAGCACAGAATATGAAGAAACTGCCCAGTGATGTTTTTGCCCTCTTCTCTGTGGCACTGGGTGAAGAGTTTTGGAAAAACACCATTTATTGCAGTTCAGTTATTTATATTGTGCATGTTGATATCGCAATGACAGTAAATTTGCGATATATTGTGCAGCCCTATAAAAAATACAACTTAGGAGAAAACCAACATTAAACAAAAGGATTCCATTACATATTAATGAATGCCAGACAATTTAGTCATGTCCATCTTTAACCTCTAACTAGACTCTTGTCACTGGATGAGGCCAAGAGCAGCACATGCTTCCTCTAAACCATGTAAAGTCAGTTTCCACATTTTACAAAGTACAGCTAGTAAACCAATGGATAGCTCAATGCATGTTGAGAATAATACTATCTGGTAACGCTGTCAGATGCTCATGCTGGCTAGCACACTGCTGAATGATAGGTGGCAGAGGGAGGGCCATGATAGGGCCAAAGCTTAGATAATCATTACGCTCAGATGTCCTCTGACTTTCACATTTTTAAGCATAAACTGTGGCTCATTCCATTAATTAAATCTTTGCATTACAGTCAAGTACAAAAATACGTACATAATTGTACAGAAATTATGCATTAAGAAAAGAAAAACAAGGGCAGTTTAAAATAACAACACTGATGAAAACTTTATCTTGGACATCATTATCCTCAACATCTTGTAATGACGGCAAAATACACAACTGTTTTACAACAAAAACCGAGGTATAATCTGCACGCCAAAAGAATCAGACTTTCAGTATAAATGAAAAAAGCCAAAGAAGTTAGCCACAATAAATAAACTCATTACTTACAGTATCGGCTTCATGAAACTAAAGATCATGAACGGATATGACCCTGTACACGTACCATGCCTTCTCTTGCCCTTCTTTTTCAGTTTAACTTGCTTGACCACCAGCTCTTGCTGAAAGTCTTCTTGGGTGATTGTGCTGTAACGGCTGGAAGACAACTCAGAAACTGAGGCCTCAGTGGCTGGAGTGCTGGCTGTAAAGGTTCCTTGGGCACTTTCCCACGAGGTGACGGAGCTGCTGCGGCTTCTCATATCCATCGAGACTCTGTGCTGCCCCTCCACTTCTTCGGCCACTTCTAGTGCCTCCAGCGCCTGGGTGAACTCCTCCTCAACTTCCTCCGAGTGCCCAATCTCAGGCCGCTCCTCAGGGCTGAGGCCCGACTCCCGCTCCACGATTATGGGCATCGTCCTGATTGGCTGTGCTGTTTCCACAGCACCATTTGCAGGGAGAAGTATGGTGGGTGTGGAAAGAGGGGAGGTCAGGCGAAAGGACAGATCTGACACTAAGGGAGAGAGTGAGGGAAAGAGAGTAAGAAAGAGAGGGAGTGCAAGCGTCTGTGTGTTGGACAGTTGGACAGTCCACACTCAGCCCAGATTTCCTGTTAAACTCAGCTTAAAGGTAAACAAGGTTTATTATTTATTTATTCATTTTTCTAGTTTTTATTACGTAAGAACTACTGAATTAATATACTAGTTATGTAGCCTTAATGGTAAGAGCAAACCTGTACCAAAATGTCAGAACATATTTTTGCATGATTCATTGTGTTAAACTCTCAGCTAGGGCTGGGCGATTTGGCCTAAAATCAAAATCTCGATTAATTGAACATTTTAACTCGATTACGATTAATGAACGACTATTTCATTTATTTATTTATTTTGCCCTCATAGTTCACTGACATTACTTGATTTTAAAATAATTGAAGGAAACACACACACTATCAATTATCTATATTTTTAAAGGGAAAGTAATCGAAATAATCTACCTGGAAAAATTTGATCGATTATAGGTTCTGAATGTCGATGTCGATAACTTTTCGATTAATCACCCAGCCCTACTCTCAGCTACCTTCAGATTTTAATGTAACACTTTATTTGATTCATACTTCATATGTCTGTGAACTTTAAATGTCAGTACGGCCCATAGCAAAAAAGAGCAAATATTATTTTCATTGTGACCACTGGAAATGTGCTGGTGTGTTTCATGTGCTCATCCAGCCCACACAGTATGAACTTCACCATAGAAGCATCAGACCAAAGAGATCCATAAGAAAAAAAAAAACTGTAATTGGGACAGAGAATCTAAAATCTAAAATCAAGACATTCCATTGGTCCATAATTGCATAATTTAATATCATCTAACTTGGTCAAGTGGGCCTTGGCAACATTCTGTGATAGATATGGGGCCTTAAAGTCGAAAAGGCTGAGAAACAGTGACTTAAAGTATCCAAGTGGCACAAGAAAGTCTTACTGTTGGAGATCAGTCCCTCCGGGCAGTTGGAGATTCGCATGATGTCTCGATCTCCTTTCAAAATGAAGATTTCATTTTCAGTGCACGACACAGACACTATGTCTCCACAGCTTTCCAGACCACCAATGATGACCTTGAAGTGAATAACCAGTGGAAAAACAAACATCAATACGCATGAAAAACTGACAGGTATGAAATAATTACGCAACAGACATCAAAGCTTGTCTATTGTTTATTATACAATTAGAAATATGAAAGCTGCACATCTAATTATAATTCACTTGCTTCAAAATGCAACAGATAACATCAAACCTCCTTATGCGGTGACTTCCTTATATGGTTTCTGATACTACTGTTCTTTGTTATGCAGTGTATAGACATACGCTTTTTTTTTTTTTTTGAAGTATATCATGCTGTGTAAGAAACCACAAATACCTGTTTTGACCAATTAACTACATTTGGGGTGAGTGGGGGGATGGAAGACAGAAATTAGGTTTGGGCTGAACTGTTTCTTTATGCAGCACTTAGCGTACAAAAAACAAACACACAATAAAAGACTTTCCATCTCAGCCCCATACCTGGTTGGTACAATCCACTATATAGACGCTGTATTCATTCCAGCTGAGCACCCAGCCCTCTTTCAGGAAGCAGCTGACCAAACCTAGTTGCCGGTCTGGGGGCCTGTAACCACCGGTGGGCCCGGAGCGAGGGAACAGCTCGAACTGAGGCACATCTTGGTTGAAGAGGGGCTTGAGGACATGGGTCTCCTGTACACGGCCACGCACATCTGTCCTCCACAGGCGCAGGCCGGGGCGTGACGCATACACCAGCAAGTCACTCTGTTTACACAGGCCCGGCTGGAAGCAAGCACCGAACTTGCCATTGCTGTTGGCAAAAAAAAAACCGCAAGGAAAGTGCATTAGAGTTTGATATACAGTAATCCCTGTTTTACGCGAATCAGCAGTCACATGTAGCGCTGTAAGCGTTCAATGTAAACTAAATACAATACAGATGCGCCTTTATCTCCACAATATCTTCAAGGTTAATGAGTTTAAAATGAAATTGAATATTGAATATGTTTGCGGGCATATTTAGGGTTTACACTAGGGCTGCACGATATATCGCAAATTTACCGTCATCGCGATATCAACATGCGCCATATACATATCGCAAAAAAATATACACATCGCATTTATTGACAACTTCAATAAATGGTGTTTTTTTCAAAACTCTTCACCCAGTGCCACAGAGAAGAAGGCAAAAAAATCACTGGGCAGTTTCTTCATCTTCTGTGCTCCTGTTATAGATTTAATATTTAAAATTATTTAAAAATATGTTCAGATTTTTTTAACAATGTTTAATAGGTAAAATGTTTTATGGGAAGCATTAAATGCTCTGTTTAAGTAAATTCTATACCAAAAAAAAAATTGAAATTTTGTGTTTCATTTTTTTCTGTATAGACTATTCAGAGTCTGGAGTCTGTTACCAGCAAATCCAAAGCAGAAAAACATGCACACTATAAAGGCCAAGTTTTTACTCACTTATCGCAAGTGATATTGCCATCGCAACACTCATCATTATCGCATATCGCATGTTTTCCTAATATCGTGCAGCCCTAGTTTACTCTATAAAAATATGGATTTTTTTTACCAAAACACAACAACGTGTTTTTCACTGCACGCGGGTGTTCTTGGAATGTAACCCCGACGAAAAGCAGGAGATTACTGTAATCAGAATCAGAAAAATCTTTAGCTTTAGCAGTTAGCATTTGCAGAATGCAGACGTTGAAATAACTCATATTTAGACAGGCCACCTTACTAATATTAAATAAACTGAGATAACTGAAGAAAATTGTGTGCGTGTGTGTTTGTGTGTGGGGGGGGGGGGATGGGGATAAATACAATTCGGTTAGACTCAAATCCATGTTACACTGAATCCGAATGCAGATCCGTGTAAAACTAAAGGGTTACTGTATGCCTTTTGAGTGATAAGATAATTGGAAACAGATATTTATATTGTGTAAAGTAAAGGAACCAAATTTTAAACAGTGGTGTAAATATACCATGAAGGGCAAGGTGCCTTACCTCTTTCTGGGTTTGGTCCCTAGCTGCTGTAGAGATAACTCTTGAGTGTAAAACAGAAGAGAGCGTTGATGGGTAGAAACCAGAAGCACCTTCTGACTATACTCCAGCTGAACTATAGCTGACGGCTCTTCGAACAGCACCACAGGGTTACATACCCCCTGAACGGAAAGCAATGGAACACTGGTATAACATTCATATTGAAATCTATATGGTTATAGACTTCTATATAATTTCATTTGATATCAGATGCTGAAAGGTGTGTATCAAAAAATAAATAGTTATATCACTGGTACAATTTCAATATCTTTGTTCCTGACATTAACAAATTAGCTTTTCATTTGTAACAAAGGTCCGGCCAATGATTTAGTCAAAATGGTGAAACTTTCAGTTCCCACTGTGGCTTAGATTTAAATCAAAAGTAGTGGTAATGAAAAGAAGACCTTTAACTATAAAGCCTCTTATCCCTACAGTCTTTAACACGACAGATGCTTTTCAACTCTAATCCTGGATTAGACTTTTAGATCAATACCAAACTGCCCTCTGCTGGTCAAACCTGGTTCAGCAACATAAATTTAAAAAAATCTAAAGAAACTGTTCACAAAGGCTAAAAAAATGCTAGATTGATCCCGGTGGACACCCAAGGTTTCAGTATCAGTATTGTAAAAAAGAAAAGTAGCATGGTGCCATCAGAACACCCTTTCTCCTGATGTCTGACCAACATTTAAAAGAGGAAAAGGTCAATAGCACAGTTCTGCATCTATTTGGCCAGTTCTCTCAGAATCTGAATATCAAGTAGAAAAATAAACCAGCACAAACATTTTTGTAGATTATAGCAAAAAAGGAGAATTTAAATTTGCACCTGGTCCAGGTCTACAGCAGAATAGACCACTTTTCCCTTGTCATCTCCAGAGAACAGCTTCATGCCATTAGCACTCCATGCTAACGCTGTCACTGTGCTCTTGTGCAGACCAACAACATCAAACCGTCTCAGCTGCAAGCAGAATTTAAAAAGTGGTAAATGACTCTGATCAAAAATAATCTATTCTATTCATTCTAATTGTGGGTGCAGTGGATGCAAAACAACCACAACTGAGATGTTGCCAAGTTTGTGCTGGCAACATCTGCTGTATACCACATACTTCACTTGTAAACATCACTTACGCATTGAAAATATGAACAAAAGAGTGTTTACAATGATATCATTATATTTTTCAAAAGTGAAAATACATACCTGTTTATTCCTGCCTGGCAGCTGTGACACCAACTGAAAGAACGCGACCCGGCCAGAAGCCGTTCCCACGGCCACCAAATCGTCAAAGCAGCCTAGCAGCTTCACTACAGTGATAGCCTCACTTTTTCCCTATAGGAGCAGAACAAAAAAAGGGTCAAGAAACCACTCTTGAACAAGGTGTCGGACTCGGGTCTAAGAGGGCCACAGTTCTGCTAAGTTTAGCATTGCACCGCATTATACACACCTGATTCTCCACATCAGCTAATTAGCAAGGCCTCCATGAGTTTTTAGAAGAAGACAAAACACTCTCTGTAGGACTGTGACCCTCCAGTTTGACTTTGCTTTGGCTTATGTTGGTCATGTTGACAAGGAAGTGAAAATTATGGCTGTACCTCCAAGTTGTATTTGTTCATCTGGCTGACACGCCTGCAGTAAAGATACAGCATTCCAATACTGCTCCCCACTGCTATGTAGTCACTGTTGCTGTCCAAGGCTGTCAGATATACCAGAACTGAGCGGAAGCCTCTTTGGACTTTTGCAGGAATAGCATTGAGCAGATAGTAGAGGGGACAGAACTCCCTCAGGGGCAGGGAAGGTGGATGGCTCGCCATGACTGTTGATGGCCTAAGCAGCCTTCCGTGCACTATAAACAATAAGCAGAAGGAATTTTCACATACAGTATTGTAGAATTCTGAATCCTACGCATTTCAACAAATTGGTCTTGCTAATATCAGCACAGTTATCCACATTAATTAGAGAACACTGAGCTCCTTTTACTGAAAAACAGGGATTTGTTTCCTGTTTCCTGTATTCGCATTAGCTAATCAAAATAGATACTCTGACGCTGCTAAATATGACTTCTCACATTAAATCTACTAATATTGACAAGAATAACATAAAACGTACCCAAATGTTTTGTTTGCCATAAATTTATATTCATAAATCATCAGTATTAACTTAAACAGTGTGTAAAGATGGTACCTTGCTCAAGAGTACCTCAGTAGTGTCACTTGCAGCCCTGGGAATTGAATCCACTACTTTCTGATAACATGGGCAACTCCCTAGCCACCAGCTGCCCCCCACCTATTCCACTTATTGTAAAAACCTACTCCAATGCATGCGGACTGTCCTGAAGTTACTGAAGCATGAAAACTCATTCATGGCCTTCATTTCGTGGCTCCTGGCCAAATCCTCATGAAACGAAAGATGAGATGCAAGCCATCCTGCTCCTGCTGCCCATTCATCTGTCATATGTTGACCAAAAATCTCATAGACAGAAAGCCTATCCAATATCAGACCATATCAATAAAATAACAAGGCAGTCTGATCAGAGAGAGAGAGAGAGAAAGAGAGAGAGAGAAAGAGAGAGAGAGAGGGAGAGGTTTGGTGCATGGACAGAAAAACATTCATGACATGTCAGGCCCACCAGTGTGCTGAACACGCCCCCTGACCATGTTAAGCCCATAAGAGAATTGAACACACATTTACGCGTATTTCATTGCTTCTAAACTGTCGTCTAACGTGTAAACTAACGTTGGACGACGTTGGTGTTTCTGAGCGTTTCATAGTTATAGCTTGCAAGATTAGCTAATACTATGAATAACATTGCGCAAAGTTAGCTAACGCCAATTTAACTTTTTTAAAACTCTAGGCACCATCTTATATAGTGATGTTTACCGTACCTTTCATACAGTAAAAGCTTTACAATACGACTAGAGGGCAGACTCGTTAATACTGTGAATAAAAACAGTGTTTTAGTGTAATAGTATGCTAGTTAGCAACGAGCTAGGCTGTCAGTGGATAGAGAACAGTAGGTCTGTAACTCACCACAGCCTAGAAAACAATACAGCAGCCTGGCTATCCTGTTACGGCACAAAAAAGGGTAATGTCGGGATTAAATTCTCCGTTTGACACCGGTGTTTTGACATATGACAAGAACATAGACATGTCTGCTCTTGTTGTCGTTGTCGAAGCTCTTCTTCTCTGCCAGGCGTGTGAGAGAGAGACTCAACAACACCGCCACCCACCGAAGAGGAGCCTGACAGAGACTGAACCGAACCACCCAGGCCAGATAGGACGTAAACGTAAGTGTACCTCAGGGGTGCCACAACCTTCCGATTGCAGGGGCATCTTCATAACTACCAGGAGACCAGCCACCACACTTGGGTCTTTTTAATTTAATCAGAAATTAACCTGCAAATAAAAGTAGTAATCACAAACAGCTTGTGTGCAGGTCAACAAAACTCCCCATACGGCCATTTATTCCTGCAGAGAATGTAGGCGATCTGTCTTGCACAATTTCTAGCTTTTTGTTCACGTCAGTTTTAAAGGGGACATATGCACAACTCACTTTTAAAAAACACAAGCTATTATAGGTCTATGGGTTATACAAAACATGTTCATGCACAAAATCACTCATATATCACTCATATCACTCAAATACACATAAATAGATCTCATCAGCTTTATTCTTCACAGTTTTGGTCTCTTTCAAAACGAGCCGTTTTAGGGCTCTGTCCCTTTCAAATAAGCTGTTGCTGGCCACGCCCCACCCAACCCATGCTCCACCCACCCCTTACGCTGCTCGTTTGACACCATAGATATATATACTATGGTTTGACACATGCGAAACGAAGAAGCTAGTTCATACTTAACTGCGATAGAAACATAAAAGTCATTATTTGAAAGCACATCTCCCTGAAACTATGAAGAATAAAACTTCTTCATAGTCGGTCCAGGGTCGGTCCATCGTCACATTGGCTGTATTTGTGAGCGTTTCTCTGTTCTCCTTTCTGATTTTGATTGGAGTATGTTTACTGGCCATCGTGCCCTTTTGTTTCTGTAGAGCAGTGCTTCTCAAAGAGTGGGGCCCGGGGAACATGCTATTTTGGCTGCAGGGAATAGGGATTTTGCCCCGAAGAAGAGCACACAGCACAGAACAGGAGATATGAAGTAAAGCCCTGCGCGGGACTATTTTTTAAATCCCGCTCACGCGGAATTTCTGATGATTCACGCCCGCCCCCGCACCTGCCCGCTCCCGCTGTCATATATGAAAATATATTTTTAAGCCTTAAGAGATACCCTGGAAAAATAATTAACAGGGATGAAAAGGCGGAGAGACACGGAGATAATGAGACAAACGTAAGTCTCCCGAAAGCTAAGAGGAAATATGACGAAGTGTATGTAGCATTTGGCTTCACTGGCAGATGAGGAGAGACCGGTGTGTTTACTTAGTAAACATTACTGGGTCTAAAAATGTTGGCAGCGAACAGCATAAAGCCAAATAAATTAAGGCATCACTTAGACATTACACCCCAATCACGCTGATCAGACGCTTGAGTTTTTTCAGTGAAAACGTGCCAAATAATGCCAACGAGAAAAAATAGGGCGGCAATATTTTGTTTTTTAGTCTGTAGCAGAAAAGACTTAAAGTACATAAAGTACATCTGTATTTAAACTGAAAACATTTCTGACCATTTGATGCTAAAAAATAATTTTATAATCAATTGTGTATAAATAATAATAAATTCAAATTGATGAGCAACATTTTAACTCGGAGCACAATAATTATACCAATAATAATAATAATAATAATAATAATAATAATAATAATAATAATAATAATAATAATAATATTTCACAAACAAATCTTAAAGTGCATACAGACTGAGAAAATAACAAAATAACTAAATAGCAGGATGTCCATGAGATGTATAGAGGTGTACATAA
>JBBPCW010000001.1:32239679-32249819 GCA_037974425.1 Phenacogrammus interruptus
AAAATTGGTATGTAAACTATATTACAAACTTTTCAGTCAAGCATCTCGTCTCACCTACATCTAATAATTAAATGTGTTACTTTTTAAAATGTGCAGAGTAAGCAGTGTATCTTGAGACATTGTGCATTCTGCTGTGGAAGAAATGGTTGAAAAATACTGATCTACTCTGTAAATGCTTGTGCAACCATACTTCTGTCCAGTCTCCAAATTTAAGTAATCTCTAAGTTCAGTTTTTATATTATGCTTACTTTGAATGTTTCAACTTCTTTCAGTACTTTCCGCTGGTACCCCTGTCGTCATTACACCTAAACGCAAACTTCCCATGGAGTCAGGACAGAGTTATGGATTCTCCAGCAAGAAGCGCAGGTCCATCAAGAAGAATCTTGGCCTGGAACTGTTTCCCAATTCAATATTTGGTGGGGGATCAACACCCGGATCAGGTGCATATTTATTTTATGTGATGTTATCAGCAGTAGTAAAAGCATTGTTTGCAGTTAAGCATTTAAAATTGAAATGTAAACACAATCCAAAAAATACATAAATAGCTGTCAGGTAAGAAACTCTTATCTTCACAAAGTTTGATATACTGAGGAAGCATGCCTCTAAAGACCCCTGCTGATCTCAGTCTATTGAGAAAAAAAAATCCAATGTCTTTTTTTAGTCAGAGCAGCCAACTCTACGTTCATGTTCGTGTTTACATAAGTAACCACGCTTTACACTGCTTTTCTTTGCTATGACAACTACTTGTTGAAAGTTTCTAGCAGTTTAGACTTGTAGTTTGAATGCCTGTGTTTCTGCTATGCTAACTCCAAAAAGGATATACTAGCATTCTCAGTAGGGCTGGGCAATTTGGCCTAAAGTCTAAATCTCGATTAATCGAACATTTTTAACTCGATTACGATTAATGAACGATTTTTAACAAATTTATTTATTTATTGCCCTCATAGTTAACACTCCATTCTCGACATGTCGGCGGAATAACGCAACATAACAGAATGGGGTCACGTGACTCCACACGCGGTAGTGTTTTTAAAGGGAAAGTAATCAAAATAATCGACCTGGAAAACTTTGATCGATTATAGGTTCTGAATGTTGATTCCGATTACTTTTCGATTAATCGCCCAGCCCTAATTCTCAGGAACTGAGAATTTTGGAGGCAACCCATTTTCAGCTGGAACTGAGCTTTGACTTTAGATGAGTACAGAATAAGACACATAATACCAAGTGTTAAATATGGTGTAGCATCTGTGGTGCTGTTTCTCCTCCAAAGGTATTGGCAGTATTGTTCACATACATGGCATTATAGGTTCCAGGAGATACCAGGTGATTTGCAATCAAAATCGGTCTGCTTGTGTCAAGAAACTAAACCTTGATCATGATTGAAGTTTTTGCCATGACCGCCCCAGTCTTCTGCCTGAAATATAATTTAAGAACTGGGCTGAATTAAGAGTGAACAAGAGAAAATGCAGGGCTCAACAGCTGGAGAGATTCAGTACTGAACTGTCGTATCTCTTTTCTGGTGCAAAAGTGGGTTTTATGAACCACTGAGGGTGATGCATATTAATTTTGGACAAAAGTGGACCCTTAAAACAGCTTTTAAACCGCTGTCAAGTCCTTTGAAATCTGTGGAATTTTTCAGGGCTGTAATATTATCAAAATTAATAAACAAATGAAGTTTTTATATTTGGTTCAGAAAGAGATTAGTGTGGCTCATACTTTCATGCGTAATTTAGCTTCTTATTTTCAAAAGTAGTGTATAAAATCTAAATATGTACCTACATCATCTTACTGTGCTTGGAGTTTATATTATGTCATACCTTAATTTCTATAAGTAATATTCTAAACAAAATCATTATCGTCTGTTCTTTCAGTGCACAGTGCCTCAGGGACTCTGGACTCCTCTCACAGTGCATTATCTTCTGTGGGGAGAAGTAGTCAGCTGTCAGCAAGCTCTGCAAGGAGAAAAAGCAAAAGACTTCTCCACCGAAACGTTAACAGGTGCGTTGCTTCAGTGTTCTGATTTTTAAAAGGTGTCGAGGTTTACATTTTAATTCCACATCTTCCAAGCAGTCCTGTTTATAGGTGTTGATCAAAACCTAAATGGAATTTTATTCTACATAAGAAGGTTGCAGAATGCACCCTTGAGGTATTACTATTATTAGGTTATTAACAAGTTGTAAGTTAATCATAAGTTAGATTCTAAATGTTTTATGGTCAACTGCGTGGACTACATGTTTGGGGGATTGGGGGGGTGGGGGATGGAATGACAATGTGCGCTTTAATATTAGGTGCTCTGCCGACCTGTCGTGTTCTCAGAGCTCTTATTGTAGAAAACGCTCATATAATTATCTCAATACCTAAACAACTAAGAAGAAACTAAAAATTAGATTTATTTTAAAATTCCTTATTTTCGGTCACTTTTTCACTGGTTTCACAGCTGCATGGAAAACCTGCTTTGTTTGCAGCGAAATGTAAAATAGCCTTTTTGGACCTTTACCATGTTTTTGCATTAAATGTACTTTCAGAGTGGAATCAGGGAAGGCAGGCTGCTTTTCTCCTAGAGTGACGAAGAAGGAGGCAACACGGAAGTCCCTGCGTCTGCGCTTTAGTCTTGGGAAAATGAACCGGGATTGTGTAAGTCCATCTGTTTAGTCTGTTTCAAGATACTACACAATCCAACTGAATCAGCCTCCTCAGACCCTTGTTTTGTTAGTACTGTTTTAATTTTTGTGCATAATGTTTACTTTCTTGTCATTGTTTGCTGTAATTTCCCTGCAATTCAAAAGTACTTTAATATAAGGCAATAACAGTTGTTGATATGTACGTTTTGACCGTTATCTGCTGAATTTTAGACAGTTTGCTTCTGATATTTTCACTTTTTTTTTTATTGATTCTGGGTATTTGGTTGACTGATTGCTTTTCCATTTTGGCAACAGTAAGACACAGGTATGTCTTACCATTGTTTGCATGTGGGAACAGAAATGTGCTTATTGAGCCCACTGGTTTGTGCACCCAGAATCACTCTTGAGGTTTGAAAATAATAGGAGGATAATCTGAGATCCAGACCCAAAGCAGTCTCTGGTGCTATGTTTAGGGTAGATATGTTTGACTTGTCTTGCAAAACTTAAAAATGTATTTTGATTGTCAGAGAATACAAATTGTTATAACTGGAAACAGAGAAGCACAAACTTCTCAGAGCACCTTTCTGTAAAATAATTCCTCTTAAATGTGTGCTTTCCTTTAAAACAAATACTGCTTTTATAGCATTTCGTTATTCTTACTACAGTATTGTTTTACCGTCTAAAACTGGCAGAGATTTAAAATCTAAACGAGTCATGTTTCTTAATTCCTGCTATGACCACTGGGCCTTCATGGAAAATTAATAAGCATGTTTTTTTGTATCTTAAGTATAAAGATACTAATCTAATTGCTGTCACTTTTCTTTTGTATACCAGTGACTTTGCCTAACTTTGCACATCTTGAAATAATACACTAAGAGAAGAGATAACTGTATATTAGTTTTATCTAACCTGTAACTGCTGAATGTTTTTACCATAATCAAATATTTTAAGAAAGGAAAAACACATAATATATAAAACATGTAACCTTTTTTAACATTTTCCATATATGAATGGTAATGTGAGTTTCCTCTGTAAATCTAAGAGCTATTTTTCTGATACTGATGCATTCAATGGAATGTCTGTCTGCTCTAAAATAAATATTTACTGGACAACTGTATCATTACTGGTATTTATTTTGAAAGAATTAATACTGTAAATGCAAATAAGTCATAACACCTGACACATGGGTGTGGCAAACAATTAGGAGTAAAAAGAAGATGCCTTTATTCCAACAGAGTGTCGTTTCACATTCTCTACCGGTGCCAAAGGGGTCAGAGGTCATTGGTTGGCGCCTAGCAACACAAGAGAGCGTCGCCAGTTTTCACTTCACTAAAGACACTGCATTTAGTCCATCTGTTTTGAGAAACAGCCCTTCAACAGGTCAGTTTCGCTTACGTTTGATTTCCCTTCATTATCTGGTGTTGTCTTTATGCAGTGCCTGACAGAACTATTCAAACCATCATTGTGTAACTAGTGCCGCTAAAGCTGCTCAACATGTCAGTTCTGTGAAGTTCATGTTTAAAGCATGTGGCAGATGCTTATATGATGTACATGGATGTTTTTTAGTCTATGGAGTGATAGTCGTCACAGTAATAAACTTTAGACTTGCATCAAGAGCAAACCAGCAAACTAAGGTTTGTTAGTTAAGTTTTCTGTCAACATGCTTTTCTTAGAAACTGATATTGATATTTACAGAAAACTGAAGAACCACATGTTTCATTACAAACAGTTACAGCCAGATTGGTCCTGTTTGATATTAAATCATTTTATTTAAATAAAGAAAATGTATTATTTTGTGGTATTTATTAAAATGTGAAACTGCTGGCTAATTTAGTTCAGCTTATTAGATGTTTTTTTTTAAGTATAATTTTTGCCATTTAAGGAGTGCCACTAATTCTTGATCATACTAAGATCTGGACTTTTCTCCAGTATAGCAGTGCTACATAAAAATGCTCTCAAACTGATCACAATGATTTCCATACATTTCACACACCCTACTGCACTAGATCCAATTGTCTTCAATACGCTCTCTGTAATTAAACATGACTCCATTCATTACTGTTGTCAAAATATGCTTTTCTGAGCATATTGCGATATTTGTCACAGTAGGCCTGTGTGCCACTGCAGTGTGTGATGTTTTATTGATGGTGTGTATTCAGTGTGGATCTGTGTTTAACTGTTCTGTGATCAAAAATAATACCAAGATATTGCCAAATCTGCTTCACAGGTTCCAAGTACATCAGTAAGTCTGAAGACAATCTGCTCACTCCATGTGGAGCTAAGGAACCTGGGACCTCCTGGAGTAGGCAGTCTCCAGATAAAACCCAACAGTACACAGGAAACTCCTTCTCTGACACTCCCATGAGTGCTTGCCTCAAGACTACCTACCGCTCAGAGCCGACTATGATCATCAGCAAGCCGCCCACAAGCTGTAACATCCCAAAGAGCCTGTGCTGTGCTACTAGTGCTGAAAGCCTCGCTAGTTCTGAGTCTTTTAGTGAGGAATGCTCTGATAAGGATCTCCGAGAGAAAATAGAAGAATCTTCTGAAGATATCCCCGTTTCTTCTGAGCTCACTGTACTTTCAGAAAACTCGCCTATGCCTTCAGAAAACCTAAAGAAAGACTCTGCTCTCCAGGTATCACAAAGCTTAGTGGCTGATCATAATGTCACCTTTGGACAATTTGAGATAGCTCCCTTGTCTCCTTTGCACATAGACAGTGTCCTGTTTGAGACTGAAACCACAGAACACAGTTCAGTGTTGGGGAATAAAACCCATGAGAGCTCTCTGAATGACCAACATGGGCGCAGCTGCTTAATTGCTGACAGCTCAACAGATTCTGCAAACTGCAGCCAATTGATCAATGCTCTTGACATCCAAAGCCCTGCAGCATTCAGGCTCAACAGCTCCATCACAGTTCAGTCTACGCCATTCGCAGCAAGAGAGGGAACCAGGAAACTCCGTTCCTTAAAACCAGAGGATTTCAAAGAACAGTTGCTGGTGGAAACATCTCCAGAACTTTCAAGTCAGCATGGAAAAGAGCCAGCAAATATGCAAGAGAGCCAGCGACTAGTGTGCGCCACAGATGCGGCTGAACTGCGGCGAATAAGAGTGGCGGACCACATTCGGCGTTTTAACATGCTGACTCTCAGTTCGCCTCAGGCTAAAGCGGTCCGGTCGCCTCTGAAGTTCCGCAGGACGCCTGTGCGGCAGTCTGTAAGGAGGATTAACTCCCTGCTGGGACAGAGGAAAGAGACCCGGTCCGGGTGGTGTGCTGCCAGTCGAGGGACAGCCGCGATTAAGGCGCAGAGTTTAGAAAGCGGCTTGTTCACTGGAGCGCCTCAGCAGAGTCAACCTACAGAGGTCCCTTCCCAGACTCCTGATGAGGGAGTTTCTCTAAAACCAAAGCCATCTCTAATTAAGCCAACCACATGCAGCACCATTAGGCATTGTGTCCTGGGAGACTTGACTAATACGATGACACCCAAGGTCAAGGGTGATAACTCGTCAGCTAAAAATGCCCCACCTGAAGTTCCAAAGTCTGTCCTGCTTCATGCAGCTGAGAGAAACATGAGTCACTACAGAGGCTCCCCAAAGAACCCTCTTACACAGGGCAGACTGCTCTCAGCTACGAAGCCCTTAGACCTTTAAGACTGATGCTAAATGTGATCTGATTCATAGACACCAACATTTTTCTTGTCAATTTCTTATGCATCTGTTCTGGGTTTTAATTTATTTTCTAGTAAGCTTGTTCTTTTTTTGTTTATATCTGAAGTGGTCATCTGGTCACCACTGGTTGTATCGGCTGTTTGGGGGGTTATTGTGGTGTGGTGAGACAACAGGCCAACAAAAGATTATACTGCAAACTCCTGTTGTATTTGAGAAATTGTGGATTGCCCCCATTTTGATGCTATATCTTCGAGGACATTATTTTGACTGCGGGAATGTGTAGTTCACATAACATGAAAAAGGCTTATTTCTGAATCTTCTGTAAGTGGATCTCCTGTAAAGTAAAAGTTTGAAGTTAGCAAGTGAGTGCCAGGGAAAGTGTAAAGAGTGATTCACGTTGGCGTTTGTTCTCTGTATTTGGAGTGGTGCATGTCTGAGTGACCTGGATGGAAGGATTTTAGAAAAGTACCTTTTATTTATTTCCTGTATTACAAGCTTAAAGGCTAAAGTGATGGAGTGATGTTAATGAAAAAGTGATGTTAGTGAAAAAGTGGGATTGAAAATGCTGATGTTCCTTGTTTGCAAGAATGAAACAGTATTACAAATTTTTGTCTGACTTTTCTTAAATGTTGTCAATACACTATGTATTCATATGCCTTGGAGCTTTAATGAACATAAAATGTCCGATTCAAAACCCCTTTTGAAGTATTTGCAGTTCTTCTATACACCACAAGGTGGCGCACTTCTCAAGCACTAAACTCTGATGTGCTTCCTTGAGTGAGATCAGACTGTGGGTATGGAGCCACCGCTTGTGTCACTTAAATATTAAAACACGGAACGGAGATCAGAGTGACCAATCAGACTCAGCTTTTAAACTTTAAAAGTTAAGGCTTAAGGGCCATCTTCACGGATGTGTGCAGTCAGCCTTGCACTGTATTGCCGTCCCTGACTGCTTTTATTTAGACTTGAGTTAAATCTGTGGGGAGATTTTTACTGCTTGGAGAATGCATTTATTCACGTGTTGTCAACATTGAACGCTACATTAAATATCGAGAATTAAAAAAAAAAAAACTAATTTCTCACTCAGATGCCTGGTGTGAACAGGCATTCCCATTTACCAGACGCTTTTATCCAAAGCGACTTTCATTCCCTACCTACAACTTAGGGTTAAGGGTCTTGCTTAGGGACCCAGTGGTGCTGCTGAAGGTAGGATTCGAACCCATGACCTCTAAGTTTGGAGGCAAGTATCCTACCCACAGAGCTACCTCCACTGGTGAAGTCCACAGTAGCTAAGAGACTGTGTTCACACAGGCGGCTGTAAAATCGACTTAAAAGTATTAATTCCTGTTCTGTCGAGAACGCTTGTATATTTTATGGTTTGTGTAATTATATATATATATATATATTTACATTCTACTCCATTTTACTAAAACTGAATTTAAACATTTTAATATTTGTATGTATTTTTCACTAATTCGGCCGCACTATTGTTTCAGGCGAGATTTAACATTACATTGCAGATATAACTGGGTTACACAGAATTACTTAAATTAGTTCAAAAAGCAATTAATCTAAATTAAGCTTTTTCTTAAAAATACCTTGCTGTTTGATTACATTTTCCCAATTTCATATCTAACGGACTAGTAGAAAATTACCCCAAAAAACGTCGTTTTTGCTAATTGTTTTTTTAAATCTATAAAGGACCTATATGTATGCATATGTAGGCATTTCAATTGGTTACGGCCTCATTAGTGATAAAAACGAAACACTTGGTCTATTTACGTGTCAGTCAGGCCGCTCTAATGCATTTACTTTTAACACTTTAGTAGAAAACAGGGTCAACTCTGCTGAAAGAAAGCTTCGCTTAAAGATGCCGCCCTCATCATCACTCCTCCTCCGGGTGTTTTTCCTCAGCCCCTGTGTTTGGTGGGGGGGAGCTGTAAGTTTCGCACGGAGCCAATAACGTGAAAGGAAGCGCGTCGTCCTGCTCAGCCGGCGGATAGCGGTTAAAAAGGAGGTAGCGGGGAGCTCGAGCAGTCTGGATTAATCCCCACTCTCCCTGTCCTTCTATCTCTCTCTTTTCTCCCCCACTCTCTCTCCTGCTGCTGACCGAGTTATCCTCCACACCTCTGTTCAGCTCTTCTCTGCTCGGGAGATCACCTTGCCTCGCGTCATCCCAGGACTCTGACAGGTGAGAGATCTCTGCTTCTGCACCCTGTACCTCACTGAAGATGAAGTTCAGCACAAGCTGTTTGTCCTCAGGGACCAGCTGCGTCTACGGAGGTCCGGGAGCAGGTGTCTCTTAGCTTTTCGAAGTGGCGTCATTTCAAAACTTCATATTTTCTTTGTATAAAAGGGTAGGTGAGGAAAACCTCAAGCTTTAGGGGATGTTGCCACACCTGTGTCGCCGTTCGCTTGGACCTTGATTTTTAAAGCCCAATTTTGACAGCATTTGGTAATAAAACTGACTGGAAATTTGAATATTTTCTATGTGATTTAAAAGTGCAAGCTGCTGTTCACACCTCGTCCAAATTTGATGAGGAAAGGACCAGATCTCTTCAAACAGATATTTTTTTTTCTGCACGAACTATGAAAGCAGAGAACCCTTTCCTTCACCTGAAAAATAGCTAATTTGGAGATGCAAGGTTTTGTTCTAACAGTCTCTCCTGCTATTGGACTGCTCATTTTAGTGCATTTGGTCTATGTTTCATGAGCTTTGTGTAGTGCAGGACAAGTTCCTGGTGGGCAGTGATGAAATAATACTAGCAGTGCTTCTGCTGGGTGACTTGGGTAACCCCGCTGAAGATCCCTGATGAACATATCGTTTTTCTGCCGTTTTCCCTGTAGTCTGATCTATGCCGTCCAGCATATTGATTTGCCTATTCTTACGATTTTCCCATTTAAATGAGGAATTTAGTATTTCCTTTTAAAATCTCAGAGCACAAATTTTCACCCAGTAGAGTAAGATTTTTGGCTTTAAATCTGGTCTTTTGGTCACATGGTGATACCGATGGTAAAACAGAAAATCTTAATTTGATTAGAAATATGCCCCCAAAAGTCAGAAGGGTATTGTTATATGTGTCCAAAATGTAACCGTACATGTTTTGCCATCATTGCTTAGTTATTGTGAATAACAAAGCTGCAGAGCTTTTAGCATCATTTGAGACGAAGGGCATTCTTTCGCTTAAGCATGCAGCGTCTCTCGTCTCCCTCGTTATCCAGGGAAATCTTGGTCAGCAAAGAGCGTACCAGCAAACATGCAAACTGAAAGCTCTGTGGTGTGTTGAACCGCTATGCAAACCTTTTCAAAGTAAGGCGTAGCATTTTTTTTTTTAACAACGCATATTCTGTGGCCACGGCTTTTTAGGGCACTGTCTGAGGATACAGAGAGCATCACTTGGTGGGATATTTAAGGACACTCTTACAGGTGCAAAAATTCTCTCATGTCTTTTTCATTTGATTTCTTTTTAACTCAGATAAGTGGTTTGTTAACTGAACCGAATGAGTGTCTTAAGGTCTTGCCAGCATGCATTGTTTTTCTGTGTGGGCTGGAACTTTTCCATGCTTGGCTACAGTCCATTAGTTTCTCGAAGTGGCTTTGGCAGTGCACACCATTTGATCCTATGAAGTCATGGAAAGATAAAAAAGATTAAAAAAAAAAAGAAAAGAAATGTAAAGAATGTAGCTAAGGACATGCTTGGTGCCCGATGCTCAGTCTGTTGGTTATATTTAGCTATATGTCTGTGTATAGCCTATACATATGCAATATATAAACACACACACACACACACACACACACACACACACACACACACACACACACACCCACACACACACACACACACACACA
>JBBPCW010000001.1:32425857-32440528 GCA_037974425.1 Phenacogrammus interruptus
TAAAACTGAGTGTTTAGCAGAGCAGAGATGAACACCTTACAGTTCAGGATTCTTAATTTCTTACATGCGTCGTTATACAAGTTCACGCAGTGTGTGTGTGGGTGTGTGTGTGGGTGTGTCTGTGTGTGTGTGTGTGTGTGTGTGTCTTTGTCTGTGTGTGTGTGTATGTGTGTGTGTGTGTGTGTGTGTGTGTGTGTGTGTGTGTGTGTGTGTGTGGTTCCCACTCATATACACCCAGCCACCCGTACCCGGAGGCTTCACTCTTTCTTTGGAAGTGAAATGAGTCGCACTAACTTCCCTCAGATTAACAGCTGCTGAACCTCACAGAGAGAGAGAGAGAGAGAGAGAGACAGAGAGAGAGAGAGAGAGAGAGACAGACAGAGAGAGAGACAGAGAGAGAGAGAGATTCTGTGAATTTAACAAGAATATTTAGGAGGTTATAAGGTTAACTCTTGGCATCTTCAGGGTTTTTTTTTTAAGACTCAGCATCTCATGAACACCTCACTCCCTGCTGTGAACTATGGTGTGAATCAATCACTAATAATTCTGTCACTATTCCCCAACTAAGCTAAATTACTGACACTAAAATGAATTATTAAATCACCTTCTCATTGGACCTGTCATAATTAGTAGTTATTCTCTGGCTAATCTTTACTATAATAAGAATTATTACAAAACTATAAGAGCCTAATGGACACACCCATTTATGTACATTTTGCCATAAGTGGCATATATTATAAGTCTTCTCGTTTCCGGTGTTTTGAAATCTTTCAGATGCTCTGCTTGGTGTGTTATTGGTCAGTTAAACCCATGTTTACTTATATTAACACTGAGTAGTCCATTAATTGGGTAGATTACTTGATTGTTAGTATGACAGACAATCCTAAAAAAGCTGCTTATAGAACCTATGCAGGAGGCAAAAGTGTCACCACATTACTCTGGTTCACCCAGTCATTCAGTGGCTAGAACTGCACATGTTTAAAGCTTTGTTTATTTTAATTTACATTTCTATTTGTTTTTATTTATTTTGGATTTACAAATGCTATTGGTTTAACCACTGAAATCTCTATAGCATATGCTCTTTAGTTTGGGGACACAACATGACAATGTCTTAGAGATAAATTACATTACAGTATGACACAATATGATTTTCAGTACCTATGGTTCCTTTTTTGTCTGTACCAACTTTACAAACCTCAGCAAAAATGTAATACCACGAGGCATAGCATAGAAAATATCTTGATAGTATAAAAAAAAAATATGATATTATTTTTTTCCATATTGCTCACTACTGTTGTTCCACATTAATGCAGTTTAAAAGGAAGTGAGCTTTCAGAGACTGAACATTGAGCAGCCGCTACACTAGTGGGATTTTTATCACACACCATTCTCTCTTATCTTCTGTGTGTTTGTGAGCCATGCTAATAAAGTCATAAAGTCATCTTCACAATTCAAGAACCAGAGCAAGCCATGCAGAAAGTATGGATTCACCATGATGTTCGTGATAAAGATAACGAAGATGTATTTATTGTACTCCGGAGGAGAATGAAATTTCAATGAAGAATGATGACTGTATACATAGTTCTGCCACAATTTACTTATGAATCTGAAGCTGGAAGGCTGAAAACCTGAATGTGCTGGACTGTGTTGATGAGCGACACTGGTTTACACTATAAACCATACAGATACATCAAATATCATAATGCAAGGAATACTTACTCTCTATGATGCGTTGGGATTTCACAATATTTCATTGCATTGCTACACCCCTACAATTGATTCATTTTGCTATTGTTTTTATAGCATTTCCAAAATAAATGTTATATTTCTCTGAAGTGTTTATGCAGGAAATGTGTACATGTGTATAAATCATCAACATTAATGGATAATTATGTATCTAAATGCATTGGAACAAATATAAAACAGTGAAAATGTTGGATACAATTCCCATATTAGGGTGCATCCCTTGTTCACAAGACTGCAGAGACATTCTACCAGAGCTAAACATGAAGAACTGTGCTGTGTCTCTGGGGTAAAAAGTGTCGGTCGTGATTCTTATGATCTATCATCGTTACATGTTTTCACATCAGTCTGGTCTTAGGAGCAGCTTTGATTGATACAACAGACAGAAAGCCTCTCTGGAAAGTGGTTTACAAAGTAAGGTGGTCTAGTAGTTAAAACTAACTTAGTTAAGACCTGTTACACACCAGATAACAAGACAAAAATGTCACTGAACTGCTAGTCTAATACCTTATCAGTTTGAATACCTTATTTATTAAGGTTTACAATGCAGCTGTTGAGAGCTTGACTATATAGTGGCAATTCCTGAAACCATAAAAGCAGAGATCTGGTACAAACACCAAATCCCTTACCTCAGTCCTTTTACATTCATTTTACTGTTAAAATGATGCATGCACATATACACACATTCACTCAGGGCTACAACAATCAGCCTCCTGTCTCTTATTATAAAGTTGACTTAAGATTGATCAGGATTTAGGCAGCTATTCGGGCTGGGTAAAAATTTGGACTGGGAATAAGAGGCTTACTGCTTTCTCTTTATCTGCTTGATTTCTTGAATGAATTACAAATGAAAGCACTCCCATGCAACATCTGTTTTCATGAGTACAGAAAAATGTTAATTAACAAATTCGCACTGCTGTTCGGCTCGCAGCGGCACTCAGAGAGTGTGAAGGTGCCATCCCTGCCTCATTTACAGTGTTTAAATATGCTCTATTAGAACCTCATATGTAGTGTATAGGGATGTAAAATGCAAATTAAATGCATACAACATGAAACAAATATAGTTTTGCAGCATATAAGCAACAGATAAGCATTATAGATGTGTGCTTTATTCATACATGAGGAAAATGAGCCACTTTTGTGGTACGTGCCACAAAAAGGTTTAAGACTTTTATACATTTTATGTATTTTTTTCATATTTTCATATGGAAACATTCATCAGAAAATCAAACAAGAGAAAGTGGCAGCTGCATCTGGGGGAAAATGCCAAACTGAAAGAGCTTCTACGTTTCTACTGTAGGATAAACTAAAGAGAACAGCACTAATGTTCCTGCTTTATGGACATAACACATTCATACTGTGGCTGTTGGTTTGCATGAATGACCATTTATTTCTACTTTGTGCTGCCATCTTCCTTGTATCTACGCACGTAAATCATTTTATTAGGTACACACGCCATATAGGTGTACTCCTCTTATCAACAGAAAGGGACCACCATAGCACCACCACTGACCTGCTGCTTTTTGGGTGGTGGAACATGCTACTACCATTTCAGTGTACTGAGCTGAGGATGGTTCATGCCAAATGAGAAGTGTTTATATGGTGGTCCCTTTCTATTGATAACCAAGGGAAAAGGCCACATCTATATATTCATAAACTGACCACAGATGAGGCGCTGTTTAAAAGCCGCTCAAAAGTGGTCAGTTTATGATGATTGTATTCTGTATATTTTGCTTTAACTTTATTCAATAGTTTTGTGTACACAGTGTGTGAAACATCCACTCCTCACTGTTATAGTTCCTTATCAATCAAGGGTGGGATTAAATGGTGGCCGTTTAATTGCACAGCACCAGATGGGCTACAATCAGTGTGTAACCTATCCATGATCTTCTCACAAATGCGTTCTTTGAGCTGCCAGATTAGACAAGCTTTACAGAAAACTAATGAGCATCTAATCAGATTTTATCAAAATGCATAAAAATAGCTTGCTTGTTAATTGCAAGATATTTTTTGTACATTTGAACAGTTACCTCTAACTAGCGACAAAGTCCTGATGTTGTCTGTTCCAACCTGAATCATTTCGATTAGCAACTGGGAACACAAACTGCGTGTAGTCCAAGCCAGCAGCTGAGCTCTGGGTAGTGAGGCCCACGGCCGCATCATGACATATTTTTCACAGTGTCTTCTCAAGCATCTGATCCTGGTTTAACATATGAGAGGAAGGCGTCTGTTTTGGACCTGAAACTTGTACAAAAAACTTAAAACATCAAGCGCCCAGTGTCCATAGAAGGTAGCTGTAGCTGTAGCTGTATCAGTGTAGATTTTATATAGTGCTGCCTCCTTTCTCCAAAAGAGATAGGGGGAAACACTTTGCATAATTTAGATTTCATTGTAAGTGTAAAAAAGTACACACACACACACAAAAAAAATATTATTACACATGAAATGGATACTGTTTATATACATACGGTATAAAGCGTGGTCTGTATAAAATTTTATTATATTTGTTGCTTTTTGACTATGACTGTCACTGTGGAAGGCAGAATAGTGGGTGAACTGTGCCCACTGTGTTGCGTAGTGGAAGGACTCAGACGTGATAGAGCACGAGAGAGTTGGTAAGCCACGCAGTTAGTCTCAGAACGCTCCCTAATGGAGTTAGAGTCCACACCAAGTTGAACTCGCATTCTGAACACACACAGGTAGTATATAAATGACTCCTGAGAGTCAGAGTACTCATGGTACCGTAGAGAGTAGAGTTGAGGGTTGGATGGGTTAGGCAACACGTGGGCATAAAGCAAAGCAACTTCAATGTCTGTGTGAGGATACTGACCTTACTTCCTGTTTATATACCATACGTGAGTCACTTCCGGTGCCGATTGTCGTCACGTGTCCCAGTGCATGTGACAGTACCCCCCTCTAGCACCCAACGGCCCAGGAAGGGAGGACACCTGACAACGGTAATCCTGGATGAGGGTGTCATCGATGATGAACGGACCGGGAACCCAAGACCGTAGCCCTCCCAGTCGACAAGATATTGGGTGCCACTGCCATGGTGGTTAATTTGGGATATGTGGAACACAGGATGGATGCGGAGAGAGGCAGGCAGCTGGATCCTATAGGTGACTGGATTGATCTGATGGGTGATCTTGAAGGGCCCCGAGAAGCGGGGTGACAGCTTCCGGGACTCGGTGTGGAGCTTAATGTGATGGTTGTAGAGGTAGACCTGGTCACCTACGTGGAACAACCGTCCCGGAGGGTGCCGCCGACAATGCTGGGCGATATAGCGGCGATTGGTCCGGGTGATGGCGTTCCGAGCCTGGATCCAGTGGCCTTGATCAGACGGTAGAAGGCCTTCCAGAACCTCGCTGTGAACTGGGGCCCTCTGTCCGAGACGATGTCCTTGGGGAACCAATGCAAACGGACTACGTGCTCGATAAGAATCTCCGCAGTCTCCTTGGCAGTGGGGAGTCCGGCAAGGGCCACCACGTGGACAGCCTTGGAGAACCTGTCGACGATGGTGAGAATGGTGTTTTTTCCACGAGACTCTGGCAGTCACGTGACGAAATCCAATGCTATGTGGGACCAGGGACGTCTCGGAATGGGCAAGGGCTGCAAGTCACAAACTGCAGCGGTGTTTGGGGTTTTAGCTCGAGCGCAAGTGGAGCAGGCTTGAACGAACCCCTGGATGTCCTTGTTCATGAATGGCTACCAGAACGCTCCTTTAAGGAGGTTTAAAGTCCCCAGCACCACTGGGTAGCCGGTCAAGGCAGAGAAATGTGCCCACTTCAATGCCTCCTGGCACACGCTGGACGGCACAAAGAGCTTGCTGGCTGGAGTCTCGGGAGGAGGAGCCTCCAAGGCCTGTTCCTGGCGGACCCTCTCTTCTAACCCCCACCGGAGAGGAGCGACAATGTTGTCCGCTGGCAGGACAGGCACAGGGTCCGTCCGGGGACTGTCAGCCTGGACTTGGCGTGAGAGGGTGTCAGCCTTGATGTTTTTGGACCCCGGACGGTACGAGATCTGCTCAAAGAAAAGAGCCCACCGCGCCTGCCTGGGGTTGTAGATCTTGGCTTGTCTGATGGTGGTGAGGTTTTGATGGTCCATCCAGACGGTGAATGGACCTTGCTGCGAGAGGACGGCTCCTACGTCCACATCAGTGCCGCAAACGAACTGAAGCCCCGGATAAATCGCTGGTAGAAGTTGGCGAACCCCAGAAAATGTTGCAGCTGTTTAAGAGATGTGGGTAGGAGCCACGATTGCACAGCCTCCAGCTTCTGGGGATCCATGGCTACCCCTGGGAGGAGATGACGAAACCAAGGAAGGTAGTGGAGTGCTGGTGAAACACACATTTTTCCAGCTTGCAGAACAGTTGATGGTCCAGCAACCTCTTTAACTCTGCCCTGATATGCTGGGTGTGCTCCACTAAATTGTTGGAATATATGAGTATGTCGTCCAGATAGGCAAAAACCCATCTACCCTGTATGTCGCGGAGGACATCAGAGATGAGCTGTTGGAAGGCAGAGGGGCTGTTGCACAAACCGAAATGCATAACAAGGGTCTCGTAGTGGCCGTCTTCCACTCATCTCCCTCCCTGATGCGGACGAGGTTGTAAGCGCTCCGTAGATTCAATTTAGTGAAGATCTTGGCACCAGAGAGAGAGTCCAGGGCGGTATTTATGAGTGGAAGCGGATGACGGTTTTTTGTGGTGATGTCATTAAGCCCCCGATAGTCGACGCAAGGGCGGAGGCCCCCGGCTTTTTTCTTTACAAAGAAGAACTCCGTGGCCTCAGGAGACTTAGAGGGGCGGATGGTCCCATTACGGAGCCCCTCCGCGATGTACTCCTCCATTGCATGTTGTTCATCATGGGTCAGGGTGTAGAGATGGCCACGGGGCGATTCCGAGCCTGGCAGGAGTTCACTGGCCAGGTCGTACGGCCGGTGAGGTGGAAGTTTAGTGGCCTCCTTCTTGCTGAACACCCCTGCCAGTTCTTGATACTGGACAGGAATGGCCTCCAGGTCGATGTCGGAGGCCTTGAACTCCCCTGAGCACATCCCAGCCGGTGCCGGATTGCAGAGTTCAATGCAGGTCAGACCCCATTGCAGAATCTTCTGACATGACCACCAGGAAATGATGGGGTTGTGACGGATTAACCAAGGCAGCCCAAGGAGAAGAGGAGGTGAAGTGAGTTGATGAGGAAGGAGATGGACTCACAGTGCTGGTCGATGGTCATGGTGATGGGTTCGGTGCGATGGTGAATTGGGCTGGTGGATAGGGGTCGACCATCTATGGCTGTTATTTTCACCGGCTGAGATAACACCTCAGTATTGAGACCCAACTGGGAGGCAAAAGCATGATCAATGAAGTTGCCTGCCACCCATGAGTCAACGAAGGCAGAGGTTCTGATCTGTCCATGTCCCAGTTGGAGACTCACCTGAACGACTAGCTGGGAAACAGTTAACTGGCAGGAGGTTTGAACCGGCAGACCAAGCGAATTCCTCCCCCTCTTCACTTGGTCTGACCGTTTCCCGGCCGAAGAGGGCAGACAGCACGATGGTGGTCGGGGGAGGCGCAATAGGCGCAGAGGCCTTCGCGGAACCGTCTCTCCTTCTCCATAGCCGACAGGGAGATGCACCCTAACTGCACGGGTTCCCCAGCTCCGGAGGAGTGGGCCTCGGAGGCGGGTGGTGGAACCCCGTGAGCCAGCATGGGAGGGAACAACAAAGGATGGTTTCAGGAGTCGTGATCGTGGACCAGGCTTGGGTGCGCTGGCGAGCCGGAGATCCACGCGCAGACACATTTGGCTCATCCCCTCCAGCGTTATGGGGAGCTCACAAGCGGCCAACTCGTGTTTTAATTTAGTGTTCAGTCCCTCATAGTAAGCCGTGCGGAGTGCGGCGTCACTCCAGGTGGTCTGCATGACTAGGGTTCCGCGGTGTAGAGGCTCACCGGGCAATCTCCTTGACGCAGATGGTAGAGGCGAGAATCCACCACCACCTCGCTCTCCGAATGTTGAAAGGCGGCCTTCAGCTGCTTGGTGAACTCAGAGTAGGAATGAGCCGTGTCGGAGTCAGAACAAAAGACCGCCGCAGCCCACTTCGCTGCCTGCCTGGTAAGGAGGGAAGTGATATGGCAATCCTGCTCTGGTCCGTGGGGTAACGCTGTGCCTGAAACTCAAAGAGCAAGCTGAGGTTAGTAAGAAAAACCTTGCACTTCCCATCCTTACCGTTCCATTTCTCTGGAAAAGCCACCAGGGGTGGAGAAGCGGCTGGGGGAGTGCTAGGACCCCCAGCAGGCAGTTGAGATAGGGTCTGATGCAGGTTGGCGACCTTAACACGAAGACCAGTGGTCTCCGATTTTAAATATTGCAAGACTGTATGGTTTATATTAAGGATGCCCAAAGACTTCGGGACCATACTGGTAGCAGGTTAATTATAACTTTAAGCAAATTTCATATAAAAATTAGATTCATTAGTTAAGGCCCATGAACATGTTGTCTCATCACATGATGTACATGGACACAGCTGCTAAAGACTTTGAACCTTGATTTGATGTGTTTATCACACTCCATGAGGGCTGGGCTACTGTGCTAAAATGTCTGCATTTATTCGTTTAATTGTCCCACAGAAGTAAATGTTACATTTATTTAAAATGCTAATCTGTGCTTAAAACAAAATTGGATGTTGGCATCAGCTCCCAATTCCTGTATATATCTACTTCTTTTATCTACTTTTTCCCTTCTTCTCACCATCTCCTCTCTGTGCGCACCCCTCCTTCTCATCTCAGCTCTATTTTCTCTCTTTCTCTCCCTCCTCCAGTTTTGGATCTCCCTTCTTGTACCCCCTAAAGGGATCATGTCCTTGGGGAGTAAGTCTAAGCACTGTGTGTGTTAAGGCTAAAAGAACTTTCTCCAGCTGAGAGCAGCCACACACTGACTCAGCTACCTCATGTTTCATGTTGTGAACATGCCAGAAAATAACATGACTGAGTCAATGTCGCACGTTCGAAAAACCCTGAGAGACTTTTCCTACGCTCTTGTTATGCGTCAGGCCATGAGCAGCTTAAAGTCACTGGAACATTTCTATCGAGGAAGTCAGAATTTGTGAAAAGTGCTGCTTTTTACTCTATTTATGCTCCTGAGCTCTTTTGCGTCATTAATGGAGGTAAAAAATTAATCACTGAAGAATAGTTTCAACAAATCTTTGCCTTTTAAAGAAGTGGAGCTCTGAAGATGTGACATACAGTACCAGCAGTGAAATACTGCGTTCACTGAAGATTAAGGAGGCAGGGAGCTTTTTATTCCTTTAATTCATCCTAATTATTCATATGTAATTTTTTAAAAAGAAAGATCTTAATGTAATTCTGCAATCCTATTAAAGTTTAAGAAAATACTGTTCACTCCTCAGTCCATTCACACCACAAATGGAAAAATAAACCAAAGCAGTGTTTCTGCCTGGAAGGCTATTTGAACGAGGCACAATACAGGGCAGCCAATCTGAAGAGAGATTGTTTACATATATCAGTCACAGTAATAAAAAAAAAATCTGTTGATTTCTAAGATATATATATAAGATAAAAAAAGATGGAAAGAAGGTCAAGTTGAAACTATGAATGTTTTTGGTTCCTGAACCCACATGAACATTTCAGGCGGACCTGGAATGCAGGTTATGGGCCCTTTAAAAACATGTATGCTTTTAAATTAATATCGAATTCATTAACATTAAATATACATTTCCGATGTTTAAATGTTACAGTGCACGATTATTCATCATGTCAATGCGATTTTATGGACAAAACAGACCTGATGAATATGAGAAGAAAAATGTAACAAGCAAATATGCTTCCAGATTGATAAATCTGCTTGATAAAATTAAGCAATAAACACTATTATAGCATTTGCTGTTAATAAAGCTGCGAGTACACACTGGATTTACGTTTATTATTATATTTTAAAGATACCCTATTATTATATTTTTAAAATATCCCCGTTTTATGTGTATCATTTATGTGTATAAATACGTATACGTATATTTATCTGCCGCTCCTTAAAGGCCGGGCCGTGAACATAGTTTCTGATTTTAAACCGGTCCGTGACCAAATAAAAGTTGGGGACCGCTGCTGTAGTCTGTTCAGAAGGAAGAGGCACTACAATGGCCAGTAAGTGTAAAACAGCACTTATTTGACAGATTTCCCTGATGAAATGACCAGTGCCTGAGTATTTCAGGATTCTGTGTTCGTGATTCTGTGAGCTTGTTTGTCTGTATATATACAAACAAAAATATGGTAACAAAAAATCAGCATTGTGGTTGGTTTGGGTGATCTGAAAAGATTTCACTTGAATGAATTAATTTTGATAATTGTATCATTACTCAAGCAAAAGACTTTTAATCTTTCAGTTTTTTTCCATCCCATTCACCCAATCATGCCCCAAAAAGCAGCAGTCAGCATTCTCTCAAAACAGGGTCGGGCTCCGGGCTCCGGGCTCCGAGGAGGATGTATTTCTTTGAATGTTTATGGGTCTGTTGACCACTTGGATATCCTCACTGACCACATTCACAAATGGCGAATGACTATGCAGAAGCAGAAGTGGATGCTGACTAAATCTGTTCTCCATAAGATAACGTACTTATCCCACATGCTGTCAGTTTTCCAGGCAGGGATTAAGCCTAGGCCTTGATTCCAAATGACTGTTAGGCCAAGACTAGGCTTAATATGGGCTCCTGAAACTGCCAATAAAGATTATAATGCCAAAGCAGGCTTAGATTGCTATAAGCCATTATTACAACAAATCTCCTTTGTGGCATCTGACACAAACTGGCTCTGAGGACAGAGAAAAAACAAAGGCTTAAAATGATCGTCATAAAAATATATTTTTTATATTTTTTGGTTATCTACAAAAAGATTACAGTCATTTTCTGCTATCATATCAAGCAAATTATCTTTTATATTCCACATGCGCAAATTACAGCCATTATGTTCTTCAAGCTAATCTTATGTGGCAGTAATTCTTCCAGGGGTGTAAAATACCTTCAACGGCAATAATTGCTTCCCTTATCAAATCCAGAGTTCGCAATTCTCGCAACGTCTTAAATACACATAAAACATTAAGGTCAGAAAATATCAGAAAATGCCTTATTATTCACTATTAAATGTGTCATGCTTAGGCATAGGCATAGTTCACAACCTTTAGCAATGGTGCATGGCTTCAAATGGTAAGTGCTGTAAATGTCTGCAGTCTTAAATTGCATTTTAAAATTGGAACCAGTGTGTTGTGCAGTTGTGTAAACGTGCAGTTATTATGCATGCAGTCTATTTTTTTACCCCTTGCTGTGAGTGGCATGAATACGCTCCTGTATTGATTTTCATGCACAAATCATTAACTTTTAAAAACAAAAAAGCATCTCAGAACTAAGATAAAGAATCAAAAACATAATCAGAAAACTTCACTGATCCTGGAGGAAATTGCTGTTGTGTGAAGGAGCTGTTTTTTGTGCAAAATGAATATTCACAACTCCATAAAAAAAAACAGAATTCATAGCACTGTTCATATTAAAGTAACTGCTAGTCAAATCATCAGGGAGGTCCAACAGGTTTGACCCTAATTAAGTATTAAACACTCCTTGAAATGTCATGTAAACATAAATCATATCAATTCGAAATGTCACATTATGAACAACGTTACTGTAGCATTAATAGACGAACTCGGATCCAGATTGTCAGGAGTTTCTGCCCCTTCAGTGGCATGATTGTCATGTAAGCTAATATAACAGATTTTTATATGTTTTCAGAAACTGCAATAGGTTCAGTAATTGCAAAATATGTACATAAATATTATTTTGCATGACATCTCTGTGTAGTTTAGCACCCCTAGCTTAAAACGCCTTCCCACATTGTTGGGCCTTCATGTTTGTCTTAGGGTATTACATTCCTAGATAATAAGGCCAACATTATGGATGCTTTTGATGAAATTGAATTGTGTTTAGTGGAATCTGCTAGCAGCATTCAAACGATTCATAATTACACACTTTGCTGGAGTATCATGCTTCAAAATAAGATTGTAAAGCTAACAAACGAAACCTATCTGAGTATTACAACTGAAGTATTTAGTGTCAGTGATTGCATCAGCCATTTTCATAATAGAAACAAGAGGAGCTTTATCTGTCATATCTTTAGTTACTCCTGAGGTGTTACATGATCCTTCAATAAGTGATAACAAACTTACCGTATCTGCGCTCCCTACTAGTTTCAGTATTTATATTCATTCAGACTTCATTTCTTATTCGTTAAACTGTTTATTTAAAGATGTGGATTTACGAAATGCCAATGTTTAGTTCCCCCTTGTGATTAGCATCCTCATATGAGTAATAAAAAGCTGAAACTGCTCTATATCCATGCTGGCCCTCAAGGAGCCTTGTCATAGGTCTCTGAATGCCAGATATGTGAGATCTTAGGTATGGGTCAGTACACTGACTGCAGGCATGCATGATGCACATCCAGTGCCAAAAAGCCCTTGGCCTGTTTCCAGCAGTGGGTTGCAAGATTAGTCAGTGGCTGTTCAGGGCTGTAGCTGAAGCACAATAGAATTTGAATTGAAAACATATACAAAAAGGACAAGAAGAAACCTCCAACCTGGAGCTCCTGGCTACACCAGCTAGACTCTATACTGAAAAAAGCACATCTCTCTTTTTGTTGATTGCACTAAACCCAGAGACTGAGCTCAGGACTTGAGTCAGCAACTCTGACTCGAGTCAAATGTTGATCGATAAGAGAAATTTCAGAGGAGGGAGGGTCTAAGATAAAGGGCACAGCCTGCCGAGGTGCCTCAGTTATTCTATTCCTGTTTTAATAAATCCAGCAGTGATTTACAGTGCTTTGATCCAATGGTGTTGTGTGTTGTCAAAATTACAGGCAGTGATTGGCAATGCTCTGATCCAGTGGCACTGTTTTACAGCACAGTAGTCCAATGCCTATGGGAGGCCTGGGGATGGTGGCAAATCATACTTCTGGGGTATGAGGAGGGTGAGAGGACAAATGTTTTTAAGGCCTCACTGCAGTAAATGCAGTGTCTAAATGCAAAACTTTAGCTAGTGTGTAGTTTAAATATCTAGTGGGCCTATGCCAGGTTGCACAATAACTAATAGCTGAAGTTGTCAGCTAATCTGACTGAAGTTTTAATAAAATGTAGATCACATTCCTTTAATATTTACAAGAAACTGAGTTGGATTAAAAGGGTGAAATGCTCTACTAAATACATGACTCCATGACTTGAGATACAAATATAACACTTGATACTTAAATTTGCCTTAGTGATGACTTGTTTTCCTAAAAATACCTTTGGTATCCATCATAGCAGATCAATTATCTCCCCTATTCATAAACCTACTTACCTAGTGTAGCAGGATAAGGGTTGCCTGTTGTGGCTGTTGGGCCCAGGTGATTTATCTAATCACCATTGGAGGGCGCACTAGTCGGCACTCTCCATGTTAATGTGGACTGGGGCTAACGTACACATGTATGGAACTGCTTTGCCTCTAAGATGGAGCTGCTTTGCTTGTAAGATGGAGCTGCTTTGCCTCTAAGAGGGAACTGCTTTGTCGCTAAAATTAACTGCTTCGCCTCGGCGATTGAACTGCTTTGATCTTATGGGCGAGTGTTCACCACTGCCGGCATCGTTGAGGGCCTTGTCTTAATTGGTTTTGCCAATTACCTTGCCTTATGCTGTTTTGCTTAGCTGGGTGTGTATTTTAAACTTGGATTTTAAAGTGTGCATTAGTGTTATTTTCAGGAGCTGGGTACCTGGGGTGGTGGTCCTTCGATGGTGGTGGAGTTTCCTTTTGTGTGCTGTGTTTCAACCCTGTGATTTTGGTTTCATGTGTGTGCACAAGTGTGTCCTTTTGTGGTGATTCAGGCTTTGTGGGCCCACCTCACAAAGTCACAGCTCCTTGGGTTTTCGTTTGTTTTACTTGCACTACTATTTATAACTGGATGGTTTTATTGTTTCCTTTTTAAACGTATATTAAATAAAATGTATCTTTCGATGGATGGAATTACGTCTCCTGCCTCTTAAGTGACGAACTTGTGTGTCCTCCAAATTATTGGTTTATAGACCAAAAATTGGTATAGTCTTTGGGTGAAATTCCTAAGGTGGCATTGTCGGTTAATTTAGAGTAATTGTGAACATCTATTTGAGCATATGATGTCTGGAGAAGTTGCTCCCCAATAATCAACACCTCCCTCTTGCCACACTAGTATGGTGATGTACACATTACAAGCCTCCATGCTCAGTTCTATTGCTCAGTTCTTTTCAGCCTTGTTGGTTCACATTTGTATTTGTAAGTGTCATTAGTGTGAACACAGTTGTGCCCTGAAATAACCAGCACACACATTTTTAGATGGTCACCACAGTGACGTGCATTTGTGCAGTAATGTGCAAAAAACTAATCACAAGATTTTAAATTGGATTGCTTATAGCCGCATCACTACATATAAGATTTGTATCTTGAAGTGTCAAGAAATATCAGTTGCTCAGTTGCATACATTGTATATAGAAGTTTGACATTTGATCATATTTATTTGGTACCAACAGATAGTTGGTGATGAACAGTGGTTATTGGATTCATGTCCTAGTGCACACTTCATCATGCAGGCCAAGGTGAAAACAGTAGATTCATGCTCAAGAGTACGGTTAGTGATAATTTAGTTGAATAGTTCAAGTAAAATGTTAGGACATTACTCAAGTAAGAGTTAACAGCCACTTTTTTAAATATTGAGCAGACCCCCTCAATTCAGCTCTGACCCAATGAGGCGTAGACTCAGGGACGTCACTAGGACGGAAAGATGAGGGGGGCTTAACCCCCAGGGCTGTAGGAAGGAATTAACGTGTATAGAGGGCTGAACACTTTTCACCAAACCTTTCCTTTCACTTAAGGA
>JBBPCW010000001.1:32469817-32484862 GCA_037974425.1 Phenacogrammus interruptus
ATGCAGAGGGTGAATTTCGTGCTGTTCACACTGTGTGCAGTGGTGTGTTCACGTATGACCGAATGATCACTTTCACAAAAAAAAAAATATATATATATGGCATTCTTTGTCATTCATCATTTAAAACCACCGACTGCCCTTTACAGTATGTGAAAATTACATCACATATGGATGAAGAGAACGTTCCCATATGCTACTGGAACAAATGATTCAGTTAAGACCAGTTTTTCCTTCTCCCGAAAGGTTTTGGAGATTTCATTCAAAGGGTTTAAAGGAGGTTACCCCTGACACTATGTTATTCTGTTCGCAAATCAATCATGCATTTTAAAACAAAGAGTGGCTCATCAGAAAGGAACGATTTTATAGCACCTGATTGCTCAAAAGAGTGGCTTGACATTCGTTTTGCTCATGAGAAACTATCACTCTTAATGCTCCATTTGTAATCTGTTTTAGTTTATGGCCTATTGTCGTCTGGCAAATGACAAAGACATGGTAGTAAATCAAAAATAGCAATTAAATTCTGAGTGGCGTGAGCACTCTGACACTGGGAGCTCTTTGACAGAAGTCGGGAGCAGTGCTGGGCTTGCATCGCCACTTTACTGTTGTCCAAATGTTGAATGATCAGTCTTCCTCTGACCTAGTTGTGTCACATTTTAAATGAATCTACAAGCATCCAATAATGTCCCAAGACGAATATAGCAAACATCATTCAACTATGAATATAGTTCCTGTTTTACAGACACTGCGGGATGCATTACCAAGTATCTACCTGCAGCAGTGCCTTGGCATGCACAGAACAGCCTGGGCCAGGTTTATGCCCTCTTACAGCTTCTAGCATGCTTGAACCGGTTTATGGCACAGGTATATTTGAAAGAGCCTAAGAACTGGACTGTTTTATACAGTAGGCTGCAATGCCACCCAGAAGATCACCTTCTATACGTAGTTCAGCCAGACACCAAGGCTGAAGTGAGGCAAAGCCAAGGTTTTCCATGCTTCACTAGGGCTCTGAGGTTCTATTCCACCTCAGTTCAGGAAAAGATCCAAAACATGAACTGATTCCCGACTTGCTGCACTATTTCCAGATGACATTCAACAAACGAAATTGGTCCTCCTCATCAACGGACAGAACTGATCTCAAGCCTGGATCCCTGTTTGGCTGAATGTCTAGCATCTGGGAAGAAGGCAGCACTGCCTTGTGACAGCACCTCAGATGATATTGAGCAGAAAGGCTTCCCTGTCCTGCACATGGCGCTGTATCTTAAAACTAATGGAAAGAGTGAGCAGCGCAAGAGGAAGGATGGAGGGTGGGCAAGGAAGCTGCTCCTCTCCTAATCTGGCAAGCGCCTGTGTCCTCCCATGCCCTCCTTATGCCACCCACACACTGAAGTCATAGGCACGTCTCAACATACCTGCCTTTACACTCTCGCTTTAAATTCCAGGAGCAATGACGACACTGCCTGGGAACTGAGCAACCAATAAACACATGTACAGGTTGTCAAGAAAGAAATCAGGGGTTCACTTCACTTCACTGAGGTCGGTCCAATAATGTGAGAGGGATGCTGTTCCTCCACTTTCCCCCTGGACACTGACATTATGTCTCCAATCTAGAAATATTATAATATAGCCCTCTTCTTGTCATACCGTAAGGATTATCCACACTCAATAAAACTGTTTAAATGAGTGCAAACTCCTAAAAACAGCAAGATGGTCTCTGTATGCCCATCCATCCATTATCTACCCCTTATTCCTGCATTCAGGGTCGGGGGGGACTGGAGCCTATCCCAGCTGCAATGGGCGAAGGCGGGGTACACTCTGACTGAAATCAAGTGGTGTCTCGCTCTTTGGTTCTCAACACTAAAATAAAGTGACGCAGTAAATCAGTTTAATGTAGGGGCTTCAAGCTTATCAGACACTAATAACAAGGTCTGCGAACGTTGAGTGCTTCACTATATGGACAAAAGTATTGGGACGCCTTCCAGTTACACCAACAGGGACTTTAATGACACAGCTTTGCAGCTAATACAGCTTCCACTCTTCTTTAAAGACTTTCCATAAGATTCTGGAGTGTTTCTGAGTTTGTATTCATTCTGTATGAGGCCAGACACTGATGTTGGACGAGAAGGACTGGCTCACAATCTCTGTCCCAGTTTATCCCAAAGGGGTTGGAAGGAGTTGAGGTCAGGACTCTGTGTGGTCCAGTCAAGTTCTTCCACACCCAAATCATCCAACCGTGTCTTTATGGAGCTTGATTTGTGCACTGGGGCACAGTCCTACTCGAATAGAAAAGGTTCTTTCACAAAATGTATCCACAAAGTTGGAAGCACAGCGTTGTCTAATATGCAAAACAGGTAAGTCCCAATACTTTTGTCCATATAATGTATGAGATTAGTTCGTCACTGCCATGCTGAGGATGAAGGTTTCGATGAGAAAGGGGAGTAGTACGACTCCTTGTGGACAAATGTGGAACAGCAACGCTCCGTGGTGTTTGCGAGACCCCTGAGAACCCAGCACAACAAAAAAATCTCTTCACTTTTACTCTTTTACCCTGAGAACCCAGCACAACAAAAAAACCTTCTTAACTTTTACACTTTTACCCTGAGAACCCAGCACAACAAAAAAAAAACTCTTCACTTTTACTCTTTTACCCCGTTTGCCAAGAGGCAGCGATATACTATACTTGTTGGTGTAAATATAATTTTTGTATTTAAAATCCTGTCAAAATGGGATGAATATACATTTCTTATTCTTTATACAAATCTGCTTTTCTTTTTCACTTTGGCTCGTCAGTAAAATACTTATCTGCTGATGGAAATTCTGCACTGGAATGCGCAATGGAATTTTATTATTTATTTATTTATTCTCTGATATTCCTCTCACTGTGAGGTAAGAACCAAAGCTCCGCCTTTTTCCTCCAGTTCCGAGCTCCTGATTGGCGGAAGCAGCACCTCTGGAATGTCCCGCAGCGGTTAAATAGTGCCCTGCTCTGCAGGTCCGAGCGAGAACGAGCTGAACCAGGACCAGCCTGAGAAGAAAGAGAGGTTTCAGAGAATACTAATAATCACACCTTCCAAGACCTCGGTGGAATTGAGGCTGACAGACGCTCAGACATTCAGAAACGAAAGGATTTTAATTTTGTACATTCTGACCGTTATTTTGGGATTTCGTCGGGTTTGGGTGAGTCTATAAATTGCAGTTTTAATTTTATGAATGGAAAGTTTTTACAAAACTGCGTTCATGGGGATGAAGAATACGATCCGTTCTCTGGGACCCTCGTTTTAAGTGTGCTCTTTCTTCTGTTTGAAAAAGGGCTGACCATGATGTTCACCACGATCTTTCTGCTGCTCATGTTCTGGACGTCAGAAGGCAGCCGAGTGGCAGGTGAGAGGAATAATTTTCTTCAGGAAACTTCAGTAAAGACGTGCTGAGGACTGGTCCTATTTCAGTCACATGGGCTTGAGTAACAGTGTGATGGCTTTTACTTAATTTAAAATTTGTAATCTATATATTACAAATTTAATAATATTCATTTAATTATATTCATAATAATATATATGAATATAGGTACTGGAAGTTCTGTATCAGGTCTTCAGGAGCTGAGTTTATTCCTCCTTAAGATATTTCCTTGGATAAGTGTATTTACTTTCACCTGAGCCAGTTAATCAGTGAAGTTATAATGCTTTTACCAGATTCACAAATGTCTATCTGTTAAGGCTTCTATTTAGTCTCTCTTCCATCAAGTTATTCTCCTTCACTTCACAGAGAACCGAGATGACAACAGTGTGTATGACCTTTTTGAGCTCGCACGTGTCCATAAGAAGCACCATGGGGTGAGTTTGGTGAAGGGTCCAGATCCCTACAGCCCTGCTTACAAAATTCTCAACCCCAACCTGATCCCCGCCATCCCAGAGCACTCCCTCAGAGATCTCATTTATTCCATCCAAGAAGAAAAGGGATTCCTCTTCTTGGTCAACTTGAAGCAAGCCAAGAAGACCAGAGGCAGCCTATTAACTGTGGAGAAGAAAGACGGCTCTGGTCCCATTTTTGAGATTATCTCCAATGGAGATGCCCACACCTTGGATTTGGTTTACACAACGGCTAACAAGCAACATGTGGTCTCCATCGAAGACGCTCATTTGGCGAGCGGCAGCTGGAAGAACATCACCCTGTTCCTGCAGGAGGACCGTGCGCAATTATATGTTGGCTGCGAAGAGATAAATACAAGCGAGCTGGATGTGCCTATCTACCAAATTCTGACCCAGGAGGTTGCTGACATCGCCACCCTCCGGATTGGAAAAGGAGCTGTGAAAGACAGGTTCATGGTAAGCTTTTCTGAGCATACCCTTTCTGACAGCACTCTTAATATCTAAGTAAACCAATGTGCTGTATAAAGAAATGTCCTGAACTTCTCCGTGTGCACAAATTGTCCCTACAGGGAGTTCTTCAGAATGTGCGCTTTGTCTTCAGAACCACTTTGGATGCAATCCTACGCAACATGGGATGCGAGAGCTGTAAGTGATTATGCTAATACCACAGTCCCGCATAGTTCTTGAAGTGAATCATTTTTGGCCAGTGCCACACCAAGTCGCACAAACAGTCGCATTTGTTCTCTCCATAGCCACCTTCATCACTGACGTCATGACCCTGGGCAACCCAGTGAATGGCTCCAGTCCAGCGATCCGCACAGATTACACTGGACACAAGACCAAAGGTAAGCTCCGTTAGAATCTGGGCTCTGGACACTTTAAAGTCACTGGCCTGTAAAGTCTCAGACAGAATGTTTTGTCCCTGTCCCTGTGAATCAGATCTCCAAGACATCTGTGGCTTCTCATGTGAGGATCTGGCCAGCATGTTTAAGGAGCTCAAGGGTCTTGGTGTGGTGGTTAAGCAGCTGTCAAACGAGCTCCGCCAAGTGGTGAGTATCAAAACCAGCTGTGCTCAGCGTGTGCTCTCTCTCTCTCTCTCTCTCTCTCTCTCTCACTCTCTCTCTCATGCTCTTTGCATCTTTCTTTGTCTTTTCCTCTCCGTCTCTCTGTTCAACTGCCGAACCACTTGTTACTTAGTCACTTCTCACTCTCTGCCAAACCTCAGATTAGCCTCATGTGAATAGCAGCAAGCCTTCTTTATTTCATTTTCCATCCGTCTGATTCATATGCAGTGGAATCCCTCCTAGTGCAGACAGTGCCTCCCTTGGTGCAGTAGCTCAGCTCAAACACCCTCTCTTCCCTGTTTTCACCCTTCTAGACAGAAGACAACAACTTAATAAAGAACAAGATTACGATCCACAGCGGGGTGTGCCTGCACAACGGCGCTGTCTACAAAGACAAGGATGAGTGGACGGTGGACAGCTGCACCCACTGCACCTGCCAGGTAAAGCCACAGCTTGTGCTGAGTAAAATTAAAGGGATACAGCTAACAGGGGATGAGGAAATGTGTGTTGGCCTTTTAATTGCATTCATCCATCTCACACAGTAAGCTGCCAGCAGGTTTTGGTAAGCCCAGCCAGTAGTGATGGAGTGAAAGCAGGGGTCATAATGGAGTGCGAGTGGAGTGTTTTGCTTGCGTGAACTCTGCAGAAGCAGCTCTGTGACCACAGAGCGCCTGGCCATTAGCCAGAATGCTGTCTGATATTAGGAGAGAGTGAAAGCCAGCAGAGCAGCGGGAGCCATCTGATACTTTAGTTCACAGCAAAAAGCTGGAAAACTTTTAACCAAGGGTTTTGTTTTTCAATTTTGAAGTGCTACACTCTTCTTGAGTTCCGTGACTTCACCATAAACCTCACCAGCCGGTTGGAAGTGGTTGGAAAAAGCTAACAGCAATAAGCTTCATGTTGACTGTGGAGTTGCTTGATTTGCTAAAAGATGAAAACTTCAGCCCAACCATTATACCCACCCTAACTAACCCCAAACAACAGGCTGGGGCTACAACACCACAGAATTCCCCATTCTAACCCAAAGGTTACTCCTCTACTGCAGAACACAGAAATTAGGTCTGCAGAAGAGGCTTGCATTTACTTACTGTAAAGTTTCAGAATTCAGTGATGAGGGCCAAGACTCGTGAACTAAGTGCAACTTTCTTTTCCACAGAACTCTGCCACCATTTGTCGGGAAATCTCCTGCCCTCTCATGCCTTGTGCCAACGCCACTGTGCCTGATGGTGAATGCTGTCCACGCTGTGGAACTCGTACGTTCAATATATTTTCACATTGGCAAAACACTGTCACACCTGCACATAGTAAAATCGCAGCTGCATTATGATTTGACAGCAGTGACCAGTTCCAGCTAAAGCTCTCTCCTTTCTCCCTTTCTCCTGTCTATAGCGAGTGACTATGCTGAGGATGGTTGGTCACCCTGGTCTGAGTGGACACACTGCTCAGTGACCTGTGGTCGTGGCATCCAGCAGCGAGGACGCTCCTGTGATCGCATCAACAGTAACTGCGAGGGCACCTCAGTGCAAACAAGAGACTGCTACCTGCAGGAATGCGACAAGCGCTGTTAGTAATTAACCTAATCTGCAGATATTTATCAGTGATCAGTCACACACGACTGAAAGTAATTGTTTAAAAAATGAGAATCAGTGCATGCTTTGACCCAGTTTGCAATTTTGTTCCACAGTCAAGCAAGACGGAGGCTGGAGCCACTGGTCTCCCTGGTCCTCATGCTCGGTGACCTGCGGGGAGGGCGTCATTACCCGAATCCGCCTCTGCAACTCACCTACTCCACAGATGGGTGGCAAGGACTGCCAAGGAGAGGGCCGACAGACAGAACCATGCAAGATGTCCCCATGCCCTGGTAAAGACTTTGGAAGTTGATGCTGTATATGAAACCTATTATAAACAAATCAATTTAATACAAGTATCTCATAGTATTATCTACAAGTAACCGTAAACAATAGTGAAGACTTATCATTCCGATCTTCTCCAATGATTTAGTTAATGGAGGCTGGGGGCCCTGGTCACCGTGGGACACTTGCTCTGTCACTTGTGGTGGAGGACTGCAGACCCGTAATCATCTCTGCAACAGTCCTGTGCCCAAATACGGTGGAAAAGAATGCGTGGGTGATTCTAAAGCAACACGTTTGTGCAACTCCCAGGACTGTCCCATTGGTAAGCAGTGATACAGTTTTACAATGACTCTTTAATCTTCAAATACTACAATTAAACACTTATTTCTAGAAGAGTAAAATGAGAATATAATTGTGCGTGTTACTTATACATTATATACATCCTTATAAAGGAAATGGCCACAGATTCATTTTCACCTGTTAGTAGTTATCCATTCTAAGACAATATGTTAAACAAATATCTCTTTTCTCAACAGATGGTTGCCTTTCCAACCCTTGCTTTGCTGGCAGTAAGTGCACTAGCTTCCCTGATGGCTCCTGGAAGTGTGGGGAGTGCCCAGTTGGGTATACTGGAGATGGCATTCACTGCGACGATATTGATGAGGTATTGGCACTGTGGAAAAAGATGACCTGATACATTGGATAACAATACAGTCTACTCTTTGTCTAAAACTACTGCACTTTTTACAGTGCAAAGAGGTTCCTGATGCCTGTTTTACACTTAATGGAGTCCATCGCTGTGAGAACACAGATCCAGGCTACAATTGCCTTCCCTGCCCGCCTCGCTACTCTGGACCTCAGCCTTTCGGTAGGGGACTTGAACAAGCTCTGGCCAACAAACAGGTGAGTGAAGTTGTGATCACCTCAGCCAATGGTCACCAAGTCTCCTGCTGGAGATCTACCTTCCTCAGAGTAAATCACCTCATTCTGCTAATCAAGGGGTTCGGGTTGTCTGCAATAATCAGATGCATAAGGTGGGGTCAAATAGCATTGGAGCTACATTCTGCTAGAAGGTATGTCTTTAGGAGCAGGCTTGGTGACCTGAGTTTTTCACAATGCAGCATCTATGAACCTGACTAAACTTGTGAAGGACTTTATAATCAGCTAATGAAGTTAAATCTGGTCTGCTAAAGAAAGTAAAATACTGACGTATGCCAGTTCTACTGCCCTCTAGGACTCAAGGCACTGACCTTAACATCAAACCCATAGAAACAGAGTCTGTTATGGAGAGCAAACCAAAATCATGGCTTTTCTCTTCCAGGTCTGTGCACCAAGGAACCCATGTGAGGACGGGAGCCATGACTGTAACAAAAACGCCAACTGTATTTACCTGGGCGTTTTCTCAGACATCATGTACCGCTGTGAGTGCAAACCTGGCTATGCTGGAAATGGCTACATTTGTGGAGAGGACACTGACCTGGATGGATGGCCCAACACTGACCTCCATTGCGTGGAGAATGCCACCTACCACTGCAAGAAGGTATCTAACTTTCTCTTGTACCTTATGATTAAAAACCACTGTGCCATATAATTGAGGTTGCAACCCCTTCATCCATGCACCTCATGTTTCAGGACAATTGCCCTGATCTTCCCAACTCTGGCCAAGAGGACTACGACAAAGACGGAACTGGAGACGCATGTGATTATGATGATGACAACGATGGAATCCCTGATGATAGGGTGAGACGAAAACACATTCTTCCTATTTGACAAACTTGTGTATGCAGAGTGCAGCATTACAAGGAAAGGGGAATAAGCAAAAGATTTAAAGAGTGTGGAATTGTAAGCAAGCCTGCCAAAATACTATAAATAACAGTTGTGTTATGGGCACACTGTCAATGGTCTAAGACCTTTTGGTTTTACATCCATAATTTAAAGTTCTATGTTGGGGGAAAATTCTTACTGGGCAAGTAAACAGTAGTGGACCCAGAGCCAACTCTTACATACCAGCTCAGCTGAATCCTGAAGCCTGGAGCCTGTGGTTCACAGCTCCAACCATAGATTCAGTACTCACTTTGAAGTCTACTTTTAAATTTTTATCCATAGCCCCAGATGTTTGACTGGTTCCTTTAGTACATCTACTTACAATCTGGCTCCGGTGATGTTTGAGCAAAGGTTTCTGGTAGTAATGGATTTTTTTGTTAAATAGGACAACTGCCCATTCATCTTCAACCCAAGACAGTTCGACCAGGACCGCGATGAAGTCGGCGACCGCTGTGATAACTGCCCATATGACAGCAATCCTGACCAGATTGATACAGACAACAATGGAGAAGGCGATGCTTGTGCCATTGATATTGATGGTGATGGTAAGAGACAAACCTGCAAAAGAAAATGCATCACATCGTTTGTGACTGCCTATTTAAAGAGAACAATCAAAATGGAACCTGGTTAACGTCCATTGCTCTATTACTCAGGTATTCTGAATGAGAATGACAACTGCCCATATGTGTACAATGTTGACCAGAGAGACACTGACCGCGATGGGGTTGGAGACCACTGTGATAACTGCCCCTTGGAGCACAACCCTGATCAGGTAAGTCTCTCCCCACTCCTGACACAATTTCCTGTTTATTCTGGTATATTTAGCCTTTTTAATAATCTAAGAGCGTGGAGGGTGTTTTTCAGCAAGGCCTTATTTTAGAAATGGTGAATGCTGCTGTTGGTACTTTGAGTTGTAAATGTAAAAGTGAATTTTGGTGTTTTTTTCTTGGAAAGTGCTGAGGGTTTTAGTAAGAATGAAATCTCTGAGTCCCACATCTGAACCCTTCACAAACTGGTGACATTTTATCTGTGGTACATTAAATCATGAGACATAAATGCAAGCCCTAGAGATGCTGGAGAACAGCCTGAAAATGACATTTCAGTGAAAAGAGTCACTGAATTAGTGAATCGGGACAAAAGCTATTTAGCATCCTTTTATGAGAACAGTCATAACAATAGCTTCTTTCATGCCTCTTCCTACAGATTGACTCCGATTCAGATAATGTGGGCGACAAGTGCGACAGCAATCAAGACATTGACGAAGACGGACATCAGAATAATCTGGACAACTGCCCATACATTCCCAATGCCAACCAGGCTGATCATGACAAGGATGGCAAGGGAGACGCATGTGACCATGATGATGACAATGATGGTGTGCCTGATGACAAAGACAACTGCAGACTGGCCTTCAACCCAGACCAGATCGACTCTGATGGTAAGCACAATCTAGTAGTGGCAAAATATGGGTGGAATTTTTTTTTCTTTTATTTGAATGTTCATCATCTTAACCTACATTTTTCACTTTCTCCAAGGTGATGGACGTGGTGACGCATGCAAAGACGACTTTGATCAGGACAATGTGCCTGACATTGAAGACGTTTGTCCTGAGAACTTTGCTATCAGTGAGACAGACTTCCGAAGATTCCAGATGGTTCCTCTAGACCCCACAGGAACCTCACAAATTGACCCCAACTGGGTGGTCCGCCATCAGGGAAAAGAGCTTCTTCAGACAGTCAACTGCGATCCTGGCATTGCTGTTGGTAAGTAGCTTAACACAAGCTAATGGCACAACTCACTGGATCAAACTCTGTAAAATCTTAAACAATAAGTAAATCATCAACAATTGTCATGTTTCAGGTTATGATGAGTTCAATGCTGTGGACTTCAGTGGGACCTTCTTCATCAATACTGACCGAGATGATGATTACGCCGGTTTCGTGTTTGGCTACCAATCCAGTTCCCGCTTCTATGTGGTGATGTGGAAACAGATCACACAAACCTACTGGTCCCATACACCCACCAGAGCTCAGGGCTATTCTGGACTGTCCATCAAAGTGGTTAATTCCACCACAGGGCCAGGAGAGCATCTGAGGAATGCTTTGTGGCATACTGGAGACACACCAGGACAGGTAAGCAGCACATTCTACTTCGACAGATTATGCTCCTTCGAAACAGAGGATGCGCTCAGATCTGTGAGGATTGTGATATTCATTTGGATCACGTTGAATTCCAGGTGCGCACTTTGTGGCATGACTCCAAGAACATTGGCTGGAAGGATTACACTGCCTACAGATGGCACTTGATCCACAGGCCTAAAACTGGACACATCAGGTTAGTGTGGGGGGCAGAAGGGTGCAAAAAAACACCTTTTAGGAACCAAAGAAGTAGAAAACATGCATCAAACACACTCTCTGTTCTTCCCTTTCAGAGTTATCATGTATGAGGGCAAGAAGGTCATGGCAGATTCTGGAAGTGTAAATGACAAGACATATGCTGGTGGAAGACTCGGCCTCTTCGTCTTCTCTCAAGAGATGGTTTACTTCTCAGACCTCAAATATGAATGCAGAGGTAAAATATTTACAGTTTTAAAATTTAAGAATATGCATTGTTATATAAGCAGAGTACAAGACAGTACAAGAGAAGGAAAAGCAGTATAGTCAATATAATAAAAACTATACACAACAGTATAATATAAAACAAAAAATCTGAATTCTTGACAGCCTTGAAACATGGGTATCCTTAAGACACAAAAATGTGAGCTCTACTAATTGTTATTTCCTCTGTCCTTTCAGATGTATAATGGGACCAGATGGGATTTCCCTGAGGAATGTGCCTATCATCTGTTGTCGTCAACCTATTTAAACGTTTCCTGTAAGTTCTGAGATGAAACCTTTACAACTCTTTCCTGTGGTGGGACCAAGGGACATAAGGGAGAAGCTACAAGGTTTGGTTATGTGACCTTGTGGCTAACAGTAGCTGTTATCTGGATGAGGACAATAGAAACCAGGTAGCACATGGACATCCGTGCATGGCATGAGAAAGAAACCTTAAGACTTCTGAATTTCTAAAATGGTCAGGTTCTCCCTCCTGTTTTGGAGGACGAAAAGGAAGAGTTATTGTCTGTAATTGCAAAGTTAAACCTCAGATCTGCTGTGGACTGTAATCACGAAAGGAAGAAACCTCTCATAAAATGAAGAAAAGCGGTTCCACTTCTTTCTAATGGGTCTGAGGTCCCACGGAGGAACTGTTAAGGGAGAATGCACAAGATGTTATAAACAGAAACAGACTGTGTTTTTTTTTTTTAAAGAATGAGTGTTTTCTGTGTGTATGTTTGTCACCCCAGACTTGTCTTGCTTTTTAAAATGACATTGAACCTGTTAGCTCCACGCCCATAATCATAGTGGAAAGCCTTCTTTTTCCTGGAGAAAATTCTCCAAGCTGTTCTCAGGGTTAAAAGAACCTTTTGTCATCAGTTTTAAAATCAGAACAGTAGGTACCAGATACATTTGTACAAACATGCATTTAAATGTTTCAGTTGTTACATTGTGTGTATTTAAATTCTTGGCACAACATGGACATACCTTGAATTAATTCTCATCCTTTCTCATCTCAGTGAAACCTATCACATAATAATTACGAAAAAAAAAAACTGGATCTTTTAGGTAAAAGTGCCTTAATTATGCTGAAATCCATCATTTTTATTCCAATGAGAACAAAGTCATGGTTGTCTTTTCTTGGTTTTTTTTTTTAGCACAGAGTGCATGACTAGTGTGGATGACTACGCTCTGTATACTAAAGGAAAACAAATATACAAACATTACCTCATTGTTGTAAATTGAAACCAACTAAAGGACAAATACACCTTAGCCGCAGAATATAAACTCATTGGCTTCTTTGTTATGTAGTTAGCAAGTGTAGTACAATCATATCTTCCAAATGTATATAATACAAACTATTTGTGGAGCATCAAATCCTCCAACAGGGCATAAATGTTCTTTTTGTTTAAGTTATGTTGTGCTTAGTAAATGAATGATGCCTTTTTAAAGAATAAGTTATTACTAAAGTTGTTTTTATCTATTTCAGTAAGTAATTTCATGTGTGTAGATATATGCTATTTAAATAATTTATCAGGAATTGTGACCTGACATTGGAAGTGTTTTGTCTGTATAAACTGTTTGCACACTGACTCCAGGATGTTTTTATTGTTGTTTATTGTTTGTTGCTTGTTTTGTCCTCCCCCCCCTCTTTTTGTACAATTACAGCTACCTTATATTTTAATATTGCAACCTTAGCTGTTTTTTATTCCTACCAATTATAAAAGAACAACAGAACAATAAACAGTTGAAAACTGAAACAAATCCTTCTTTGACTGCTTCTTTTAGTTATTGATATGTAAACAATGATTTCTTCACAGAGGTGGTAAAATGAATCAAATCTCTATAACGCAAATACAGTCATTTTATTTACTTATCAAAATACTTGGTAAACCTGTTGAGTTTTTACAGATTGTTGTAATGGGAACAGTTTTCTCCAGGGATTACTTTTTGCCCTGCATGCACCTCTCCAACATAAATGTTTTTTTTTTTTTTATATTCTTAAGGCCAAAAATAATGTCTTAGATATCAGACCTCAAATTTCGACCTGTTTGAACATCTCAGACATCTGGTTCCTATCATCCATGGTGTGAACAATTCTACCCAGTGTGTAAACGTTAACGGCATGAGATTCTTATAGCGCAATAAAAAAAAATATCGCCGTTAATCTATCCTCTGCAGCCCCAAAGCCTGACTTGACTGGTCCCCAGGACGAATAAGTTTGAGTAAACTTATAAACCTCCGTCCGGGGGGGGGAATCTCGCACGGTTAACGCCATTAACGCCAAGATTACAATGACATTAACGGCATTAAAAAAATTAATCTATGCTCACCTCTAGTAAACAATTTAGATCTCTACTGTTCTGTGTTCAAAATTCGAACGTAATGAAAAGGCACTATTGCAATGTTACTGATTTTGAAAATAGTCTGAAATGAGTTTGAAATTAGATGTCAGGTGTTGTGCATCCAAGTGTATGTACACAACACACAAAACTTTTAAAATAAATGTGAACAGAAACACAGCTAGTTGTAAATAAACTGGGTTGTGAGCTGTAGAGGAAAAACCTCGAGTGGATGGCAAGAATTCAGCACTCTGGGGCAAATATGCTTGGAATGTTTTCCCCATAAATCAAAGTTGTTATAAACTGCTTGTTGTTTTATCTCAGTCACACTTTTCCAGCTTTAAGGTATTTAATTACTCTTTATGAAACATGTTGTAATGATTGTAGAATCATATTTTAGATCAAACAAACATATTATTATGAAAGCACTCTTAAAACATTTAAACCAAACAATCAGTTCCTTCAGATGCACTTATAAGATTACAGCTTAACCTCGATCTTCAGTTCTAGATAGGTTCCGCATGCTCATGGGTAGATCTGGGGGTTCCACATTCTTCCTGCAGCAATTCTAAGAGAGCAGAACTGCACAAGTGGGGTGTGCTGGCCAGCAGAGACATGGCATTGCCTTCCAGAGCACAACCGGGTCCAGCGGAAGAATCTTCTGTACCTGAGCCAGAACATCTGCTCAGTTCCACCTCGCATTCCACAAGCAGTCTCCTTAACTGCTCTTCAGGTAAACCCTGCGTGTGGAAAAAAGAGAATTGGCTAAACATTTAAGTAACAAATGATCAGACTTGAATCAACATTAACTGCATTTGCATTTGATATTTCAGTTTCAAAGTCTGCATGCACTGATTTAGACTGAATGGAACTCTGTGTGGCATAAAATGATCTAGATGATCCGTAGCACTTCTGCTGCTGGTCTGAACTATTCAGAGAAGTCCGAGAGTTGTAGCACCTCTGAGTGCTATGAAGGTTAAAGCACTCCAACTAGTGCACACACTGAAAAATACTTACAGGACATTTCATGTTTTATATCACATAAATGCTTTTAAGGGTTCATGCTTTTTTCCTTTATGCTAACAGCCCTGCAATTTTGAGTTATGGATGCAAGACCTCTGAAAGGGGGGCTGTGGTTTCTGGCATCAAGACATTAGCAGCAGATCCTTTAAGTCCTGTATGTTGCAGGGGTAACAAATTTGTCCAGCACATCTGACAGACTGTGATGTGGGGAATTTTAGAGACCAAGTCTTGAACACACCTAGAACTCTTAGTTTGAATAGTGGCCATGAAGGTGTGTACATGGTCTAGAACAATGGTTCCCAACCCTGGGGTCTGGGCCCCCCTCAGGGGGGCGCTGAGAGATCGCAGGGGGTGTGCACAATTTTTCCTGCACTGAGGTTATATAAAATCCCAAAATCTGAAAAACGTAAGTGTGTGTGTGTGTGTGTGTGTGTGTGTGTGTGTGTGTGTGTGTGTGTGTGTGTGTGTGTGTGTGTGTG
>JBBPCW010000001.1:32639604-32650631 GCA_037974425.1 Phenacogrammus interruptus
TGACTGGGGGGCGCTCACGGAGAAACGCCACAGTTGAGCGTATATGTGAACGCAGCCTGGACTCGCGCGTGTGATCAGGCCAAAAATCGGCCATTTCCGATCGCCGGCCGGCCGATCGGTGCATCCCTACAAATTTCCTAAAACTCTGTCCACAAGTTCATCTGAGAATATTGCCGTGGCTGATGTTGCCAAACGGAGCAGAAACAGATAAACCAACTCCTCCACATCATCCATACAGAAACACTTCTGTGGCATCCAGGTTTTTATGCACATTTTCACAATTCACAAATGAACAGAAATTCCTACACTGAGGATCACACGCCACTAAGGCTTCGTTAAACAGCGCAGGGCCATTTTTCCTCCCGCCTCGGCGCAGACAGCTGAGCAGGCCCGGGAGAGCAGCAGGAAGGCCGCTAGCGTGCGAGAGCTGCTTTGTGGATGAGCTCTACTGTGGGTTCAGGTCAAGGCTTCCCATCTCACATTCAGCTCACCCCCTCCGTTTAATCGGGCGTGAAAGTTTTTCAACCCGAACCTGAACATAGCCTGAGAACATTCTGTTTGTGAACTCGAGCCAAATTCTCCCGTCAAAACCTGACAATCAACAACCGAAGGCCAAATAAAACATTCCTGAATGGACCACATCCAGTATGCCGTGATGTTTCTGTGCGGCAAAAATGGCGGCCATCACCAGTCCATCAATAAACAAAATGAAAAATAGACCTTAATTGCCTAAAACAGGCCAATTAATTAATTAGCTATTTAAATGGTATTTGTAACATATACATTAAACTTTCCTGCAAAAAATCAGACTTTTAAAACATTGATTTTAAAAGTTTAACCCCAAATAACAAAAGTAAAATAAAGCAGGAATATCCAGAAAAAAACAAGAAAAGAAAAGACTAACTACGAAAAACATAATTCTGATTCTATCCTCTACCCCGTGTAACTAACTCATTCCCTATCAACTCATTCCCTGTCATGTATATCATATCGATATGCTGTGTCTAGCAGAAGAGTACCTGCTTCTGTGGGTGGGGTGTGGAGCCTCCCCTCTCTCTCTCTCTGGATCTGCTCTCGAATCAGCCTCTGCTCCTCCTGCAGCTGCCTGGAGCCCTCTTCTCTTAAACGAATGATCTACACACACGTGCACACACGCACCCACACACACGCACACGCGCACACGCACGCACACACACACACAGTCCAGTCAGATGTACTCCACTGGAAAATATAATGTACAGGATGTGAGCACACATCAACACGAAGCAAAGCAAATTGACTATAGTACTCATTATATTATAGTGCATATAGGAATTTCCCTAAAAACAATCTCTCAGTCCAACAGGTACTACCTTAAACCATTTGATCTACAGTAACCCTGAATTCAGTCTCCCAATATGGAACACTGCCACCTTCTGGCTATGAATGAATTAAACTTCAAATAAAACCCTTAATTCAGCCACATATAAAGAAATACAGTAATCCCCCGCTTTTTGCGGGGGTTACGTTCCAAGATCACCCCCGTATAGAGAAAACACGTGTTGTTGTGTTTTGGTTAAAAGAAACGCCTATTTTTATAGCGTAAACCCTAAAAATGTCCCCAAATCTGCTCCCAGAACACTTTAATGTTTTAAACTCAATTTAATACATTCCCCTTAAAGAAAATGTAAAGGTAGAATCGTAATCGAATTTAAATTCCCTGCCAAGATATGCAACTTTTGCATGACAAAAGTATTGGGACACCGCAGTGAGGTTTTCTGAGAATAAAACCTGATCTACTCGGGCTTAAAGTACAAATGAGGGCTTGTTGGAAAGGTCTCCTGGAGATCTACCGAACTGTGGAGTTTGAAATATCTGAGTGAACAGGTCCCCTTGCGTGAAAACATCCAGAAAAAATACATTTATTGCCACAAAAAAGCAAAAAAGGCGGAGGATATTTGAAGCTTCTGCGCTATTGTGAGAATTTCCGCATAAAACTATGAGTTCAGTTCTCCAAAAAAATCAGTGTGTGACTGAATCCGCGACTCCTGATCTGCGTAAAACTGGGGGATTACTGTAAATACATACAGACATAAAATATTTCTGGTCATTTCTTTTAACCCAAGTATTAATAAAAACAATTGTAAACTCTGTACCTCTTCTTCTAATGTTCGGGATATTTTGAATTCCTCCACCTTCTGAGCTTCTGCCTCTGCTTGCCGCTCACGGGCCTCTAAGTCTGTGGGACAACACACACACACACACACACAAATCAAAGGAGAACAACACAATGCAAATTAAACACAGTCCAAATACACTCCGTTCTATAAGGTACTCTGGTTTAACTATCATTTTGCCAGATCGTTTCGAACACCATTAAACAGCACAGACACGAAATGCTTTGTGGTTTAGCCAAATTGAAGCGACAGTGAATGGGTCACCTAGCTTGATCTTTTTCCTCTTTTCATCTAGCCTCTGGGTTCTCTCCTCTGCTTGTTTCTTGGCAGCACGGACTTTATCATATGCAGCCTGTAGTGAATAAGGAGAGGATGAAGGAAATATTAAGCACAGAATGGCTGTGCTACAACCTGCTAACATACAATACACACACACACACACACTATATATACATATACTTCGTCTGTGTCTCATGTGCGCGGCTCTCTTTAAGTCAATACACAGCATCACTACTGGATTTGGGTCTGGGCTCTGACTTGGCCAGTCTATTAGCTTGTTTTTCTAAAGCCATTGTGTTGTGAACTTGCTGAGGTGAGATCATTGCATCACCTTCAACGTCTACAGAGTTTCAGTTGACGTACATTCTTATATGACCCTGAAGAATTTGTTCCCCTCAAATGATTCCAAGCTGGCCTGGCCCTCATGAGGCAAAGCTGGCCCAAATCATGATGTTTCCTCCAGCATACTTCATGGTTTAGGATCATGGACACCGGAAGCATTTTTAATGCGGGGAACACATCACTCTGTGGGGAGCAGAGGTCTAGCTCTCGTCTCTTTAGGACAAAAGTAGAAGTGCGGTTTCTCAGTCCACAAAACATTTGGCCAATAACGCTGTGGAGTGTCATTGTGTTCTTTCACAAATTTCAGGCGTGCAGCAATGTTCTTATTAGCTCTTAAAGACACCCTGCTGGTTCTATGTTCTCCGTACTGTAGACTCATGAACCAGTTCCAATGATGCCTTCAAATCGTTGCCCGTCACTCTGGGCTGTTTCTTAACCTCATTTATGAGTCTTCGTTGTGCTCTTGGGATCATTTTGACTGGGCACCCACTTCTTGGTTGAGTAGCCACAGTGCCAAAGTGCCTCCATTTGTAGATTGGTGAATTTTGAAAGATTGGTGAATTTCTAAAGTCTTTGAAATCACTTTGTAACATTTCCAGCCTTATGTAAAACAATTTTTGCTTGTAGATCCTCTGAAAGCTCTTCTTGGCAAAGCATGGCTCACATAAGCGTATCATTTTAGTGTGGAGCGAACTCTAAAAGTTTGAGTGACAGAGCAGCTCTAGTCCATACCTCGTCCACCTTCTTAACAAGACTCTTTAACTCGAGGGTTCACATACTTTTTCCAATGGCAGTGTCCAGTACAAGATTTTATGGCTGTTTTCAATAAATAAATCATTTTTGGTGTTAATATTTTAGGCCCATTATATGTAATCAATATATAGTCAATATATATAGATCATATATAGACTATATATTATATATAGTCAACTATAGTCAATTTTATTCTCTGCATCATTTTTAGAGCCTCTTCAGGACCCACTAGTGAGCAGATATTAATTGGGCGGTGAATTGATCGAAGCGCAGCAGTGACAATGACACGGCTTATTAATGTGTGTGTGTGTGTTTATGTCCACTCGCTGTCTACACATCTAACTTGTTAGTCCACATTAACGATAAAGTTACTGACAGTTGCTCATCTAATGCCACACAGTTTGTGTTCATCCTCTAGTCTAGAGATGCTCATATCCAGTCCTGGAGACCTTATGTTCAGTACATCTTGATGAATACCCTGCTAACACACACCAGGAGGCGTATTACAGAAACTTCCTAACTTGAAAATCCTATCGTAACTGTACGGTAACCATGTTATCGGCAGTTTAGGATCTTATTTAGGAAAAAAAGTCATTATAGTCAATTTTCCTATTGGAACTTGAATTCAGAAAAGTGTATTACAGAAGCATCCTAACCTCAAAAAATCTTAAATAAACTCTCCTAACTTTAGGATAACCCTTCCCCGTCAGCACAGGGCTCTCCCGGCTGGGGTACAATTAAAAAATGTGCTTTGTTTCTACGCTAAAGGTGATTTTAAAAGCGAAGTGTGTGACTATGTGCGAGTGTGCATGTGTCCCTATACTTTTAACATAGTTTTCTATGACAGCTCTGTCCCAAAACTTTTCGCCATATTGGCCTGTTCATCTGTCTTAAAGTTCAGAGCATGACGTTGTTAAATATCCATATTTTGAATACAGTGTTACGGACTGGAGCCTCGTAAAGTTACAGTGGCAGCAGGAAACTTCGCCAGATCACATGTTGTGTTAGTTGCTAGGTAACAGACAACGTTAGATTCGATTATATAGGATTCCTAACTCGAGATAAGATAGGATTACTAAATCCAGTTAGGATTTGCTTCTGTAAAACCAAATTGAAAAAAGAAATCTTAAAATCAGCCGATCTTAACTTTATACTTAAGTTTCTGTAATACGAACCCAGGTTCAAATCACCTGTTGATTGCCAGGTTTAGTGTGTTTGAAATGGGGAACTACCAAATTGTGCTGGGCACTACCTCTAGGACCACATTTGGGCAGCTATGATCAGGGGTCATATTGAAACCACAGGACAACAGGATCACTTTGGCTGACTATCTTTATGTTTTTGGAAACAACAAAGTGCATCTTTATAGTGAGTGGAGCTGCTAAAAGAGACAATGAGTGTAAATACAATGAAGAGGGTCATCAGCATATCATTGTTAGGGCCTCATACTTCACTACAGTCTAAATTGATTAGTGTGTGTGTGTGTGTGTCTGGTTAGTTTTGACTGTGGTCTTACCCTGGCTGCAGCGTCAGTCAGCACCTCGAGGGCCTGGGAGAGCTGGTGGAAGAGCTCGGCTGTGTACGACAGACAACAATGAACAATCACAACAGCTATTAAACACAGGCCCGGTTTACGGTGAGGCTTAAGGACAGTCATGCGTGTGTCTTCTTCGCACGAAAGCAGAAACGCATGAATTCTAAATTCAAAGCGCCACATGTTGGACTGATGGTTACCAGTAAAGGATGTGGGGGGTTGAGAACAGAGATATGATGAAAAAAAGAATAAGAGAACAAAAATGGAGACACGTTTACTGCGGCTGAAATGCGGTAACTTGACCAGGCCTTTCGCATGCATGTCCATAGCTGAAAGAGGGGTATTAAATAATTATAATGAGAGGGTTCTGTACTTTGCGCAGTGAATTTGTGAGGGACTCCTGTTAACCCAGGTTTCCGGCGATAAAACGAGCGCATGGAGTCTCACGAAAGCTGTTTCCTCTAATGACAGCCTGCTGCTTTTCCCACATAAACCTGGAGGCCCCCAGCCGCAGCTCCTATTAAGATCTCTGGAGGGGCCCGTCGAGACAATCAAGGGTTCCACGCAAGCCCCCCTCAAGAGCCCTCCCTCCTGCAAGCGCTTAATGACTCACTTCTGGCAGAGCCACCAGTCCTCTTCCCCACTAACAAGCTTCTCCATTTCCAGTCTCCTACAGGAGACCAACAGCCCCACGTCTGTCCAGCCAATACAGCTTCAGAAGCAGGAACATGTGGTTACACAGATACAATAGTGAAAATACAAATCCACAACATCTCCATTTACGTTCTGTTCCAGCTTTAGGAGTCTTGTCCAAAGACTGAAGGCCCAGTCTACAGCAAATACAGATTTAACTAGAACACCAACTGTTACAACGTCTGCTTATTTTAAAGTATATAATTAAAAATAAATAAATAAAACAATAAACTCCTGCTCTTTCGCAGAGTTTTTTCTTAGAATCGAGCGAATATTTGTTCACGGAAACAAATTCACAAATTCACACAAACCGCTTTTTTCTTGCCAATGTGTCATTTTTCATGCATTTTAGTATTTTATTATTAAGAAAAACATAATTTACATAAAAATTAACATAAATTCAACAAATAAGAAAAACTATACATTTTTCAAAGAAAACACATCTTTGGACTATATCCAATCCGAAAGCACTATTCATTTCTCCTTGCTGCTGATTGGCTGCTGCCCTGTGACGCATCTCTGGCAGACGCAGTCCAGCATTCACGCATTCACGCTTCATAACAGTTTCCCATGTGAAGGAATGTCGAGTGGTTTGCTGAGTGTTCTTGTATTTTCATTACTGTACCAAAGAAAACGTGCATGGATTACAGTCCAGTCAATACAGGGGTAACATCGGGATTTGCATTCTAGCACTGCAGTAACTGTACAGTACAGAAACGGGTTTACCTTTACATTTTCTTTAAGGGTAATGTATTAAACGGAGTTTAAAATAAAATTGGGAGTTTTGGGAGTATATTTGGGAGTATATTTGGGAGTATATTTGAGTGCACATTTAGGATTTATACTGTAAGTATAGGATCATTACAGTTTTTCACTTTACGCGGCTGCTCCTGGAACGCAATAAGCGGGGATTTACTGCATATGAACGTCAAACTTAAATGTTTTCTTTTTTGTACATAATAATCTAAACAACATTTCCTTTTTTCATCCCACCTACTGAGGATATCAGAAGATCCATGCGAGCCCCCACCCCTCCTGTAGAGGCCACACTCCTGCAAAGCCTTAATGACTTGTTTCTGGCACAACGGCCATCTTTCCTGACCACTAACAAGTTTCTCCCGTCTGCAGTTTTACCTGGTGATGGTCAGGCAGCACAAACATCTGTCCAGCTGCTGCTGAAGGGTACCTGTCCAATCAGAATGTGTGCTAGAGGAAGAATGTGCTGCTCAGGCCAGCCGTACACGCGACAGGAGGTCTCCAGCACAACGTGACCCTCGCCTCACCCCCTTCTCGGCTTTCTCCCCCATCCGCAGCTTCCCCTTGTCGTGTGAGAACGTAAATGGCGTGCATGTGAGGCCGTGTACTCCACAGCCTTCTCAGCTTTCGTTTCTGGGAAAGCCAGCCTGCCTCATTCAGCTCTGAACCCCCGTTTCCCCCTCGTTTGCCTCCTTTTCTGACTTAATCAGGATTCGACCGCAGCATCCAGAGACCACAATCGAAAACATGCCGCGCGGCTCCCCTGTCCAAGGTGCAGATTCGTCTATTTTAGCACCGATTTACGGTTCCAGGCCCATTGTTGTACAATCGCGGCATGGACCCAAGGGAGCCACGCGGGGGGGAAAAGAAAGAACCCGTCTGGCTGAATTTGTCTTAACCGCTGACCACCATAGCCTCAGGCCTTTAAATGAATGATGACTGGGTCAAAGGAGGGAATAAGGCAGTTTAACTATGCTGGAATGGCTTCATAGGCTTTAAGAGCGTCTCATACAGAAATACTTTCTTCATCCAAGTGGATCTCGGTGTTAATTTCGCACCGACACAAAATTAGCTCTGCTAATTATCTGAACTGCCCAAACCATATGCTCTTAACACATAGTTCTTAGACATTAGCCGTGAACTGAATCAGCTGTGCCATAATAAATGAATTCAATAAAATGTAATCCCCATTATTACATAATTACCAAACCGCAATTATCTGAGCTAATTCCAGCTCCCCCTGCAGAACTATATGGAAAATGAATGTCAAATGGGAGCGTTTTTTGTATCAACAGACAAGAAGCATGCATCATTAGTCCATAGAATTAACCCTTCTTTACAAACAAGTTAAGCTTGATCAATTGATTTTTCCTCAACATTATCTCTGCTACCATTAAGCGTTCAGATTCTCAAAATGGTCAAATTCAGTTGCTTACAAGCAGCCACTTGAACTTTACAATTACGGCATTTATCAGACGCTTTGAATCCTAGTCTCGCGTAGCCAGACCTTCAGACTGACGGCTGAAGGTCTGGAATTCATAGCAGGTTTCTTTGGCCAAGGACCGCCCATAAGGCCGTTTGACCGACATGTCAAACAACCAATCACAGTTCGTTTCGTTCAGCGTCACATTTCGGGGCGTGGAAATGTCCCCACAACAACAGACCGGCGATAAAATTCAACCAATCAGATTGAAGTGTTTGCAGTTAAGTGTACCATATGCATCAGACGTTTGGCCAACGTTCCATGGGCATGATGTCTGAGGCTGAGACTACTTTTATCCAAAGCAACTTCCATTCCTTAACTACAGGGGGCAGTCTCTCCCTGGAGCAACTTAGGGTTAAAGGTCTTGCTCAAGGACCCAGTGGTGGTTTTGCTGAAGGTAGGATTCGAACCCATGACCTCTTGGTCCAAAGGTTGTTAGTTGCTAGGTTACGGGAACGCAGGCGAGTCTGCCGCCGCTCTGTCTGGCATATTTTTGTTTTATATATTTTATATTTTTATAACTTAATGTATATATTCATAAGAACAAAACACAGTATTGTAACATCTATATCCTTTATTATTATTTTATTATTATTTTAGCCATCTAACTTCGCTGCTATGTTAAGAACAAAGAAGCGCCCGCAAATCCACCGTTGGGAAAGCTCCCAGGAAGCTCGCAAGAGCGCTCTGGCCTCCAGTGCCGTGAAGAAACATCACAGGCACCGGCACTGGCCCGGCACCATGACTCTGATAGAGATCCATCGTTATCAAAAATCTACGGAGCTGCTGATCTGCGAGCTGCCCATAGAGCGCCTGGCGCGCGAGATCGCTCGGGATTTTGGGGTCGACCTCTGCTTCCAGAGCTCCGCCATGAAGAAACAGCACCGTTACCGGCGCCTGGGCTTTGATGGAGATCCACCGTTACCAAAAATCCACGGAACTGCTGATCTGCGAGCTGTCCTTCCAGCGCCTGGCAAACAAGACCGTTCGGGATACCAGGATCGACCTCCGCTTTCAGAGCTCCGCCGTCACGGCCCTGCAGGAGGCCAGCGAGGCAAGACTGGGTGGATCTATGCGTAGACACGAACTTGTGCATCTTCCACGCCAAGAGAGTCACCATCATGCCTAAAGATATTCAGCTGGCCCCCCCCGAGTGCGCATCTGAAGGATACCATTAGGATATGAACTCTTTTTTATTTATTTATTCTTCAATTTTTATTACATAACTTTTGTAAAGTGACCTTCAGTGTTATGAAAGGCGCTTTTAAATAAAATGCATAATTATTATTATTAAGGTGAGTATCCCATCACTAGGCCACCACCACCACTCTACTGTTTTTACTGTAGGCTTCAATTCTCAATTCGAAATTACAAGCAAAGATGACGGACAGTGATGAATAAAATGGAAAACATACAGCAATGATTGAATTTGGCCAAGTTTTGCCCAGCTCTCAAACTAGAAAGGTGAACTTAGTGATGCCAGAACAAGGCACTTACTCCAGCATCGCTAACAATTCAACAGGTTGCTGTAACAAGAGGTACAGCGACGTAACTTCTGAAAACATGTGCCTTTCGTTATGCCACCATATGTCTACACTCACACCCATTTTATTAAAAATGTTTCAGTCCAGTGTGCAAGGGCTGCAGGACCTGGACATAATATACAATCCCTGTTCCTGCTATCCTGCAATGAAAAAGAGCAACAAAAAAATGTGCAGAAAAAGAAAATGCATGAAAAAAGTGTACAACACATACCAGCCTTTGGGTTGTCTGGGTTCTTGTCTGGATGGCAGGTTAGGGCTTTCTGGCGGTAAGCTTTCTTGATCTGAGGGAGAAATAAGCAAAAAAAGATTGAATACAAGTATAATTCGGCAAAGTGGCAAGTTGCAGCTGCAATATAGCATTCTGCCATACTTGGTTTAACGTTAATGACATCAATTACAATCTTCAAACACGCAAAAGTCTCCCTCTACAGCCCTCTACTTTGAATGGCATGTTCATGTCTTATCACAATATCAGAACATTTAAGGATTGCTTTTCCTGAGACCAGGCCAAGCCACTGAATGCTTCTTGGCAAATGGGTTCGTGACAAAAATTCAGACTCTATTGTTGTTCCTGCAGTTATGGCAGGAAAAAGCGCACAGTAAAGAGAACAGTGGAGGCGGGGCGATGGTCCCCTGGAAAACACGACATGAAAGGGTACAGAGGTTTAGAAACAATAGGCAAGAGGAATGATTCACCACAAGCTGATAATGCCACACCATCACCACCAGAGATCCAGAAAACAGCAAATCATCCATCATAACAAAACAGATGCATAAGCTATTCAGAAACTGGGACAATTTTTAATAAGACTATCGTCATTTTTATCAAGGCCGTAAAAAAGCAGTTTTATGTGAAAGGTAGAAAAGGATTCTGTCCCTTTTTTTAATAATAATAATATAATACATTTTATTTCTAATGCACTTTCCATTTAAAAACAATCTCAAAGTGCTACAGAGAAGATGAGCAGCAAATAAAATCACCAACAAAATAAAATCAAGAGTAGGCCTTTTAAAATTGTCCACAGTCTGTGGTGCCCTCAGACGGTCTGGGAGGGCATTCCATAGGCGGGGAGCAACCGCGCAGAAAGCCCGATCCCCCATTTTGTGGAGCTTAATCTGTGGGGTTTTGAGAAAGTAGGCGCCGGAGGAACGAAGGGAGCGTGAGGATGTCTGAGGAGTGAGAAGGTCCCTGAGGTAGGTTGGAGCAGTTCCATACACACATTTATGAGTGAGCAGTGTGACTTTGTATTCAATACGAAGTGAAACAGGGAGCCAATGAAGTGATTTGAGAATGGGAGAGATGTGACTGTATTTTCGAGCCCTCATCAGGATCCTTGCAGCACTGTTCTGAGTGCAGCACTGTTCTGAGTGCAGCACTGTTCTGAGTGCAGCACTGTTCTGAGTGCAGCACTGTTCTGAGTGCAGCCCTGTTCTGAGTGCAGCCCTGTTCTGAGTGCAGCCCTGTTCTGAGTGCAGCCCTGTTCTGA
>JBBPCW010000001.1:32705496-32719194 GCA_037974425.1 Phenacogrammus interruptus
TGTGTGTGTGTGTGTGTGTGTGTGTGTGTGTGTGTGTGTGTGTGTGTGTGTGTGTGTGTGTGTGTGTGTGTTTGTTGGGGAGCATCACTTCTTCTAGAGTGTGACCACCTGTCTTTTGTTGTGAGGTAAATAAATAAATAAGCGTGGCCGGGCACCAGCTGTCCCTGGCAGTCCGTTCAGAGGTCAAGGGCTCCCACCGCTGGCCTCGCGGGGTGAAGACGTCCAAGTTTCGACTTCACTTCCCCTCCAAAGACTTCCCGCCGCTCGGGGAATACATGCAAATTCGCCAGCTCTGGCTAAATGGAAATTACATGAGAATTTTTGATCAGCGAGGGCAAAAACAGAACTCATTAAGTCAAAATGCCGTGAGATGGGGCTGGAATACATAAGCATCAGAGGAGCTTCTGCGTGTTTCCTGTGCAAAGATGAAATGGATCTCAGGGTTGGAACTTGCTGGAGCCCTTTAGAGGCCCTCTTAACCCCCTTTAAAGTTCCTGTAACGTCTTGAATTGTCTAGAAGGCTTCTCTGAAACCTCTTATTTACAGTCAAGTGGCAGACCCAGTATCTTCAGGTGCTCTTGAGTGAGGGGGTTTTAAGCTGCTGGTTCCTGATGGACTGGGTCGAACTTGGTCGCACCCCAGTAGTTTCTAGTGCTTCGAGGCACAACCTAAGAGGTGCAGAGGACAATAAGGAGGCTGAACCACCATCTCCAGACAAAGGAGGTAGTAGGATAAGGCTGGGGTTGCTGGGGTGATGTGTGTATGTGTGTGTATTGAGGGGGGGGGTCCCAGGCTGCCTCGTCCGTGGTCCTCCCTGAGCGTGTTCCCGGTGGGGGTAGGGCTATGGGAATGTCATCGGCGCGCCGCTGCATTTCTATAGATGTGCAGCCAGAGAATAATTAGGAGCCCACACCCCAAGAAAATGACCACTGAACTGGCTTTGAGATTCCAAATTAGCCACGCACTGCTCCCTTTACTCACTCCCTCCTTTCATCCGCGATTCTCGCCCAGAACTGCTTGTTTGTTTGTTTGCAAGAATGCAAATGAGCGGTGAGGCGACAGTAGATCGTGTTTCCAGTGAGGAAGAGCTTTGCATGAGGACGACGCACGATGCTTAAAAATGTTTTTGTTGTTTATCTTATATTAAAATACAGTTAGCAAAGTCTAAAAGGGTTTGGCTTTCAAAGAAAAAAAAGACTACTTGTTGGAATAAAGCAGTTATTTTGGTATGAGCAGTTTGATAATAATCCTGTATAGAGAATATACACATTCTGAAGCTCAATGCTGCATTTAGTTTACTGGGAAAGACAACACAGGCCACATTTGATACAAATATGTTAAAATGAACAAATATTGTGCACTAAAATTCACTGGTAAAGGTCATATTTTGATCCCCGTAAATGTTTAGTTACTTTTCCTTAGAAAATCAAAACATGCCGTTTCACCAGGGGTGTTCAAACTTTTGCACACAACTGAACTGTCCTCACACAACTGATGAGGACACGACCTGCGGCGTCAGAACAATATGACCGGCAGCTGTAGCGAGTTCCTTCTACAAAGCTGTTGGATTTGTTGATGGAGAAAGAAACATCAATGACCTGCAGAATGATGACTTTGTTGTCTGTATACAGCAGCTCTTTTACTCTCAAACACGACCTTATTTATGAACAGATAACTGTAGAGATCCTCCTTGACAACTAAGTTAAGGTCACAGAGAAGACACTCTGGGCCACTTCATTGAAGACTACTTGTTGTAACAGAAGTAGCAGTTGATGTGTGTGTGTGTGTGTGTGTTTGTGTGTGTGTGGAGGGGGGGGGCAATTTACCATCTGTAAGGAAAATCCATTAATATTCTGTGAAGCCAATTAACAATAAGCATGGAGTCCATTACTAAATCACACGGAGAACTCCTCAGGAAACACACACCCAGCTGCTCACGTAAAATGTTCTATTTATTCTATGCATGATCGAAATAAAAGGTCTAGCTCAAGATTGTCACTTTTTCACAGCACACACACGAGTACACATCGAAAGCGGCAAGAAAAGAAAACCACACGAGTTCCAGAAAAGAAACGGCAAAAAAATTGCCCGCCCCCCCCCCCAAAAAAAACAAACCCAATCAGTGTTTCAGAACAAACAGATTGTCATCTACATTCACTAAAGCACTAACATCGAAGCATTTTGTTTCCTATAAAATATATGTTTCTTATCAAAAACTTATATTAAATCTAATGGCACTTCTACAAAGTCGATTAAAAACGTTCTCCATTTAGTAGCATCTTTCATTACTCAAGTCAAATTCGGAGATACAGTAAAATCTTTGCACAAGAAAAGAAATCAATAAATATTTCTGATGATTATACAATTTCACAGTCTGAACCTCAGAAGACAATATTCCAGTATTAAGCTTTACATACGCGTTCCGTAGAATTGTATTGAGGAAAAAACACGCACCCATGTGCCCTGAGGCCGTGGCTGGAGCATGTTCTGGAAGCATGTAGAGTTTGCAATAAAGGACTAGTGTTGTCGTATACTGATATTTACTGGCTTTCTGCTGGTCGTGTGACAGACACATTTCACTGGTCCATGGCTGTGGCCACTTTTCTGACCACTAAAGAAAATGACTCATTAACTTCCTTCATTTCAACTGGACAAATACCAGCCCACACTTCCTAACATTATACTAGATTCCTTTCTCTTATTAGTGTGTTCTCAGAGTAAAACAAGCTTCATGTTCCTTTCGGTAGCAGATCAAATGAAGAGTGAATATGATGTTACCAGCTGTTGCTTGTTGTTACAGATACCTGTGCAGAACGGATACTATTGTTAATATTATAGGCCTGCATTAATGCCCAATAGTTTAATTTGCTGTTTGAGTAACTGTAGTGTCAACAAGGCACATACTGTGTAGAGCAATCAAGTAAATACATCAACAGTAAAATCAGCAACAAATGACACTGGAGTCTCCCCCATCAACAGTTGAACGCACATGTTATTAAAGAGAGCACCTATAATCTTTTCATAATAGCTGCATCGTATAGGGGAGCGTCCAGGCTTGGGGGGTGGGGACAGTTACATTCCAGTCCCAGGAGTAACAAAATTACAACATTCTTTTAAACTCTTCAATTGAGTTCTTTTTTTTTTTACCATAGAGTTTGGCAAGGGTTTACTTTTGTTGGTACCACCCACAAATTCCAGTGTTCCATTTTTTTTTTCCTTCAATATACAGAGATGAATAATTTAAATAAAGTCAAATATGGTTTTTTTTTAATAACTGTCCAACAAATGTGCAAAGATGAAATGGTTTGAGAGTGTAGTCCAGTCACTGAGAGTGGAGTAATAAAACGTAAGCGTCTGTCCTTCTCTCCAGGCTTCTCTTAGCAGTCCATTTTCGCCTTCGCTCCGCAGGTTTCATGAGAAAAGGGATCAGCGGGACGTGAGCAGCGAGAGCAATGTGTAGTCTATAACCCCTTCAGAGGCTCCAGGCGGGATATGATGCTTAACTCCCCTGAGGGACGCTGGGAGTGAGGAAACTTTTACAGGTGTTCAGCAGATGCAGGTCTTGAGGTTGTGCTTGTGGGGCGAGAGGCGTTCCGCCGCGTCTCTGTGCCGTTTTGAAGCCGAATGTTGGAGCTCAGCTGGACTGAAAAGCAACCGAACGCAGGTGAACCAGGGGAAGATGTCGACTTCAGAAGTCGACATGAAGAACTGCAGCTTTTTACGAGAGATTTCAGACGTTCTCGACTCCAAGGAAGCAAGAAAAAAAAAACATTCGGATAAATAAAAAAAATACATATTTACAATAAATATACAGTTAGAAATAGCAGCCTACAGAATATCAGTGTGGAATCTACAGTCTATGTATGCACAAAGCAAGTGCTTTTTAGCATTTCTGGAGTCAGATTGTGATTAAGATGGCTTATCTACACAAGATACAATGAAACCATGACCCCATATACAGCAACTGATTTCACAATCAATTGTCCCAGTAAAACTGGGGAAAAGTACCAGTACGACGAGTTATTAGGACCCAACAGAGTTGTCTATGCTTCCGATGTCAAGACTACAGTAAACCCTGAACCAACAGAACTAATAAATAATTCTAATCAAGTTTTCTCAGGAAAAAAAAACACACACAAACTTTTAGTGCTACTCGCCATCACAACTAAACCACACATATCGCGTGAACTTAAACCAACACACAGAACTCAAGAACATTAAGAAAGGAAGAGAAAAAACTACATTAAGGGAAAAAACACCATTCTTGTGTTTCAACAAATACTAGATCATTAGTGTCCCCAGTTTAATTTACTAACTAAGAAAATATACATTTATACTAAAGCCCCAGTGGGACTTCATAGTGGGATAATTCATGAGGACATGCCCATTCCTAGAACTGATACTGGTCTGAAGAGCCAGCAAATCAGCTGCTCAAAGTAAAAGTGGGCTTTCGAAGAATTCCAGTCTCATCCGAATTCTCGCCCACCCAAAATGTACAGATTCAAAATCTGACTGAATAAAAGGCAAACATTCTTTCAGCTGCATTAGTTAACAGAAATAGTAGATATTAGCTTTAAATGACAACATCCATAATACGGATCATCTGTGTGGTACTTTTGTTCCTTTTAGGTACTGAGAGCATATGACCCTGATTCTCCAGAGCGGACACCGAGAAATATCCAATAATTACTCAATTCTCTTCTGTTTCGATATTCAACAAACAACAAAGCAAAATATGGAACTGAACACATCAATCACAAACTGGTGTGTAATCCTATATAATTACGCTGATCATGTTTTTTGTAACGCAAGAACGCTGGACTCAACTTCAAATCAAACAGTTTTTTTTTCTGAGTGCATCAGTCCTGCAGTGGGCTAATGTTCAACAGTGGCATTAACTTCAGAAGATCGCTGCCAGTGACTGACCAAGTGCATCAAATGCCTTCACTTCACACCTTCTCAGTGGGTGTAGGGGACGCTTAGGTGACCCTAGTGCTTCAAACAATGCTTAGCTCTGTGTCAAAAAACAGCAAAATACTGGATATTATTACAGGCAATATCACATCCACTGTCCAGTCATGTGCATACTCCAAATATTTCACTGTGGCTTGGATGCCACTCTAGGCTTAAAGTGAAAATCAAATCTGCACAGTTTCCTTCACCCCAAATATCTCTGGCATCAGAATTAGGCTTCTATAGATTTGCCCTGGGGCTGCAAGACTAACGTAGGTAACACGTTGAAGAAGCTTGAGTAAAGCTGTTAACTCTCTAAATTATCCCACACTTGCCTTAAACCACTTCAGGTTATCTTAAGTAGACTTAAATAAACACTCACTGTTTTCGCTCCTGTATGGTCTACTGTTATCTATAAAAATGGGCAAAAGTGCAGACAAATGCAGGCTCTGAGATGGTTCAGGGTCTACTGGTGAGGACTTCAGTATATAATGTAGTTGGAAGTAACTGTGCGATGTTTTATGCATTTCATTTCTTGTTAGCTACACTCTTAACAAGTAAGATCTTTAAAAAGGTCCTTTTGCTGATTTAGTCTAAACTTCTCAAGTTCTAGAAAGAACCATACAACAGTTTCTCCGTTGTAGAGAAAAACTAACATTTAAGCAAGCAGAGAACCATTTAACTGGTTACTTGAGTTTTCAAAGTACTATTCATAACTGTGGTCTAAAAAAAACCCTTGCAGAGCTTTAAACATACTCAGTGTGATCAAGTACATTTGGGGTAAGGGGAAACTGTGTAAATCTGAATTAATGCAAACTGCTGTTTTAAATTCCCCATATGCAGCTCTACTTGGAGACAGGAGTACAAAGGCAGCACAGAGAGGCACAGCGGCTCTTATCCGATGGCGAGGGTCTTGACGAGGGCGCAGTGGAACTTGCGGATGTGGCGGTAGAGGTCGCCCGACTGCGTGAAGCGGCGTTCGCACCACTTGCAGGCGTGAGGCTTCTCACGCGTGTGTACCACGGCGTGCCGGCTCAGGTTGTGCGAGTACTGGAAGCTCTTACCGCACTGGCCGCACGTGTAGGGCTTCTCGCCCGAGTGCGTGCGCTCGTGCCTCTTCAGTGTATACATGCAGGAGAAGGTCTTTCCGCACTGTGAACAGGTGGGGGCCGAGCCATCGGGGGACAGCTTGGAGCGTGAGTGTGAGTCCCTGTCACGGAAGTGTGAGCTGAGGTGCAGCTGCAGCGTGTGAGGGCTGGGGAAGGCCTTGCTGCACAAGGGGCAAACACACACCGGTGGGCCGCCAGCCGGCAGGAGCGCTCCACTGGACGTGGAGATGTCAGATGATGCTAGTTCATCTTCATCATCATCCTCGCTGTCACCCAGAAGTCTCCCTCCTCCTCGTCTCGGCTCTCCTCGGCCCTCTTCACTCTCTTCTCGGTTACGGACACACGCCCCCACACCCACCCCCACACCCACCCCAACAACAAGGGCCCCCACCCTTCCTCCACCCACTAACTCTTCCTGCTCCTCCTCCTCCCCCATCTCCTCCTCCTCCTCCTCCTGCATCATCAGGTGCTCCTCCAGGGCTGGGCCAGCGTTGCCGGGGAAGAGGGCGGTGAACCCTGTCACCAAATTCCCAAAGCGCCGGCTCTCGGGGCCTCCTGCTCTGTCCTCACGCTCTGACAGCGCGTCGTGTTCACTGCGAACAAGTGGCTCCGTGCCCTGCTGCTGGCTGTCGAGGGCCAGCTGTCCCATGCCGTCTCGGCCCGACGGCGGCTTGAAAGACAAGTCCAGAGCGCAGTCCGTGTCGTCCGCCGCACGGGACCTCTGGGACGGCACGACGGCCGGACCGCTGACACTGGCTTTTGTTTTTCCAGCTGTTTGGATGCGGGGCTCGGCCTCGGCTGACACATAATTGACACCTACAAGGTCCAGGGACCTGGTGGGGTGACCGTTCGCCTTCTGCCTCGCCAGCGCAGGCCCGTCACAATCTGTGACAGCCAGGCCGCCGTCACTGGTGTCCATGTCATCTGCTGGGGGGGCCCTCTGGGGGTTCTGCTGCACTTTGCTGGGCTGCAGTTCTCCATCAGACAAGCTCACCCTGTCCAGGCAGCTCAGGCCCACGCTATCGAGGAGTTTCTCATCCAGGGAGCACAGCTCCTTGTCTTTTAGCCGGCCTTTGCACACCTTAACGATGTCATACATGTGGAGGTAGCTGGCAGCGGCGAGCACGTCCTCCACAGGCAGGGTGCTGAATTCCAGCTTCCCCTCATACATAAATTCAAGTAGCAGGCCGAAAGCCGGGGCTGTCACAATGTCACTGTTCAGATGCACAACGTCCCTTTTGTCTAGCTGGTCCCTGTAGAAGAGGTGGAAGTACATGCTGCAGGAGGCCAGCACGGCTCTGTGCGCTTTGAATCTCGCCTCTCCGACGAGAACAGTGCAGTCACAGAGGAAACCTTGGTGACGCTGCTGACTCAGACACTGCAGCAACTGGCGGCTATGGTCTGGGAACTCCATTCTTCTCTCATAACCTGGCGGAAAACAGGAAAAACTGGATATTAAATAAACGCCAGGCAGCCATTCACAGCGCGACAAACAGGCTCAGCGTCGCTTATGGTGCTAGAGGCCGCAGGAGAGACAAACAAGAGTAAAAACAACTACAACCGAACAAATAAATACATAAATAAACCCAAAGCAACACAACTTTGATTAGTTAGGATTCAACTTTGAATTGGTAGACATTCCACGCAGTTCTTACATCACGGCATATTTATACGAAAAGGCTGTTCTCCATTACACAAACTTTTATCTAGAGTCTGTATAGAACCTTAAACGTGAGTATCATCGTGTATATATCGGCTACAGTGTGTTAGAAAGAGCCGTGCAGGAGAAAAGCAGCTCATTTAAGCATTTTGTTGGAAGCAAATGTACCTTCGTTCATCCTCGTTGTGCTCCGGGCGCGCGGCACAGACCGAATGAGACCCCGAGAGTTTGTCGCTCGCCTGAAAGAAAGCGGTGGTCGCCGAGCAGCGCGCGCGCTCCTCCGCGAAGAAAGAGCCGCGCAGCGCGAGAAAAGAGCCGCTAATTACCCCGCGAGCTGTGCGGAGTGTGTGGAGTCAGCTGCTCTGACATCAGGCGCTCCCTCCAGCTGTGCTCGCCTTCACGCCATATGTTCCTGCACACCGAGCGAGCAGAGCCCCTCTCTCAGGCTCAACACCACCACACTCGCCCTGAAACCCCTCCACTCAGACTCAGAAGTGACGACCACCCCCACCTCCCCCCAAACAACCAAAAAAACAACCCCAAAACTCACTGAAAAGTCCCAGTAAACAAATAACAACATGTGCTTCGAAACCAACTTTGGTGCAAGTTGTTTTCATACGACTCGGAGCTTATTACTAATAAAATGCCAACTTTCAAACACGTTATTAGTCGAAGCCTGTTTTTGTTTTATTTTGGGGAAACCTGTTTTATTACGGACAGAATCCTTTACTCGATGATACGAGAGGTTATGGAAAAAAGCAGAAGACGGTTAAAAAAGTGGATATATTAAAGGCGGTGTATATTAATGTCTGGAGCCTTTAACAGAGGAGGAACTGGAGAACTGCAGGGTCCGCGGACGGAGCAGTCGAGCCCAACTTTACATACTCGCCCCCTTCTGATCTAAAACAGCTCATACTCACAGGAACAGCGGCTCTCGGGGTCTCCTCAGATGTTCCGTCGTCAGTCCATGGTGTGTGGCCAGATGTTGGGGTCTCGTTAGTGTGTGCAGAGCTGTGGAGAAGCCCTCCGAGCGAGCAGAGTTCATAGCAGCAGCAGCAGCAGCAGCAGCAGCAGCGGCGGCGGCGGCACTGCGCTTGTGTGGAGCAGGTTGTTTAGGTCCAGTCTCGCGATAACGCCGCTGTGGACTGTACTGCTGTTCCCACTCGCACCGTGGCAGCAGCAAGCAGGCCTGCCCTCCCACAGCTGTGCAGGCTCAGAACCTTTTTACTGAACCTTTTTACTGATCCTCACCTCTTCCACACACTTCAGACGCAAGCGTACCTCTTTTTTTTTCACCCAGTCTAAGGCACTTACCATAAAACTCACCATCACATTGTCTTTCTAGCTGCAAGAGGACATGATCAGCTGGTTCATCTATTGAGGGAGCCTTTCCTCTTCTAATGCATCTGTAGTGTAGTACTTAGAACTCCTCTGTTCTCACACTGTCCTGAAACTTTTAAAACATGGGAGTTGACCCTGTGATCAGAAGGTGGGTTTGAATCCCCGGACTGCTAATTGTTCCACTGAGGTACCCTTGAGCCAGGTATGATCCGCACACACTGCTCTCGGGGCTCTGTGTTCCCACTGTTCCACTTGGTGAATGAGTTAAATACAAAGAGAGAGTTAAAGGTTGTTCGCACAATACTGTGTTCACTTCAGTATTTGCTCACATAAGTTGCTTTGGATGAAAGCATGTAATGTTATATCCTTCCAAATACTTTTGCTTCCAATTGGCTTCATTAATGGCATTTGTTAATGAATCTCATGCATTCAGCGAACCAATAGTAGTTTCTTAATGTTCCCAGGCCTTTGGTGTGTGTGAAAAAAATCACACTGTTCCTCTATCTGGAGTATTTAGAACCTTATTAGCGTTCCATACTATGAAAGGTCCCAGTTGTAGAACACATCGACAAAGCAACCCGACCTGAAGCCAGGTGCCTTTCTCCAGGAGTTGCTGAGCGTAGCCTTGGGTAAAAAAAATCTTCAAGGTCACAAAACCAGCGCATTTCAGACTAAAAGGCGTATCCTCACATGTACCACTCCGCCAAGACTTGAGGGGGGCAACTCAAAAATAGCCGAGAGCGTCAAAGTAAGAGCAATCCCTTTTCTCCAGGAAATCAAGTGCCCACTTAGAGGGCGTTCTAGACGTTTAGCAGTGAAGAACCTGGCTAAGTTGTTTTTAGCATTCTAAATTGTGGCTATCCCATCAAGCAGGCCCAGCCAAATGCATTCCTCCCTTTTCAGTAGATTTAAGTGTATAATTAGAGGCCTTTGGAGACACTTCCCGCCTCCTTTTCTATGCATTGTTGTGGGGGACTGATGTGCTGTGTGTGTGCGGAATTGAGGGCTATGGGGCTAATCCTGCTCAGAGCTGGAATGCCTTGGCACTGACTCACCCCTTAGCCATGCTAATGTTGCCCCACAGTACAGCATTCAGAAGCTACCGCTTAACAGTTCATATATCTAAACGTGTCAAGAAGATGCTTAGCATGATGTGTGCGCTGACTCCTAATGTAGTCATTTGCTGTTTTCTTTGTTTCCTATGATTGTGTAATATAATCTAATAATTTAGTCCTGAACCAGGCCTCTACTCTCAGACCCTGCCAGAGGAAGCCTCCTCACCTGCTGCTCATATACTCATGATCTATTGTAGAGATGAATTCATTTCAAGCCACTTTTGACAATAAAATATGAAGGAGTGGATTCAGGAAAAGGCCGTCAAGTCCTGAATTTCTTTATGGAGGTTAAATTCCCGGAGAGCCGTGTAGTTTAAAAATCCAATACTGGCATCCAGTGTCTGTACTTGGTGATTTCCAGCAACAGTGCTATGTGTCTCATCCAAAAGTGTGGAACGGGAGATTGTAGACTCAATAGGCAGTATGAATATTAATGAGACCCCTGGCAGTCCTCCATGGGAATACCATGCAATTTAGGAAAACCTTTATTTTAGCTTTAGTGATGTGTAAAAGACTGCTTTAAACTGGATGCGCTGAAATGCTGGATGCGGTTGTATGTACAGTCTAATGCAAAATGCTTTACAGTAGAGCTTTTTATCAGGGTGCGAGACACACGTTTTGTATTCAGTATTTGGAGCAATTTGAAGTATTTGAGGTGTTTCTATTCTGAGCTTTCTAATTGTTGTTGAGGCACAGCGAAGACAAGAGCTTAGAGGTGCAGCTGCTGAGCTTGTGCCCTACACAACTGCTTGGGTCACCTTTGGCCCAAGCCCCAGCTGTCAAATGCTTTTGAAAAGCCCATTTGCAGCTTCTCCCCGGGGTGCTGGGAGATTCCAGACCAGTTCTGCTACCTCTCTTACACAGGTTGGGGTTCTGGTTACTGTAGGGGCAACTTATCTTTTATCAGTATGAACAGAGTCCTAGCCCTGGGGAATCGGGGGATGTTGGTTAACGTGGTGGAAGAGTCCTGCTAGGGGTCAGACAAAGGCGTGTAGCTGTTCCTGTCAAGGCCTCTATGAAATCCGTATTTCATTTTTTGATTCATGAAAACATAGCAATGGTAGCAATGAAGAGAAGTATAAAGGATATCCTAGTTACAGCCTGTTCTCAAGTCTCTCTCTGTCTTTAGTGGGGTCACAGTACACATATTTACCGATGTGTACATTTCTTTAAAGTGTTTTTTAAAGATTATTATGACAATTAAACACAAAATCTAAACTACAGCTTAGACTGTAACTCAGATGAAGCATGAACTAAAAAAAAGCCTGTCAATAGGGAGTTACCACTGACCGTACAAGAGGGCTCTCCACAGACTTCTGATCATAAATCAGCTGTAAAACAGTCATTTAGCACGGTTTGATGTGACACGGCTCACTGAAGAGACACATACAGACTGAAAGAATGAGTCACAGTTTGTTTACTTTCCACTTTTAAATATTACAAAATATGTCATAAATACACAAATGTGTAATGTTGATGTGGGTAAAAGAGTTGGTAAAAAAAATCACGTTATTTATGTACTATTTTACCTCAAAGCCTTGCCTGTACCTTTTCCATGGATAAGGTCAAACCTCTACCTCAGGATTCCCTCAACATCCTTTCTCTGGCATTTAGCAGCATATTCAGAACAATTTCACAGAAGAACTTAAGAACAGAAGAACTTTCTACTTTTATAGTCATTCACCCCTCAGACGTCTGGTTCCTCTCACCAGCCAATGATTCCGGCTAATTTGGCACATTTCACATCAGACCACTCTGAACAACTGTGTTTATAGAAGAAAACTGGGAAAGTCCTTGGAATTCCCCTTTATATAAAAAAAGAACGGTGAATAAGTCACAGTTCACTATCAAAAACAACATGGGTGTGATCTGAAGACGACGTCATTCCACAGGATGTAAATGACAGCAGTGTTGGTGCGGCAGGCCCCGGGCTTCCCTCGGTCGACCCCGAGAGGGAGGCTGATTGTGGTTTGGTGGGGTGTGTGTTTATGGGTAAGACAAAGCAGTTGTTGTGCACCCTGGGACCAGAGCCTCATTGAGCTGACGACTACGAGAGGTTCTCACAGGAGAGAGAGAGAGAGAGCTTCCAGGAGGCTCACTCTTTCTCTGTGAACTCATCAATGGCATTCCCCCTGACCCTCTCTTCACAGACAATAGCAGCACATTCCTCTGAGGACCTTCCCTCGGCCCCGCCGGAGTTTCACCACGTCCTCCATTCACAGCTCCAGTTCACACAACAAGCCCATAAGGTGCTCACCGCCTCACACTCACAATCGGCATCTGTTCGCTACTGAATAATATTTCACCGGTGTCTTACGGAAACTTAACAACTACATCTTTACACCATTTGACCATTTCATGATGAGTGGACCAATACAATGGTCCACAATGCCTTGCCTCATTCTATTAAAGGGTCACTCTGAGTAAAATAAACAGTTTAACTGTGGCTTCATCCACTGTAAACATGGTCGCATGTGTACAGCAAGGGCTTTCCTGTTAAAGACAAGGAAACCCCCGTCTATGACTAATAAAAACTACAGCTGCTTTGGGGTGGATGTTTGGATAGTGGCTCATTTGAAATGCTTTTTTTGGTGAATACTGGCGAGAACGGAATACTCCAGTGACTCAGATGATTCGTCAGATGAGCAGGACCACAAGCAAACGGTTGCCACATTGTTGTCTACATGTCGAGGAGGATGGACCTGCGGAGGTACGGGCGTAAGTTACACTAAAGCTAGGGTGGTGGTTAGCAGTTAGAATGAAAGTCAGTATTGGTGGAGCACAGATGATTGATGGTTGGATAATGTATTTGGATACTGGCTAGTGTAGTAAGACTAATAAAAAAAGTTATAAAGAATGTTAATTCAGTCAAACTGAAGTAGGTGAGGGATGTAGTGCGCCACTATAGAGTAAAAGGTGGTGAGACAAATAACAGTAAATGCTAAGTTTAAGCAAGAATGACTCTTTAATTTACATAAATGTTCATTTATGTAAACTTTTCCTACCCCTGTACTGTTTGGTGATTATTATGAAAAAATGAGGCATAATTACAAATATATACAGAGTTTTTCATACCGATGTGTAGAAATGCACAGCTTCCCTGCACATATTTGCTGTGAATAAAGGTTTCTGAAAATATAAACATTTTTAGAGAGAAAAATGATTAAACGGAAGCTGGTCAGTACGGGAAGTCAGTAGAGCAGGGTTGCCTACTCCAGTCATTTTCTTTCAATGAAGGAACACCACAATAAGTCAAAGTGTTGTCACTTCCTTGAAAGAATGACTGAAATATAACTTCACTGCATTTTTAGGACATTGCACTTTTTTGTGATACAGCTATAGTCTAAAATGCTGAAGTTTGAAAGTGCAGCAAAGCAGTTTAGTTGCAGAGCCAACCAATCAAAAATGGAAAAGTATATTGCTCTTTTTAAACATTCTAACTGGTAATGGCCTTTCTGGCCATCCTGGAACCATAGGTGAGATCTTCAGACCCCCAAAAGTTTTCAGCCCCTTTGGCATT
>JBBPCW010000001.1:32795301-32806995 GCA_037974425.1 Phenacogrammus interruptus
ATTCCTCATGAATCTGAGGGAGAACATTCCAGGAGTCTGCAAAGCTGCATCAGAGCAACAGGTGATGTTTTCAGTATTAATCTACAATGTAGCCCAGAATAAACACATAGGAAATCGTTGAATGAGAAGGTGTGCCCAAACTTTTGACTGGTAGTGTGTGCAAAAAAATTGTTATAGATGCGTAAACATATAGATGCACATATTCCATGCACAGAATGAACCACATACAGTTCCTGTACTCCATGCAGGTCTTATGTTAAAACAGAACGTTTGTCCAGATACTGGAAGAGTGCTTAGAAACAAAATACATGCACTGATTCATGTTAGTAGGAAAACTGAGGGCATTTCAGAAGCAGGCATCAAATGCAGCAGATAGAAGTTGGCCAGACACAGTGGCTTATCAGAGGGAAGTGATGTGCAGGAAATTGGGGGAAAAAGCAGATGGTGGAAAGCAGTGAGCCTCACCGTTGGGACCCGAGTGAAAAGCAAAGCCCTGGCCCTATAGTGCCAGCAGGATATGGCGGCCAACACTGAGCTGGCAAAGTCAGCTACCTGCTCGTCCTTCACCAGAATCTCCTCCTCCTCCTTGCTACTCCCACCCTGCTGTTCCTCCACAACCCTCTCTCTCTCCTCCTCTTCCTCCTCTCTCTGGAATGGCAGCTGTAGGCGACGGGCCGCCAGGTCGGTCATGCTCAGCCGGTCGAGGGAGTTGGTGCGGAGATGAAGCCACTCTTCCCTGCCTGCCTCCAGGCCGCGCCTCTCTGCCTCCGGCTCGTTCAGGCTGGAGCTCAGGGTGGAAACGCTAGCAGAAGTCGACAGGGAGTGCCGGCTACCGTCTGCTAGCAAAGTGCCCACACTGTCCGCATGCTGGAACATCAAGTGAAGCGAAAACATTGCAGGGAGCGTTAATGAGGACAAGGATCACTGTTGAGTTCTCCTAGTGAAGTTAAGTCAAGTGATGGTACAGGTCAAACCAGAAACTAGAACAAACTAGTATCGAAGCGAAGTTTGACGTTACTTAGCAACCGTCTTGATGCAGGCGTGTGATGTGGGACCGCGGTAAATCAGCGGCTTTTGATATTTCTTAGCTGCATGATCTTCATTGCAAAAGTAAAGACAAAAACTTTAGATATCAAACATGCCTCGGCTGACTAACTGGGTTTGAATCAAAGAGGGAAAACTGAAAATTGGATTTTGGCCAAACCACGTCTTTAAATTTGTGGAAGGCAAAGTACTCCATGCTACACATTCAGCTTCTCTCTACCAGCAGCTTCCCCTGCATTTACAAATCAAAGCTTTGCTCTGTACTTTCCAATGGACATGCCAAGAAAAAAAAAGCTGAGTCAATCCCTTGAAGCTTATCTGTTCAGAGCATATTGGGCACACTCTCCCCCTCAAAGCCACTGGATTCGGAAGAGGGGGGGGGGGGGCGACAAATCATAAAATAATTAAATTGGGTGAAGGCTTACCTTGAGCATTTCTACAGGACGATGATGAGGGGATGAGAGAAAAGAGGAAAGAGAAAAAGTATATTAAAGAGGAGGTCAAAATCATTACTACCGCAGCATACATGAACGGCCTGGAATACGACAGAATCACAGAACCAGAACACCATGGTGTCAATAAAGGAGACCACCATGAATTCATTCAACCAAAGACTTCCATGCAAAGATAATTAAACTACATTTGAATGAGAAACCCCCCACTTCAGCTACTCAAGGCTCCAGAGTGATTTGTTTTCCTCCTGACTTATAACTGAACGGAGAGCGCAGACAGACAGGTACAGAATCCTTCATCCTAACTTCATTTACAGCTCGTCATAAAAACAACTAAATCGGCGAGTAAAAATGAAAAAGAGACAGTAAGTGGCAAAGAGGGGAGAGATAAATTGGCTTAGATAAGACCTGCTTGGCTTTCTCTTTCACTTTCCGTCAGCAAATTAGAATACATAATAGTGGGGGGGCGCTGATCAGAGGCCAAAAACAAGTCAGTGGACTGAAAGGAACTGACGCATGACAAAGCCCTTGCTGATGGGCTCCATAATTAACATCATTATGTGTGCGGGTGGAGAATAGGGGCTGAACTCTTTGATCTCCTACAGGAGGGACCACTTGGATATTGCAAGGCTTTGAAGCAAAGCGGGCAGCGAGGGGAAAGACAGTAAGGCTGAAGCACGCGACTCCCGTATGACCGCGGACAAGTATGATGGCCCTGCTGTGTCTCTGAACTAATGATGAAGACGTTTGCTTTTGATGTTCTCTTCTCATCTTTGATGAAATCATAAAACACGCCATCACTGCTGTGTCAATTCGCCATGCTTTTCTGCTTTTTATTATTTTGGAAAGCTCAGATCTTTGTTGATGTTAGAAACTTGAACTGGATCATAAAACAGATGACTTCAGTATTAAGCAGTTGGTTGTGGGTCAGTGCTCTTATACAATCCATTTCATAACATGCCATTTCAGTCAAGAGGGAGAAAACTGGACACATTACCTTTCGTACTCTTCACACTCTGCTTCATAGGCTCTATTGATAGATCAAACCAGAGGTAATCAGATGTGATCAGGCATCATGCAGTCATTTCTAGAACAAACCCATTACATGCAATGTTCATGGGCATAAGGAACAAAGGACAGAAGGCTACGAACTTGCTTTGCCCAACAGAATAAACTGGTGCAGCGTTAAATTAACACACAATTAACTGAGACATTGAAGTCATAATCAGAAAACTTTATTGATCCTGGAGGAAAGATATGAGAAAAAGGCCCACCTGATCGCCTCCGCCCCTTTCGTCCACCAGCAGGGAAGTCTTCAGATTGAGAGGACACGGGCTTTTTTAGTCGCTCCGGGCTATAGCGATATTTTACTGGACCTACAAAATATGAAGTCAGGGGGAAAAAAAATATCACCATAAAAATAAAACCTGTGTTGCTCTAAGTGAGCAACTCAAAGAAATGACTGAAGTTTATTATTCTGTGATTCTCATAACCATTGCTTTATCTTAACAAACAACTCACCAGAAGTGTTCATGTCCAGGATGGCATCTCTGGCCTAAAAGAATAAAGCAAGACGTACCTTAGAGATTACATGTAACTGCCTGATTAACTCCGTTCACATTCAGTATTTCCAACACTTTCCATACTTTCTGTGGGATGACAGCGTGATGATTCTCCAAAATCAGGCGCTTGATGTGATGAGCCCATAGCTTTTTCTCCTCCACAGTTTTGGCCTAAGAAATGGCAAAGAAAAACACTGAGGTTATAGGAGAATTCCAGGGCTGCAACGGTACCTGTGTTGGTACTGAACCGTCACGGTACATGGGTCACAGTTCGCTACATGATGTCTTTCGGAGAATACACGGTACGATGGAGAAGACGTGATTGAGGTAATACGGAATCACAGAGGGACCAAAAAGCGCAAGTAAACCATAAACCTGAGTCGTAGTGTGGTGCAATAGTGCCACCTACTGGCGTAACACTTACACATACATGAAAATATAAGCAAGTGTGTGTGTTTACTGGTTAATACACTGCTGTTTATTTAAAATAAACAAAAACAAACCAAACCTCATTCTTTACAACTTTTTGTTGCTTTACTTTGCTGTATAGTGAACCTTACCGAACCAAAACCAAGGTACGTACCGAACCGTGACCTCTGTGTACCGTTACACCCCTAGAGAATTCGATTGATTTTTCTGCACAATTCAACGGTTAAGATGTAAACACAGTACACCTCCTCGCTACTTGCACAGTGCCTGATGTCTGAGACACTGTTTATAGAAGCACTTTATCTGTATGTTTAAAAATCTAAGCAAAGACAAAAAACGTCCAGAAAGAATTTCTATTCCCACCTCAATCACTGTAAAGAAAACAAGAACGTTGGGATATTTCTACATCAAAGCACTCTGAATTACTTTATTTACACCTAAACGCTTGGATAACGCCGGAAATCGATGAAAAGCAAAGCAAATCAATAAACATTCAGAAGGAGAAAGCAGTTGGTTCTTTAATGAGGGGTTTATTGGGAGGTGAGGTAGGGAGAATTACACACACCTGTACTATATGAGGTTGCTTGGGATGCTTGTAGTGGGTCACACTGAAGCGAAGAGAGTCCTTGGCACTTTCGATCAGCATTAGGGTGGAACACTGAAAACAACACACAACACACCAGAAGCTGCCTGATTAGTGAATACATGGGTCAGAACACGCTATTCTCCCTGACAGCTGTTGAGCATGGAAGTCACAAATTAGGCTTTTGCCTGAAGAATTGACCGGCACACCATGGTCCAGTTTAGTGAATGAAAAATGAGGGTGTGCACAGACAATAAAAAAAAAAGTCTGACATAACACTATCAAATTCCTAGTGCAGCAGTAAGCCTGACCGCTGAACTGACCTTATCCAGAAACACCCACGAGTCAACTCTGAATGCTAGTACTGCAGAAAGGAAAAACAGTGATGATCTCACAGAAAACCTGCAGACAATCTTTTATTTCCATTTTTTAAAAGACATTTTTTTGGGTTGTATTAGCAGAGGCTCTAAAAACGTCTTCTATAAAGTCACTATTTCAGGGACGAAGATGCTTTCTTATGTCAGTGAAAACATTGTTGCGTGTTCTTGACTTTGAAAACGGCCGGTCCTGGGACACTGAAATCTGGCATTGGCCAATCAAACGGAGAAGATTACATGGAAATAAGTATTTAAAACAGCACTACATCCAGCTATGAATCGCAGAGTACCGTGATATGGGTCTTGTAGACGTAATGCTCTCCTCTCTTCTTGGTGATGAGGAGCATTTTGTCGAAGAGGAACAGCGTCCTCTCGTTCTTTGCGCGGTGGACGTGGAAGGTTCCCTCGAGGACCAGCTCGCCGTAGGTAGTGAGGTCAGGCCCTTTCCAGTTGATCAGCAGAGACTGGATCTCCTGTGGAAGACACACAATTTCATCAGCCTTTACTTTAAAACTCTGCACCTGAGTTTCTGTAAACAGTTCACATGCAGAAAAAAATGAATCATTTTATAATGAATCATGTGGACATTAATGCATAAAAACATCAAGAAAAACACAGACACACTCGTTACATGCTCTCACTGGTATTTTTTTTATTTAAATGGGAAACTGCTTCACCCAAATGAATCCCATTTTTCCTGTCCAGCTTCATGTGAATCCTGCAATTTACAGGATAAAACTAAAGCTACTGGAATACTGAAAGTATAAGTCTGACGAAGCTTATTCACACCAGTGCATTTAATTTCTATGTATTATTTTGTATTATTGACATTTTCTTGTGGAGCTGCACTGGTGGATAAATTTAGCAGCATTAACTGAACCCCGAGGAGGTAAATGTTCTGGCTATTACTGTGCCATGGTTTTTGGAAACATGTGCATTAACAGTGAGCTCTTTCAGACCTATTATTTTTTTAATTTAATCTTATGCTTTTAAATGCTAATGACTTAGTTCTGACCTTATGTGTCAAAAGGACTGAGTCATCAGAACTGGGAGAAAATGTTTAAATGCCACTTGTTTAAAACCTGAGGTGCAAAAGCACATTTAACAAACCTTCAGGCTCCACTTTCCTTCACATGCACAATAACAATTAGCTAAAACAACACTGACCTACTAAAATGAATGCTGTTCTTTTTAGCCCTGAACTCATCACAAAGGCAAGTTTGGCTCTGCTGCTTTAAAGTAAATTTACTTTCAGGACTGACTTAGATTTTCTTATTGAACTTAAACGTTGCCTCTAGACAAAGCAATTCTTTGCTTGAGTTTGTAAGAGCATTACAATGCTTAAGTCTAAATATTAAACGTGAGTGGAACAGGAAAGGAGCAAAATATTGCCACGGTGGTCCAAGTAACCCTGGAGGAGAACAAAACTTTATTTTGCTTTTTGAGTTTTTAAAAGGGTCCTTAAATCTGTCCAGCTTTATTCTGCTTTAAAATATGTTTAAAAGCTGTATTTGTATTTGAGTGCTGCAGTCATGTATTCGATCATTGAAACAAAGCACAAGAGCAGCTGGGCTTCAGCCTGAACTACTGAGAATGGTTAGAAGTTTATCTGCATTAAAATGTGTGCTATGATGGCTGATGGTATGTGTTAACTCTGACCACACTTGCCATTTTAGATCATTTTTATTGGTCCGTTGGTCAATATTGTTGTAATAAAAAGACAAAACGGTGTCACCTGCAGTCTCACAGCGTGCTCATGCTTCCTTTTCATGTCATTGATGTACCAGGCCACGCCCGTCATGGTGTCAATGGCCTCTTCCACCACATCATATCCATCTTCTTCAGGGTCAAAGTGTTTGGCAATTTCCTGCAGGATACATACAGTCAGAATACAAGCTTGTATACAAAGTGCTGTCAGCTGCAGAATAAAGGACTTAAATGAATGATGGGTTTAAACCAGGGCTGCATTAATGCATTAGAAGTGCTGTAATGCATTATTTACTGAACGCCTACAATTCTGCGCATTAACAGCTTTTATTTTTTTTTCTTTTATATTTAAATTTGATTAAAATCATGTTTAAGTTGAGATTTACAGAAATAATTGACCTGTAGCTGTTAAAGGGAACACTGCTGTTAAAAAGCTCCTTATTTGTTTAAAGTGTTGACAAACCAAATGTTATTGCACTTTTGTTTGTACAGCAGTTCTTTTAAAAATAAAGAGTGTGAAATACACGATTTTTGATTTAATTATTGTATTTTGCGTACAACAATGCAATTGATTGTGATTAACCACAGAAAATCATGTGAATAATCAAGATAAAAAGAAAACAAAAACGTTTTTTAAAACTGTTGCCCAGTATTAGTTTAAACATGAACTTGATAAGAAAAAGCTCTGGAAGAACCTGAACTGCAAACAATGAAAATCCAAAGCTTTGGGCCTAATCCTAAATCACATTACACTCATTTAGGCAACAATTCTTGCTATGAATGAAACCTGGCCCAAAGAGACCAGATCTGACGAGCATTACGCGCGGCTTTGTGTGGCACCTTTGTGTCATTGTGTAATTAAGCGGTTCATGCCTGTAACAGAAGATGGTACTTCAGGATCCTCTGGACCGGTTTGAGGAGGTAGGCACCCAGAGGAAGGGAGCGCTCCAGAGAGGCCTGTCGGTCCCGGAAGAACTTCGCTAGCGTTTTGTTCCTCATGCACTCGGTGAGAGTGGCCACTGAGCTGCGGAGTGATGGAGGAGGTCAGAGGTTCACAGGGGTTCCAGAAACTGGAAATGCAAAACTGCACTTGACAGCAGAGTACAGCAGTAGAATAAGTAGCTTTAGTGCTCAGAGACTCACGGAGTCTTCCAGATTTTTAGACAGATCTGATATTAGAAACAAAAAAACAACCAACATCTCGAAGGAGACGCAGGAGACAGATCCAGACACCAGAAGGCTGTCACTCTGCTGGCGCCGCCGTTACTCCGGCGGGAGGAGTTTGTTGAGAACTCGGAGGAGCCGATGTGTCATTTGCCTCAGTGATCACTCACACTAGGGAGGAAATCATTTAAGATAAGAAACTGTCTTTCTTCTACTTACTTGGGGTAGTTTGTGCAGTACTGGGTGTAGATGCTGAAATATTCACTCTGAAGGTAAAAAAAGAGGTAATATGTTGGAATTAAAGGCGGTTGTGCTTAAGACACACTTCACACATAACACAAGACCGGCTCTTCGACTGACCTTGTCCACGAAGCAACAGGCAATGGCCACGGGATCACTGTCGCACATTTCTAAAGACTGCAGCAGCTCACTGTGGGGGGGGGGGGGCAGGGCGGGGGGGGCGAGAGCGAGAGAGTGATCAGTCAAGTAGTCATGCACGCTGGGTCAAGTTCCTAGAAGAGGTTCAGATGCTTCCCTCTTTTCAAACCAGATTCTTTAATAGAAAAAAACTATCTATTCACATAGACACACACTCAGCCACAGATCGAGTCAAATCGATCAATCAAAGGTCACACAAACAGGAGAGGTCAGCGAATTCAAACACAGCATCAGAAGGACAGCAGAACATGTTCTTCCCTTTCAGCAATCTCCAGAAGAATCTAAGTAAACTAAAGATGACCCATTGTTGAAAGAGAGGACCGTTCTATTACAGTTCTACACCATAAATCTGTCTGACAGTGACCTTTTGCTGGAGAAACAGGTTCTGAGAAATAAAAATCTGAAATCAATAGAAGACAGATAGCTTTGTTCAGGCGATGCTTTTATCTGATCACTGTGACTCGCCTCCTTTACCAACTCAGACACTAAAGCAGCAGGGTGTCCTGATCCACCCGGATCTCCACGAAAAAGTAAAGTGCATTAGCTGCCAATAACAGTAACCCCCTGGTTTTACGCGGCTCAGGAGTCGCAGAATCAGTCTCACAGACTCTTTCCTGAGAACTGAACCGAGAGCTGTACGCTGAAATCCCCACAACAACACAAAAACTGCAAATATTCTCCGCATGTTTTCCTTCTTCTTCTTTTGTGGATATATATTTCTTTTACGGATCCTGAATTCTAAATTATTAAAGAAAAATATATTTGGATTCTTATTTATTAGTAAATTATAAATTCAGCTAAATGTCCAGTTATTGGCTGCTGCCCTCCTGTTCTCGTTTCGTTCTTCTGAACGCCTTAAGATGCCGCCCATAACTCCCTGTGCCTTCTGGCAATAGAACGTACAACACACTCCAGGAGAAGGTTGATCTACAGGATATGCTCAGGGCAGGAAACGGTAGTTCTGGCTGCAGCACATCATTATAGCATCAACGAGAGCTCCATACGCTACATAAAGAAGGCCCTGACCTGGCAGTGCTGAAAAAGTCATAAGTACTGTGATACTATGATGAACTTAATTACTTATTGTTATAAAAGCTGAATTGTTCTGTTTTGTTGTATTTTTATCATCAGGGTTGAGATTGGGGTTGGATGAGGTAGGGGGGTGGGGTGGGGGGGTATTCTGTGCAGGCGTGTGTATGATGTGTGGGTGAGGTGAGCTGGCTCAGTGTTTAGGTTTGAACTGTTACAGGAAAAAAAAAGGTTAATAAAAAGAGGCTGTTGCACTCAGTCGACATCCATTATTAAACAAAAAAAATACATTAATTTATTGCTGTATTTACCTGCCTATACAAAAGAAAGCAACACCACATACCAAAGAAAAGGCCTGTGCATGAATCACAGTAAAGTCTATACAGGGGTTATAACAGCAGCACTGCTGGTGTTCAGAGTTAACTGAATAGCAGGAATACGGGTTTACCTTTACTTTCATTATGGGTGATGTATTAAACTTTAGAATGGAATTAAAGTGTTTTGGGAGCATATTTGGGGGAATATTTAAGATTTACACTATAAATATAGGCCTTTTTTTTTTTAACAGACTGTACTCCCTGCGAAAAGCAGGTAACATTAATGCTACAGTAGAATTACTGGGTTGTGGCTGAATTACTGACATGTTTTTGCAATGCTTTTAGTTTTCACAGCAAAAAAACATTTTAAGCAGAATTAAAAACATAGACATCACAGATACTAGTTTTATGGTGTACTTTAAAATAGCTCCAGGCTGCAGACATTTTGACGGCTTGTTAGCGTTTGAAATTTGCTGCAGGATGCGAAAAATGACACATTCTGGTCCCACTTCAGCAGAGGTGTAAACAGAGCGCAACAAGACAAAAGTTTGCGTCATTACCTTCCACTGAAACAGTGCTCCTTATAGCACCAGCTCAACACCGTCTCTGTCTAATCATCACGCTCCTATCAGCCGACTCCACAGCCAACGGTACGCAGTGAACAAGGGAATTTCACAACAGCTCATATCTGACCAATTAAAATATGCCTGGGTCAGCTTTCAGAAGGAAAAACAAACAAACAAAAAAAACAAATGACAACCCAACAATGACCAGTTGCACGAAGCTAAAGGGAAGCATTTTCACAACTACATGCATTTTTGACATTGTGGATTCTTCTACTGACCGAATAAAACCCAAATATCTGGAATAATCTCGGTTCTCCACTGTGTGTCTGCAGCGGGAGCACACTCCCTACAAGATTATCCCGAGGAACCAATTAGTGGGATGTCCTCAGATCATTAAAAAGTGATTTTAACACAAACAATCCAAAAACCAGTCAAGCATCACACACAGCTCCTCACTCTCAGGTCATGTAGGAGAATCATTAACACACACTGCGTTTGTGTTCTGGATCGCCTGGCCGCATTTGTCACAGGTGCTGCAGTTGGCGACTCACGTCACGTCAACTTTAAGGTGGTAAGTATGACTAGAATTTTACACTAATGTGCGGATTACTGCCCTGAAATGCCACTGCCTGGGCTTCCCTGGAGCTTTAAGTGATTGACACCAGTCAGTCACAGAGAGGACGTCTCTGGGCTGAGAGTATGTTTAGCATGCCGTGTGTGTTCCCAGCACCACTCTAAGGGTGCGGTTTGTATTCTCAGGTTCATGCTCACTGTACCCCCCCCCCCACGCTGCCCTGTCTAGACAGACACTAGTGGGAGGGAAACTTGATGAGTGTTCTGTCGCTGGGGAAAACTAAAGAGCAGCTTCTGTCAGTAAACACTTTAGTTTCTGTGCAGCTGTAATATTTTAGACTGTATATAATTAATGTAAACAAGAGAGGAATCATATCTGTATATACATGAGAATATTTATATTCTCCAGGTGGAGAAGAGCGGCGAGAGTGATCTGTGACAGGCAGGTACCAGTGAGACCAGTGATGATGTTTGGGTTTGATGGTTTGGAGACAGTGGAACTGGAGGCAGAGCTGGAGGTGGCAGCGCTGAGAACTGGCATTGGGAGTGACGACATCAGGAATGAGGTTTTCAGAGGGACAGTTTTTGGAGCGGGTTCTCAAATTCCGGTCCTGGAGGGCCAGTGTTTGTGGAGGAGAACCATCAAACTGTGCAAAACACAACCTGACAATCACCCGGCGAGGTGGGAGTCACCAGGACTGGAGTTTGAGACCCCAGCTTTGGAGGAAAAGCCAGAGAAGTGAGATTGTGCTGGTGGGAGAGACTCTGACTATGTTGGGAGAAAGATCCTGAGGATGGAGCTGCAGGGGAGAGAAGAGGAAGGCCTGGCAGGAGGTTTATGGATGTGGTGAAGGGAGGACATGCAGGCAGTTGGTGAGTGAAGACAGAAGGAAATGGTGACAGCTGAGCGACTCCTAATGTATGTATAAATGCACACATATATATATATATATATATATACACACGCACACATTCTGTTTTGTTCTACCATTACGTAAAGAAAACTATAAATATTTGAGTTCCCTGTATGTACTACAAACCAAAATAAATAAATTAATCTAACAAAATGTATGATTTAAATATGTTTATGCCTAAAATGCCATATATTACCTGAGTCTGACAATTAAAGTAAAGAAAATCCACGCAGCACCGCCGGTACCCTGCATGTGGCGTTCTGTCAGCTCTGACATGGACTAACGCGCCGATGAAGAGCAACTGTTTAAACACGGCGCTGTAAAAGACCACCCTGGCTGCGTGTGTCAGAGTAGAGCCTGATGCCTCCTGTCAACAGCCTGTTCACCAAAACAATTAACAGCCACACTCCAGTCTGCATCTCCCCTTCCCACCATCTCACACACACACACACACACACACACACACACACACACACACACACGTTTGCATCTCCCACTCCCACCATCTCTCTCTCACACACACACACTTCAGTTTGCAT
>JBBPCW010000001.1:32839811-32852263 GCA_037974425.1 Phenacogrammus interruptus
AGAGAGAGAGAGAGAGAGAGAGAGAGAGAGAGAGAGAGAGAGAGAGAAGGGGAGCTGTAATAAAGAGCAAGCTCGAGGAACTGTTGGAAAGAGCTGTTGAGGGAGAGAAGAGAAAAGGAGAGGCAGGGAGAGGGAGAGGGAGAGAGAGGCTGAGACGGAGAGTGAGACACAGAGGCAGAGAGAGACAGAGAGACACGGCTCCCCGACTTCTCTCGGTGGTGTGTGCGTGGCCGGTGTGTGTGTGGCCGTGGCAGGCATGGCGTCGGAACCAGGCACCCAGTCCAGGGTGATGTTTCAGACCAAAGAAGAGGAGCCCCCCCATCGCAAATTGGGCAAATTGACCGTCAAATACAACCGCAAAGACCTTCAGAGGAGACTGGATATCGAAGAGTGGATCGACGGACAGCTGCACCTGCTATACGACTGTGAGGTGAGAGAGAGAGAGAGAGAGAGAGAGAGAGAGAGAAAGAGAGGGACTAGTAGTTTATGGTAGAGGGCTTGCTGTAGGTCATTGATTTTGAATGGGGATTGGAACACCCTTTTGAGGGTGCTGTGTGTTCAAGTCAGTTCTGTAAATGATCTAACAGGATAAAGTGGAGCAGTACACACCCACAGAAACACAGTAATGACTTTATTACTGAGCTCCGTTCCTAACAAATACACGATTCACCGCCAGTTTTCAGGGCTTAGCAGCTTGACAATTCTACAGAATCCAGGAAAAGGCCTATTATAAGCGGTTTGGACTAATTCTGTACTACAATGCTGATGCCAAAGTTTATGTGGAAACTCTGTAAGACCAACAGCCTGCTGTTGATATTTGGCCTGCCGTGTTTGTGGCTTGGCTCAGTATGAGTTTATTACTATTTTATTGACTACAAATCAATCAGCTCGTATCGTATGATCTCATGTGTCTTCAAAAGCATGTTATCAAGTTGCCTGCTCTCTGAAGACATGATCAGTGTCCTCCCGCAAGACACTATATACACTAGTTAGACACTTATTTAGAAACACCTGCCTCAAATGTCCACCATGATGGCGCACAGTTGGAGAATGTAGACCATGTGATGTCATGCACCTTTTATGTTACCCATTCTCTTGTTTTAAATGAGTGGTCAGTTCCTGACCACAGAAACACTAGTACTGAATTGTGGACCACTCTTGATTCACTTGAAGATTACAGATGTTTCCAGTAAAGTGGGAGTAACTGTCAGTTTAAAAGAGGCACCACCAAACTTTGTGAGTGCCTCTTTATACAAGCCTTTTTACTATTTTACCATTTTACCATTTTACAGGCCATTGAAATCAACTCATCCCTCTCGCTAAAGAGGAGCAGAACCCCTGGGGTGACAAAAGCTCAGAAACATTCTGAGTCTCCCAGAGTTTGCAGTCTGAGCACATCTAAGAACTTGAGAGGTTTACGGGCTTCATCTCAGCAGGGGTTGCCATCTGGGTAATCGTTTATATGCAAAACTATAGCATTAGATCTGGGCAAGAGAAAGTCAGGCCTACCCCAACGCGTGCGCCCATTTATTTCCTGCATTGTGGTGGTTAAAGCAATATACTTGTAAAAATGGGCAAAATCAAGATGACTGCAACTGCAGTTTTTAAAACACACTTTTGTAAAGTGGCCCCTGATAGTCATGCGTGAACACACCACCGCACACAGTGGGAACACCGTGAAATTCTTGCTCTGTATTTAACCCATTCACATGAGTGAGGCAGTGAGCAGCCACCTCAGGGCGGCACCCAGGGAGCAGTGTGTGTGGACGGTACCTTGTGTGCTCAAGGGTACCTCAGTGGTGCCACTGGTAATCCTGGGATTCAAACGCCCTAACCAGAGTGTGAATTATGCCTCCATAATTAAGGAGATACTGTTTTCATAACACTGTTAAGAACCCCTTCTGGGTCTTGATCAGAGGTACAGTACCCCCCAGTACCCCCACAGCCGCCCCACATATGTTGTTAACAGTTTGTCAAACGCTGTGAGAAATCACATTAGCAAGTCTGTTTGAGAGAAGTTTGAGGTAAATATGTGTTCACCCATGCACTTTGCACAGCGCTAATATCCATCTATAGGCTTCTATTTCTTGTTAACTTCATTAGCTTTGGTAGGTTAGCTGCTGTGTTTAACTAAAGAGGCAAAAGTCAGACACCAAACACGGCCTTGGTAGATAGTAACTTAGATTATGAGGTTGGTTAGTAGCTTCAGGACAACCAGAGGCCACAGCATCACCCATACTTCTATCTGGAGAGGTGAAAACAGTCTGAATCATGAGGGCTGTGTGAAGGTGCTCAGCTGTCTCCCGGGATGCCATGGCAACAAGGCCCCAGCCAACATGAGAGATGGGGGAAACCGAGGGGGGGAACAAGGGGAAGAAGATTATGATAATGATGATGAAGAAAACACATCTTTTCCCACCACAAACCATAGAAACAGCAAAAAAGAGGATGATGATTAGGCAAATAGCTGATGAATATAAATGATGTGAACTGATGCTCAGAACAGTTAAGCATTTTTAAGCAGGTGCCATGTAATACGTGAGAAAAGCTGCTCTAATACATGTGAACACCAGCTCCGTCTCTTCACCTCCCACTTCCGCTGATTACCAGTGTGCTCTCTGCAGACTGACAGCGTCATGTAGGCGGTCCTGCGCCAACGCCGCGCAGCTGACTGCCCACTGTAGGCGGCCAGGCGATGAGTGTGAGTTTCAACTCACAGTATATGAGCTAGAGTTATCCGAGGATTTCTTTAGCACATGGGAAATTTCTGGTTCAGTAATCTCTTTAAACAGACATGTCCCATCTGGACTGTCTATAATCCGACTGAAACGATAGCATTGCTTTTCTTTTCACAGTTTATGACTGACCTCTAAAATGTGCCTAAATGGTTTATCGTAATAATATTGCAATGATCAAATGATCAATACTTTCGAGGCACCTAGTGGCCCAGTGGTTAGGGAGTTGCCCCTGTGTTCAGAATGTCATGGGTTCCAATCCTTGGACTGCTAGTGGCACCTCTGAGGTACCTTTGAGCAACACTGCTCCCCGGGTGCTGTGCTCCTGGCTGCCTGCTGCCTCAGTTGGTGAATGAGTTAAATACAGAGGAAGAATTTCACACTGTGTGCCGTGGTGTGTTCACATATGACAAATGGTCGCTTTACACTTTAAAACGACATAACTAATAGTTTATATTTCAGAAGACTGGGGTACCTTTTGGTGGTCTATCTAATGCCAGCGAGATGAAAGTGTCTGAGAACGACCGATGCTAACATGCTAACAACCTACTAACATTGTGGACTAGCATATATATCTTACAGCTTTGTGAGAAATAAAATGTACACAAATGTGCACCTTAGTGATGATTGGGCAAGATCCATGTGTCTTTGGAACTTTGCCACTTTGGCTTTGCACTGGCTAAGACGTAATGAAAGCTTGCATCTTGCTATTTGGCCCTGTGCTAGCAGCCCGCCTGCATCACCAAACACAATGCTGATTTGTTTATAGGGCTCTGTTGTCTGCTGCTGGCCTTTCAATGCATACTTAAGCTTGTAATGTGGCTGTCAGCAAGTGGACAGTAGCACAACGTTAGTGGGGTGGTACGGAGTGCTCAGCGGCTCTGGTGGCAGGCAGCCAGCGTGTCTCCAGCACAGATTGGCCTGTGTTCCCTCAGCTTCCCATATCTGACACAGCCCTGGCTGATTCCTGATAAACACCCTGACACAGCTTTTCATTGGAGCTATCACTGCACAGCACTTCCTCTGTAGTTGTGGCATTTAAGTTATGAATGTGGGTGAAATGCACACGTCAGTGCTCTGGTTTCCTCCCACAGTCCTAAGACATTCATGTCCACTGGCCTGGAGGTGTAATATTGCCCTTAGGCCTGAATGTGTTTGTGTGTCTGTCTTGCAACTGAGAGGCTGGCCGTCGTTTGGCACTTCCTACGACTCTGATTAAGGATAAATGATTTGGATAATGGAAAATCTGGACACCGCTTTGTCACTTTTTGACCACACACCTGCAAAACATTCTAATTAGTATAACCCGCAATCACTAGTACTGTACTGGCCCTCACTAAGTAGTTAGGTTATAGGAAGCAGATATCCTTGTATTTGAAACTAGCTCTACTGTAAAGATGACGCATACATCAAGTCTTCAAATCCCTTTGTGGACTTTAATGGGGCCGTACCCTCTTTCACTAAAACGCCAGTTCAGCTGAACACACTGGACTTGGTATTAAATTACTGAAGAGTTCCCTCCTTTGTTGCTGTACTGTATCACATTATCAACATGTTCTTTCAGTACATAATAAGGTAATAAGGAATACCTCCTGGCGTGGTTAAATGTTCATGTTTTACTGGATAACATCATTATAATCCTTTCAAAGGAAGCTTGTATGAACCAAAGCAAGCTGTTCTTCACACAGACACAGTGAAAGTGAAATAGACTGTGACCTACAAACACATCATTCCTCTCTTCAGCAATTAGATACTAGATATTAGAGATAATCTTAGTTTCAATCAAAATCACACAACTAGGTGTAAAAGTTATGGTTAGGTCAATGAACCATATACAGTTTCCTGCTTACTCTGAACGTAAGTGATAGCTTTGCCCCGGAGCTAACAGTCTAACATAGCTTACAATTGCAGAGCCAATAATTAAGACTGTATAATCCACATGTACTGTCCCCACACAGCCGGCCTACACTGAGCAATCAGCCTGGTTTATTTTATGTCTGGCAGTGTATACTAAACTTTCTGAAATAGTTTATATATAAAAATAGTAATATATAAAACTGTCATCAACATCAGAAGCAGCAAATACATTGAGATTACTAAACAACTTGAGAGGAAAAATTTGCTTTTTGACCAAACGTTTTTATTTTAACTCTAACTGTGGTGCAGAAGAGGCCATGAATTTGTCCAGATAGCTGGTAAAGGTGCTGAATTTTGCATGGCCTGGCTGAAAGGTTACGCTGTGGGTATGCCGATTCTTCCGTGTGGAAGCGTTTACAGTCAGCCCCCTGTGTCACCCGCTTAATTATTCATGCTCATTTCTAATGTATGCCACTCATAGGATCCCGCAGCGGCTGTATACATCACTGACACCACCGCAGGCATTCGCAATAAATAAAAATATGAATAATATTAATGACGGCGTGTTCTGGTTCAGCACGCTGCCTGTGTGAAGCAAAGCTGTATCTAAAAGTGCAGTTCGTTTTTGCACTTACTTCAAACACAAATAGAGAAAGTCAAGAAGCAGAATTACTGTTTGTCTTTGTATGGTCCAGAGGACTAGACTCACGATTCTCATATCAGATATCCTCACACAGTTGGTGCAACGCAGCTTTATAATCTTTGTGCCGAAGCTTGTTTCAGTGGCAACACCCTCTGATCTTCTGACAGGACCACGTGATCAGTAATGGATCCACTTAAGCAAACCACTCTCATCTGACTTCACATGCACTGTCATCCAGACGCTGGACGGAGCTGGTGATTAGCCTCGCTCGCTTGCTCTTCCTATCAAATGAAAGCAAAACCACTCCCGAGTGCAGCCTTGAGTGTCAAACAAGGTGCCTTTAAAATTTCACCAAAGGTCTGCTGGAGCGATGCCACAGAACAGCCACTTTTGTAAATGAGCTGATGTTTATATAAAGGTTATAAAACCAATTAAAAGTTTTTCCTTCAACCGTATGTTCATACCCAGGATTTCACAGAAGAAGAAAACTTGTCCCAGACTGAATTATTCTCTCCCTGTCCACTGAAAATCCCTTTTAGCGCACAATCAGGCTGATCTGTATCCTACGGCAAATAGCTGCTCATCATGCATGCATGGATTAGGGGCCACACTTCTTGGCTTTTAGCAATTAGAACATATGTGTTCCCCTCATTTCCCGCTCTCTTCTCCCTAACAGCAGAGTTCACGTCACTGAGAATTGTGCCATCACTGTAGCTCTGACTCGTGAGAGCTTGTCTAGTACTCATGAATGTAGACAACATTGCAAACAGTCAAAAGCTTAGTCAGGTACAAAGTATAGGAATAATGAAGGAATAATGAATGAGATCATCACCTATAAGAGAAAATGCTGCCTTGAGAAAGCCATGGAGGCAGAATCCCATTGATGGGGGGCATTCTTTAAATAAAAAGTCACATTCTTATAGAGAATAAAATGAACATAAAGTCATGGAAGTCATGAATACCAGATACCAGCTCAGAGCACCATCAAACATGGTCAGACCCTCAGGAAGGGGTTTAAAGCAACACATTAGGCTCCTCCCCAGCATTCCTGTAATCCTGCTAATGCTTATTTATGTTCTGGAATTCATTCACTTGGTGATTTTGCTGCAAAGGTAATTAAGAGAAAAGATTTATACACATTTTTGGCAAACAAGAGTTTCAACTTCGTCTAAAGCACAGCTGCCGCAATGTTGACAGTTTATTAGGTACATCTATCTTGGTCATTTTTTCAAGGAAACCTATCAAATTGGTTTACTGACTGTAGATCATTTATTGCTAAGCAATGGATCAGCCCACTGAGACCAGCACTAGACCACCACTGTAAACTTGATAATAACATATTAATACTTGTTTCGTTAATACAAATATATTAATTTGTATTAAAAGGTACAGCAGTGTTGGTGAGGGGCGTTGGACTCCACAGTGTCAGCAACAGGGTTACAGTCTCTAAATGTACCAACAAATGTGGTGTTTCTTGTGCATTACTGATAAGTGGGAGGCTATAGTGATTGGTACAGCTGTACAAGCACTACCTGTGATGTTTGATGCCAAGCATTATATCTAACTAGTGTGTACTTAACACCTAAAATGATGGTCAGTAAGGATAATTAGGCCTGGGGATTTCTACTGGTGTGTCTAAAGCCCAGGAACTTTAGTGTGTGGACAGAGGCCAGCCTGCACCTCAAGCATCGACTGTTCATCAGTTGGAGAGACTCGCTGGGGATGGAAGTTCAGTGAAGTTTCTGTCTGAGTGAGTCTCTCTTCGTTGGGCTGGGGAAGCTGCAGTGTCAGGTTTTGTTGGCAGTGAGAGCTGCATTAAACTCACTGGCTGGAAAATGGCCTCTTCTCCTTTGGTTCATTGACTCAGTGTGCTGCCCGAGGAACTTGCATAGGGGTCAGACATTATTTGTTGGTCTCCCTAACAACATCCAATCTTTCAAAATGCTTCGGAATGACACATTTAGAAAAACTGAAGTGCACGAATCAGTTTCAATACTCCAGTATTTGCGTAACTGACTGGCAGGGTGTGTGAGCGAAGGAAGGCAGGCAGGAAGGAATTAATGCTCCAGAGAACTAGAACTGAATCCTAATCCACTAGTTTCAGGAAGGCTCAGTGTATCTGAGTTCTGAAGTAGTTGCGTTGTGGTAATAATCTGAGAAAATAGGCTAATCTGGGCAGATGGTGGTATTCTGCCCACTTCCAGATCTCTCTTGTTTTTTCCACTTCAGTGAATGTTTTACGATGTTCTCAGTAATGAATGTATCTTTCTATTCTCAGGGTCAAATGGAAAAATCTCTGTAATATTAGCAATGATTATTTAAGCGCACAGCAGCTCATTACTCTTCCTAAAACGCTTAACATCCCGTATTCATAAAGCTTAATGATACATGTGTTAATGCGATACCTGTGAATATCATTTCATTTTTAAAATCGCACATGTTCAACCGGTTGCACGAGGCAGCATAGACAGTATGAAATATTCATAATATAGCAAAAACTGCTATCAAAAATACTATGTATGTCCAAAATAGTGACTTTACAGAAGTGATTTTACCAAATTATGTTTTTCTTCTAATGTATGAAAAAGTAAAGCTAAGTTATTTTGAACCAGGTCCATTAGTCAGTCTAGCATGAAAGTTCCATGTAGTGTAAAGAACACTTGCTGTGTTGAATAATGCAGAAAATAAAATATAAAATATATAAAATTCATATAAAAATGGAGATACAAGGTTTTCTTGGGTCAGGGATGGTATGCTATGAAAAAGCTCTAGTAATTTAGTGATAAGTGTGATATAGCATTATGTAACACCTTTGTTTTGCTCTGTAGTCATGGGACATTTGTTTTGACAGCCTGTTCGGCACCAATCCTGAGTTCCTTCTTTCTGATTCCCTGGACTGGTGTGGCCTCACTTGGCCCTTGTTTTATTTGGTCCTATTTAAGCCACCTCTACAATAAGGCTGATGTCTGCTCACCCTCATTATTACCCTCTAATCCCCTTCATGTGTGTTTGTGGTGAAGGTCTGTGTGTTTCATTCATGGTGGCTTGCTGTTCAGGACCACGAGGCATGTCCCGAGTAAGGGTCTCCTTTGTATGCTGCCCTCTGGGACCATGAGTGTTGACTGTTTGGGGGCCCACTCCTGTGGGATCGAATGGGCTCCTCTGCAGGGGAACACCTGTTACCTTGTGTGGTTGTCTTGTGTAGGCCCCACTTGTCGGGTCTGCATGGCCTACCTCTGGCCCTCAGATGGCCCCACCAGCGTGGAGGTTTTATGTATCTATGAAAAGTCCTCGTCCGACTGCTTTATTGAATCTTTGCTGCACAAGACAGTGCATGGATGGAATCCCTGTATGGTTGCAGATCTCTAAACTCCTATGTGTGCCCCTGTTGCCACACCCATGACCCTTTATCTTTTACCATGTTTGTGTAATTGCTATTCCTGTACTAAGGGGCGGACAGTGATGTGCAGGTGAAGCTCAGTGTGTCTTATCTTCAAAATAGGTTGATTATGAGGAGCAATATTTTTAAAGCTTTTTTTCTGTATTTGCTAAATGAACATATTACCAGACTGTAGAGTTTAAAGCAACTGAGCCTATATAGCATTTGTAACAGGTTAGATATGTGGTAGAGATTGGTCTGAAAAATGCTGGAGAATTCTTGCAAGGGCCTAGGAGTGTTACCCAAGTCTGTCTAAGCTTGAGCAAACAATGGTTATAGGTTTACAACACAATGGCATTGGACATTTATGCAAGAGGACCCTAAAAATCGTCTTTGAAAGGTTCACACTGTCCAGTGGAAATCTGTAATGTTTAACCTTCAGCAGTATGTTATATCCTGGGTGTCTCCAGGTGAAAACTGGAAATGTCTAAAGAGGAGCATATGAAGCCTTTCAGGTCACTGTTGCCTGCATGGGTGTTCTCAAAGGGTGTTGAGCTGTTCACTGAGGACATGTCACATGGTGCAAAGGAGGCGTATGGTAATCTGCACCCTTGAAATATTGATAGAAGTATGGGATTGGGGAAGACCAAGCTAACCGATCTTGACGAGGCTAAATTCGAGGGGTAACTTTGACCCACCTATAACCCTACTGTTAACAATCTTCTCGTGCTATTCTCTCTTCGAACCGCCCAGTTTAGCTGTAAGATATTCTAGAAAAAAATGTTTATTAAATTGTTAATGAAAGGGATGATGCGTTTCATTTCGTTTATTGTCCAATGGCGCATGAAAGGCAGATGATACTCGCATCCTATTTTCCATCTTTTCTGCTTGCAGATAATCAAAAATCTTCTACAAAGCAAAACAGAATTGTCTCATGTCAAATTAATCCCTCTTTAATTAATCCACTGTAATCTGTTTTTCCGCCTGGCAGTTGTGGTTGAATTATGTGCCATTGTTTATCTTCCAAAGCAAATTTACAGCAACTAAGCATAAGTTATTTAAGAGAGATAAAACAATGGTCATCATTATCTTTCCAGGAGGAAGAGATTCCTGAGCTGGAGATCGACATTGATGAACTTCTGGAGCTTACAGATGAAGAACAGAGGACCAGACTACATGTAAGTTCTGCAATGTTCATACTTACCTTAGGTACCAGAAAGATCACCAGTCAGGACCTGGTATAGTAGGGAACTCCACTGCATATTGCTTAATGACCTAATCTATATAATTTTGCAGAGATTTCTGCCACAATAAATTCCCTCATGGGTCACTACTGGGACCATTACATAACTGTACATAAACACTAGGACAGCGACTTTGTTTTGGCTCGGTAGTTCAGCTCTGATGACTAGGAATACTGTGCCGGAAACAGCTTCCCATTGTAGGCAACAAATAATTTGAAGCTGTAATTGGAAGCTTTTCTTTGGCAGCAGTGTGTTGTTGCATCATTAGTTCATAGACAAGATAGCATTGAAACAAAATCTGGAATCTGAAGGCATTTACTATTTTTTCACAATCATGTAGACCAATTAAAAGTTGATGTTGGCAAAGCAGGCCATTATAGGCCAATGTGAGGCTGAAAAATATGAATCCTGAAGCACTGGGGCTTTTACCAACTGTGTTTTGTTTGTCATAGACCTCCATGACGTTTTTGCCATGTTGGCATCATAGCTCCAGTGCAGAACCTAAGAAGCAATGGGCATTTAATGTGTCCTGTTCTTAGGGGTTCAGACCTAATCCAGACTGCTGAGCTTGGGAAACTGTAATATGCTCCAGCTAGTATGACCCAAAAGTCATGGAATCCCTTTAGCTGACATACAGCTCCGGGAAAAAAATAAGAGACCATAGGAATAATGTTCAGTTTCTCAGGTTTTATCTTTTATAGGTGCAAGAACTGAACTGAGCAGCTTTGCCTTAGATTTTAAGAACTGCTGACAACATTTCTCCTAATTTCCGACTTAAATTATATTTTTAAAGGAAATGACAAAACATGAAAATGAGAGAAATGATGCAGTGTTTACAGATCGTGAATAATTCAAAGACAGCTGGTAGCCTAGTGGTTAGGACATTTGCCCTGCGATCGGGAAGTCGTGGGTTCAATTCCCAAAACCGCTAGGCACCTCTAAGGTACCCTCACACTGCTCCCCAGGCGCCATGTTCCTGGCTGTTGTGATAAACTGACCAGGTGGTTACGGAGTTGCCCTTGTGACTGGAAAGCACCACTGAGGTTCTGTCCCCACACCCTCCCGGGTGCTCTGTTGTCAGCTGCCATTTACGTTTACGGCATTTAGCAGACGCTTTTATGCATTTCCTAACTACAGGGGGCAGTCTCCCTGGAGCAACTTAGCGTTAGGGGTTTTGCTCAGGTATGTTGAAGGTAGAATTTGAACCCTTGACCTCTTGATCCAGAGGCAAGTATCACTGCTTCACTTGGTAAATGGATTAAAAACAGAGAATAATTCTGCAAAGTTCCCACTGTGTTCTGTAGTAGCATCACATGTGACAAATGGACCCTCTATTACATACGACTGCGGAGAGCCAATGGAATATTATTCTTACTCCAGCATTTCAGCAGGAACTGAAAATAGTCCAGTCTGGTCCACAGGCCATAAGAAGAACTTACAAACCAAACGAGTGAATTTCTTTGAAAGGGAAGTGGATATTATAGAGTCTGTTAGCTATCAAGAACAGATATGGTCCACCACCAAGTGTTTGTTTGTCCAGGTTTGTTGGTGTTTGTCCAGGTTTGTTGGTGTTTGTGTAGGTTTGTTGGTGTTTGTCTTTTTAGTGCACAGTCTTCCCTTTTCCTTGAATCTGCTTAATCAGCCATGGCATGTTTGGTGTATATAATTTGGTAGTGTTTCGCTAGCGCTGAGAAGTGAATGTACCTGCAGGGTAATGGAGGTCACTTTTATTTGAGTGACTTCTATTATATCAGCTTTGGTGCTCTAGTGCTGAAATTAAAGAGGCAAAGGCGCAGCGAAGACTGCGTGAAGCTCAAAATTACACAATATGTGCTCTGCAGCATTTAACCGCATAGAACATAATTCTGGTGCAAACATCTAAACAGCATATTGTGGAATATTACATAATTTCACAGAATCAATTAATAGTGTATTAATAAAAATAATAGAAATAATATTAATACTGTCAGCTTTTCAAGGGACTTCCTTTTTTAAGTTTATAGCATATTTGAATGCCCTGCATAAGCAAACAGACCGCAGTGCGAGTGAGTTCTACAATATAGCTTAAGTAAGCATTAGAGAAATGCTGGAGCAAGCTTCAGTCAGTCCTGTGGTTTCTTACACAATATGCCTGAATCATTAGGTTCCTCACAGAGAAAACAATAACAAAAATTTCCCGGTAAGAAAGATCTCCACCTTCTTCCAAAAAGGCCCTAAAGCAAGATATTGGATATGAGGGTATGAAGGACAGGTATCTCCAGCTCAGTGTATGAAGAGTTTCTATCTGTGTGTACAGTACAGTCAGATTCATCTCTGCTACCTCTCCACTGGGGTGTGACCAGTCATTTTTATCTTTCTTTCTTACCAGGAGCTTTTGCAAGAATGTGGAAAGCCAAAAGAGGTACGAGGCAAATTTTCACTTTTGGTCTAAAAGTTTAAATGAGTTTAAATAGAACATTTTTGTTGACCTAGAACAGGTCAGCTCACTTCTCTAAACCAGTGTTTCCTCTTGATCTAAGATCTGCTCTCAGTGTTTTTCAGTCACATCCACTTTCTGAATGCTGAGTAATATTAGATCTGCAATAGACCTGCAT
>JBBPCW010000001.1:32880428-32890705 GCA_037974425.1 Phenacogrammus interruptus
ACACACACACACACACACACACACACACACACACACACAAACACACACACACAAACACACACACACACAAACACACATAAGCATTTCTCAATTGCACCCAGACCTACACAATAATCCAGCTGCATAATTTTGTTAAACTTATGCTTATTCCTTCAGTGACGAACATAAAGAGAGTATAAGCTGGATCCCCCACCCACTCCTCACAATCTGACACTGATTTTTTTTTGTGTATAGCTGTGGTAGTCCCAAAATTGAATCAGCATGCAGGCACTTCCTGCTAATCCCACCACTGCTGTAGGACCTGGACACAAACATCCAGAGCAGCATCGCTGTAAGTCTGCGAAAATGAAACCCTTCTTTTATTGGCTTTTATGCGCTCTACCATGGAGGACTGTTGTGCAGTGTCTTTCTAACCCTTCCCACGCACATTCTCACTCTCTCTCTCTCTCACACACACACACACGCACACACACACACATACACAGGTTTAAATATGTGTGCTTAAGTATTATCCAACCAACGGTCAGATTGCTATCAAAAATAGGAGCTTTCCAGAGAACTCACTATGTTTATTTAACCCTTATGCCGCGCTAATTTGGGCTCTGTGTTGAGATTGGATTTGACTGTGGACGTTATTCACTGTCCTTGAGAATACATTTGCTGAGTAATCAGCACAACAAATGCAGACGCCTTTAGAATTACTGGCAGCCTTCATGAAATCAAGTTCGGTTTGAGAACACTTGTGTGTAATTTCTGCCGGCTCTTAATCTTTTTATGATGATAATTCCACTTAAGTCCACAGTCTTGTGTCTTGTGTGAGTTGATTGGTCTCATGTAACTCCTGGGATTTTGCTTGGTGAACCTTCATATTTATACCACAGGCAAATAAGAAATGACCATAATCAACAGTGCGGTTTGTGGAGACTAGTAGCAATATAAAGAAATATTTTTTGTTTGACAAAAATGCAAATTTTCTTGGTTTTATTGAATTTTTTTTTTTTCGAGATTTAAAGCATATGCATGTACAAAAATAACCTAAACCTAACATAAACCTGTGGAGACACATTTACTCAGTAAGGAATATCAGTAACAAAAACTGCACATTACTGCAAGCAGATACTTCACAAAACTAGATTATAATGTAATAGTTTGTTATAAAAAGCCAAAGGTAAATGTGTTGATTTATTGCTAAATAAATAATTATTTTAAAACACATGTACTGAATGGTTTACTGAAACATTTGTAAATAAGCCTCAGTGGAATTAGTTAGACCTTATTGACCTGAAGCAGTACAACCTAGATATCATAGTGCAGATAAACAATAGGCCAAAGGCTCCACTGCTTTCCTATTTTTAAGCAGAAACGGTCTATTCAAGATGTTACAAAAGTCTTATAGCTTCTTACAGTTGTTACTTGTCTTGCAGTTCATTAAAGCCATAAAACGTGGACCCATCTGTTACAGACCTCTTTCACCAAGAATTATTTTAGTCATTTATCTATTATTTATTTGCTATTGGTAGACTTTTATATATTCATGAGATGGGGAGAAAAGTTGATCTAAATAATTAACACACGACTTAATATTGAGTTCAGAGCGGTGCTCTTAGAACAGCTAGAGAAGTAAATGACTGCGCCGTGTATAGAGTACACTGCTCAATGAGACAGAGGTATAAAGGCATCCAAATATTTACGGGTGTTCTCCGTTTAGGCACAACGTTTGTGGAAAAACCTGCAATTGACATGAAATCTTTGTAAGTGAATTTTTTAGACTTTTTATAAAGCCTCACTCCATTTTTACTTTCATTTTAAAGAGTGTATTTGAATACATTTTCGGTCAGTTAGTGTTCTGAGAATGATGGCTGGCTCTCGTGTCTATGATTGATGGCCCTTTGTGTATAAATGCATTCTTTTGTTCCTTTTGATAAATGAAACACTATGAACTGTCTCCAAGTGAAGCAAGAGTAAAACCGATTCAGGGCGGTATCAGCCTGATACACTTCTGCAGACCCAGTAGGAGTAGCTTGTGGTCAATAGTGTCAAAGGCCGCAGTCCAGTAGAACAACCATTGACACTTTGTTGGAATGAGCATTTGATTGCAGCTCATTTACAGCTTTCATTACAGCGATCCCTACCTGCTGTTAGGGCACAATCTTGATTGGATTTTTTCCCATTACTTTCTTTCAGGTCAATTGAAGAATTTAAAAGGGCGTCCAATTGAAATGTAAGTATATCTGTTTAAAAAGAAAAGATCACAGTTTAGCCTTCAGGGCTGGCAGCTTGTTTGTGTTGGGCTGCAGTATTTTGATGGGGTAAGGTCCGTACAAGGTCATATCTCAGAGGATTAGATGTAAGCCATAAATTCTTAACGCAGTAAGAAAAAGTCAAGATTAATGCAGATATTTTTTCCATATGCACTTGGTGAAATCAATGATTCATTGCTTTGGGGACATATATAAACCTGCTCAGCTATGTGTGGCTGATAACAGGACTTGTGAGTAAGAATAAGGCATGTAAATCGATAATGCTATTTAATTGCCAATCATTTCCAGAGGACTTCAGACACTGCTCGAAATCCGATTATGACTCTACAGTGTTCTGTCATTGAGAAGACCTTCAAAAATGCTTTAACACCAAGCTAGCGCTTAAAAATGCTCGGCAGTGCAGTTGGAGTTGTTGGATTCCTGAGGCTTTGTTGCGCATTATGTTGCAAATGCTGACCACATAGAACGATATTGGGTTGTGAATTTGACCTGAATGTGTCAAGGTCTTTGCTAAATGGCCCCCAAAACAATGTTGTCGTGTTGAAAACTCACTGAGAAATTGTTAAATAGGCTACATCCTGTAAATCTCAGAACAAACCAGGCCACGTTGTACACTTGTGCCGTACGAATGCAGGGAAGGAGGCATCCAGGACATTAGCTCTAGTTGTGGTTGGGTGGTCATGCTTCCAAAAATCAATAGCGGTAAAATTCAAACCGCAGCCCGTTTGGAGAACACAGATTCTGTTGGCGGTCGCTTCGTGTTGGGGCTGTTATCACTTGCAGCCAGAGAGCAAACTGGCTTAGATTTCATCCTCCAGTAAATACGCATTGATCTGCTTGTACAGGTAAAACAAACCGAGGCAAAATATTTGCTCTGGCAGTGCTGACATACGTCTAGTTAAGAAAAAAACAACAATTCACCATCAAATAATCTCCTATAGAATGTCATCTGTGGCCAGCACGGGTCATTCAGAGTCTTTCTTTATCGGACAGTTAAACACGTGACTAAATCACTGAGCCTGTGGAAAACTGTGGAAAAAGACAGTCATGGTCCGAAATTCCATTGCTCATAGGAAAATGATTATTTTCTCTGCGTGTTTTGTGTGCTGATATGTTCCAATGCTGCTTTCTAGAGTGAGTACAGTGCTATTTTGTGCTCAGTGTATTAGACAGAGCACAAAAATACTGTCTTGTCAGCCCTTATCAAGTAAGTGTATGCTTTGCTTTTTACTGAAGCAAAAAGCATTTTCATGTTTTAGAGAGGGAGAAAATGTCTTTGTTCTCTCGCTCTCTCTCTCTCTCTCTCTCTCTCTCTCTCTCCAAACCACCCAGCCCCCACCTCTTCCATGCAAGTAACCTCACGCCATAGTGTCCCTGTCAGATGCTATTAAAATTTCCCCCTGCTCCTCATCATGGACACACACAGAGAACAGAGTGATATGCTTATGCAACACTTAGCATATTAGTTCCTGATTGAATTACACTTGCTCTTGAATGTGTGTGTGCGTGCATGTGTGAGTGAGTGTGTGTGTGTGTGTGAGTGTGTGTGTGTGTAGGTGTGTGTGTGTGTGTGTGTGTGTGTGTGTGTGTGTGTATGAGACAGAATAAAAGGACAGAAATCAGTCCTTGGCTGCAGATCAGATGCTAGCTTTGCCTCATCTTGTGACTGTTAGAGTTAGGGTCCAGCTATCAGAAGCTGGTTCCTTGACCCACCCAAGGGCAACTTCCATGCAGCGCATGTCCAGTGAGTCACATCTAGATGCGGCATCACCAGCAGGGCTGACCCCTTCTGTACTCTACAATGCAGCTGCATGGATAGTCATAATAATTTACTTACTCATCGACCTAGCGCATTATCTGATGGTCATTAATACTGGCTAGTTGCTAGTCAGAGCTACCAGCATCAGCCCACATTAGGAGGAGAAAGCACGAGGTTCGGGTTTGTCATGTAGATGACACGGACTCTCACTAGTAGGCATGCAGGGAACAAACCTGCTGCCAGATATCCTCGGGGCAGCTCCAGGCCAAATGCAGCAAGTTTTGCCATCAAAGACTTGCTCTGTCATGGGAGAGCTGCTAACGTGGTGCACTTTTCAGGGGGAGCTTTGTGTTCGCCTCCAGCCTCTCTTGAAGGCGATCAAATATTGTATGTTATAATTAGCATTAAATGGAGACATGTTACAAATCTGAGATTTGTTCCAATGTTTCCTGTCATGCGGAGCATAGTGCTAGCCTCTAGCCTGCTTTAGCTGCATGCTGTAACTGGTGCTTAATCCCTAAAGTCTTGAACTCCACTTGAACTACATTTTTTTATTGCTCCCCAGTTTTGTCGCCTCGAGCTCAGGATGGTAGCACATAGCACATGCTTCTTCAGAGTCATGTGAAGCCAGTTGCCACATCTTTTTGGTTTGCACACGTCTTTGGACCATATAATGCGCTTGGAGGAGAACACCAACACCAGTTAGGTTGGGTTAGCTAGCAGACACCCATGCGAAGGTGTGAAGGAGGACGGGGAGCCTATCCATTTAGAGAGAGAAGCTAGTTATACTTTCTTGGACTTCCGGCCATTAATGGCTGCAGCACCACTGGATATTGAACTCCCAATGATGGGGCCAATGCTCAGACAGTTGTTGCAATCAAGAGCTCAATACTTGCTTAAATGTTTTCCTTTCAAGAGGAACTTTAGCCTCACTTCGAAGCACCATATCTTTAAAAACAGCTTTTTTTAACGGTTTACATCACTATGTTCCAGACCATTTGCATATATTTCCTTAGTTAAGCTGCGAAAACAATTCATGAAAACATGCTTTCAATTGTGATGTCACAACAAAATTGCAATATATATATATATATATATATTTTAATTGTTGGTAATATGAGGTTTTGTCCTGATTGCAACAACATATCTGCCTAAAGTCCTGATAGAAGTTTTGCCTCACCATGTAAGGCCTGGCGTAGGAGGTGAAGGGCAGTGGAAACCAGGCCAAATGGACCAACCCAATCCTGAACCTCACTCCGGGACTTCCACCAGGCCAGTTAGGCCGAGATTGGCTTCACCTGATCACTAGGGGGCAGGAACTATATATAGTCAGTGCTGACGAGTTCACAGTGCGAAGTATACTAACCTTGTTAGATACCAAGCCTGCTTAGCTTGTCTTCGATGCCTGTTACCGACCTTCTTCTGTTTTCTGGACTTCCCCTTTTCTCTACGGACTCATTTGTCGTCTTGGATTATCTGGTTTTGACTTTTTGCTCTGGACTTTGGTTATTCCCTTTTTTGCCCTGCGGACGTTTCTGGTTAATAAAAATCTACTATTTTTGGTTACTCTGCGTTTGGATTCTTTCACGTATTCATCACACACCAATTCAGATTCAGCTATAAGTGTTTTTGTCTAGACTGGTTTGAAAGTCTAAGGCAATGAGAGGCTGTGTAAAAGGTCGACCATTTTTGATACATAAACAAACACATGCACACAATAAAAATAAAGTCTATTAATTATATTAAATATATGTTATGAATATTTGAGACTTGTCTAGCAGCTGAGGTATCCTAGACAAATCTTCCCTACATTAAAACAGCAGTGAAAAGAAAACGCATACAGCTAAAGGTCACTGAATGTGCTTAGCTTTCACAAAGCGTAATAAGAAACATGACCTCATTGGCCTGAACGGTCAGTTTCTTTGGACACTAGGAAGAGAGAGAGAGGCTCTTCTGCAGTCACTAGCCAGCATTCAGGGTGAGGGAAGGTTGTCTCTTTGTGATTCTTTTTATCCTGCTAATGCACTCTTAACCCTGAGGCTGCACCCACAGGCCCTTTGTGTACTCTCCGTCTGTCACTTAAAGGGCGGACTCTATGAGTAAGCCTTAATTGAGCAGCTATACTTCATTTCACATGTGAGCACAAATGTATCTATCTCCCTGCCAATAGCAGCACTCTCAAACATGAAAAAAAAAAAACGAAAAACAGCACCACAGCCGAGGCTAGACAATGGTGAATGAGCACTTCAGACAGAAATGGCGTTTCCAGCATGAAGAAAGCCTCTAGCTCAGAGTGCTTACACTTCATTACAGCCAGGAGTAACGTCTCTATTGGATTTTCTGTCTCAAGAACAAAGAGAGTGAGGGCTTGACATCCATTTTTTTGTTTGTGGTGAATTGAATATTGGCTAACTGGCTCAGTGTGTCATTGACAAAGTAGACTGAAATCCTAAGCCATGTTTAGATGTTCCACTTTACAGTGAGAAATTGAATTTAGAAATTTTTCAATTCACAATGAAACTGAAGAAATTGGATTCCTAAAAAGCAAATTCATAGAAAGAGGGCTTTACTCTGTTTCCTCATTTTTTTTTAGCTGATTGGTGAAGAAGTAGCTGTCATACAGCATAAAGCCATAATGTACTGACTACAAAAATGATTGTCTTCAAGAAGGGAATTCTAAACGATATGCCAAATATTTTTTTCTGTTTGTCTTTTTTGAACAGGTTCCCAGTGTAGGACCAGACAATGTTCCGCAAAAAGAAAAAGAAGAGGCCGGAAATTTCTGCACCAAAGAACTTTGAGCACCGAGTCCATACCTCTTTCGATGCTAAGCGTGGGGTATTTGTGGGGCTGCCAACACAATGGCAGAGTCTTATAGAAAACCTGCGAAGACCCAAACCCATGGTGGACCCTTCCAGAATAACACCCGTGGAACTGAAACCAAAGAAGGTAGGCGACCTACAATTTGTCAAATCTTCTAGAAAATATTTCAGGTTTGAACAAATGGTCTGTACAAATACTGGGAAAACAAATACTTATTCACTGTTGTATAAGTAAAAAAAGAAGACAATCTCCATCTAAATGATCATGGTTTACATTAGGTCGTACCCTAAATGGACAAAAGTATCAGGACGCTTGACCATTACACCATCAGGGACTTAATGACATTGCATTCATATGCATAGACTTTAATATGGAGTTGATACCCCCTTTGCGGCTAAAACAGCTTTGACTCTTCTTGGAACTATTTCCACAAGATTTTGAAGTTTCTGTGGGAATTTGTGTCCATTCAGTCTGTAGAGCATTTATGAGCTCAGGCACAGATGTTGGAGGAGAAGGCCTGGCTCACAATCTCCATTCCAGTTTATCCCAAAGGTGTTGGAGGGGTTGAGGTCAGGGTTCTTTGCAGGCCAGTGAAGTTCTTCCACACCGAACTCACCCAACCATGTCTTTATGGAGTTTGCTTTGTGCACTGGATCCCAGTCCTGCTGGAATAGAAAAGGTTCTTCCCAAACTGTGTTCATGGCATTGTCCAAAATGTCTTGTTCTGCTGAAGCATTAAGACTGACCTTAGAAGTAAGGGGCCTATAAATGCTGAAAAACAGGTGTGTCCCAATAGTTTTGTCCATATAGTGTACATTTTATTTTCCTACGCAGTTCTTAAGAATCACATTTTCAGGGAATAATTAAAGAAAAAGGAATTTCCCGGATTTTTTGTGTTATACAGTGAAAGCTTTGTTCGAGGTGCACATGCTTCCCAGGCCCTATCCATTACTTTGAATTAATTATAGCTGTGACATCACAACCATTAACCTATTTACATAGGACCACCTTTTCAGTTTAGCCTGCTGAAGACTGAAGTTACTGCAGACAGTCAGTAGCAGAGTTCATAGAAAAGAAAGGGGTTTGAAAGAAACGGATTGAATGAGGTTCTGTTCCCGGCTGTCAGGAAGCAAATGACCCTGACAGGATGGGTTTACAATGTTGGGTCATAGTTCCAAACTTGGGTCAAAGAGCTCAGATCTTAGCCCAGTTTTTGAACCTTCTTCTACATACTGAAAATTCCACTATTCATAGCCGACAGCATTTATTTCCCTTGAATGTAAAAAGAGTGTCTTGAATCAGGTAACAGCGCTGAGGACACATGCTTTTTTACCCTACTGTCATATTGCCTCCTTATCTATCATGGGTCTCGACTAACAACCCTGCTATGTACACCAGCTCAAGGATGGGAATCCTTGGAGGGCACCAAGATTTATTACTCCATGCTGGCAATTAATAACGATCCATGCTGCCTAGCCACCAGTGTCAGACTCAGGGATAAAAACTGCAGCTCCAAGCAAAGGGAACGCTGCAGAGCACTAGAGCTCAACCGTCCTACGCTTCTTCATGGTCATAGTGGATGATCAGGCCTCATCATACATAAAAACCAGTAAAACCACCCACTTGGTGTCCTTGTCCACACTTATGTTGTTCAAAGCCATGGCCTCAGAGTCTTTATGTGGCCTTTAGCAAATACAGTGTGATTTTAGAGTCCGACATGCAGAAACTGTACCGAAAAAGGAAAAGCTGCTTATGTTTATAGTAACAAAGCGAATTTTTTAAACTGCAGTATATGTTAAAGTAACTTTTATTCCAATTACAGTTCATTCTGGATCGTTTAGTCATATTGACACTGACAACGTTATTCACATCAAATTATGAAGACATGCATTTGCTGAACACCAGATGGGTTTAGAGGTGCTACCTTACCTGTTTGCTGGGTTGCTCACAGCATACACCTTCTTTTTATCCCCTTATGCTCCCTTGCACCCACAAAAGAGTGCCCTCTCCTGAAATCAAGCATGGCTTCCCTTAAAGATTGAGTAAGAGACCGCTGGGCTTAACTAAGCCAGTTCTCCCGAACCACACTGGTGTTGTGCGTCACTGCTTCGTTTGGGGCACATTTATACCTCCTGTCAAGGACAGAGTGATGGGAGCACATGGCAGCTGACAGCAAAAGTCCTTTGTGGCCAAAAACGCCTGCAAACCTGCTTTGAAACTGAGGCTGGAATCAAAGCTAGCTTTAAAGTAATGTGTACTTTGTGAGGCCACAAATTGGCTGTTGTTTTTGCTGGTTATTATTTTATTTTATTTCTTTACTGATAATCTTAATGTTTATCCAGATCATTAAGAAATAAACATCCATATATCACAAAATCTTTTACTGTTTTTATAGCCTGTATTTTCTTGCTGTAACTTCGCAATTGAATACAAATAGCTGAGCACAATTCAGACATAATTGTTGAATTGGCAACACTCAGGTTTAAGAGTTTGTCTTGGTAGAGAGAATGTATTTTCTTCACTGTCTAGCATCTAATTCCACCTACTACCTTGCACTCCCCCCTATTATGTGATACCAGTGAGACTTCACTGGTAGAATGTCGTCATCATCATCATGAACACCCCACAATGTGCCATGTTCACCAAACATGACAAACGTTAGCTATGTCGCTGTCACGGACGACTGGGGGACCCAGACCAGGCTGGAAAACAGGGATCCATGCTGTGATTTACTTTTATTAAACAAAAACCTGGCACAAGGGTACGCTAAAAACAAGAACAAGAATACAGGAATCAGACAAGGCACGAACGAAGTGAAATGAGGCGATGGACAGATACAGAATGGCAAATAAACAGAACTGAAATACAGACAACAATCAGTGTTGAAACACAAAGCAGGTGAAAACCAAAACCACGTGACACATGAACAAAACAGACATGACATTCAAAATAAAAGCCCCAAAAACAGAGACAAACAGAACCAAAAAACAGTGCCCCCTAATGGCCACAGGCCGAGCCGTGACAGTCGCTAAAGTCCGGCAGCTAAAAGTTTCTGCCTGCATGTTGTAATAATCTTATTAGCATGTTTAGTAAACTGATCCATTAGGTCCAATCTATTTGGTTACCCACATAAAATAATACATGAATCAAATATTTAATGAATATTTAATGAAGTTTGTGTTTTCAATGCACTTTTTTATTCATAATGGACCAGTCAGCCATGACAATAAAATCTTTAACATTTGAAGTGCAGAACATTGATTCTGTCATTACAAAGCTACCTGTCAATGGCTGGGATACATTAAGCAGTGGGTTAACAAATGGTTCTTCAAGTTGATGTGTTGCATAATGTCACATCTCTCTCTTGTGGGGTTAAGGGGAAACTGAGGACGCTGGAGTAGAACGACATGGTCTGAGATTTCAAGCTTTATTTA
>JBBPCW010000001.1:32941310-32952740 GCA_037974425.1 Phenacogrammus interruptus
ACACACACACACACACACACACACACACACACACACACACACACACACACACACACACACACACACAGGCAAACATAATCCCTTGTGTAATGTTATTGCTTAGAAGAAGACAGGAGAGGATGTATATACATATATATATGTATATATATTAGGGCTGTCAGTAGATAAAATTTTTAATCGTGATTAATCTCATGTTTGCCATAGTTAACCTTTTCAGTCTGTCCTAAACATCCTGTTCTTAAACAAATAAGGGCTTTTTAACAGGAGTGTTCCCTTTAACACAGTCATGCAGCTGCAGCTCAAATGTTTCTGTAAATCTTTAGACATTAATGTAATTAAATCAAATATAAAACCAAAGCCACTGCAAAGCATTCACGTTTTATCCAGCCTGTTACCCTCAGAGTCCAGGTTTGCCTTCTCTGTTGTTTTTGGGGGGTGTTAGAGAGGGGGCGCTTGTGTTAGTAGGGATTTATGTGTTAAATATATGTTTGAGTTGTTAGAGTTAGTTAGAGTTGTTCTCAGGGTTAGAGAGCTTTGTGGTGGGGTAGTACCGGGGTATGTCGGTGCGGGCGTATTATTCTCTACATACAAAGGTCTAATTAAAACATGATGTTGTATAATCTGTATCTGTTATCACCCAAATGAGGATGGGTTCCCTGATTGAGTCTGGTTCCTCTTAAGGTTTCTTCCTATCGCCATCTTAGGGAGTTTTTCCTCGCCGCTGTCGCCGTCACTCTCGGCTCATCAGAGGCATTTCATTCACACACATTCATACACACATATTTATTTCACATTTATTTCATTTTGTGAAGCTGCTTTGTGACATTGACCATTGTTAAAAGCGCTATATAAATAAAATTGAATTGAATTGAATTGAATTAAAATCGTCTGACCCCAGACAGAAAGAGATGCTTTTGCTTGGAAGAAAATATGTCTTTGTGTTCGCTTACAGGCTCACAAAAGGGCTCAGTGATTCCATTACTCTGGTGAATGCACAGAACTTTCAAAATATAAGGATTTTTTAAATCCTGCATTAAGCTGAACATACACTGTGCAATTTTTTCAGTTGTGTTATTCAGCTTCTGCATAAACTGTGTGACTGAATCGCAGAGGTTAGATGTTCTCATACTATACGGCCCGATGCTCTGATGCGACCTGACTGCTCACACTGTACGTTTCTGGAACTGTAATGTAAACAGAAGAAGAACCCGGAAGTGGGGCGACTGAGTCATTTGAGAATTTGAGAATGCTCAGCAAAGAGAAACATGTGGTCTTGGAAATCTGTGCCGTTCTATGTGCAGAAATGTCTAAAAGGAAAAGGCGACGGCGTGAATGGATAAGGAAGTGGCTGGGCAGACATGGGCTGTACGGTCTGTCAATTCTTGTTACAGTCGTGATCATTTTGTTCCGCCACATAGAAAAGGCTCGGACCAGCTTGCCAACACTCTACAAGTTGGGCCTCCACTTGTGTGCAGATCACACGCTGCGCTGCCATGCCTCTGTCTTTTTCACTATCAGTTCTGTGTTTGCGCATGCGCAGGGTGAGATGTTAAATTGGCTGGTGGTGCTGCTTTAAAGCTGGGTATATACTGTGCGATTTTGGGCTGATTTTGAGACGATGCGCCCAGCGTAACAGTGCAACACCCTCATGAGGGGCGAACAGGATTTTGAATAGGTTTGATTTTTTTGCGACCATACGATTGCTGATTGGGAGCTGGTCGTGAGTTTTAATCGCACGACACTCGATTAAGGCGAAACTCAGGCCGATAAATAAAATAATTGTCAACAATGTGTTAACACAATAACAAGGCATTAACTTTCACAGCCCAAATATATATTATATTATATTATATTATATATGTACCAAAGCTGGTATTTGTATATGTTATATATATTAAGTGGTTGTGAATGAATAAAATGTGCTGATTTGGAACTGGCATAATCTTTTCCCTGATAAAAATGCAGGGCAGAGCTATAAACTCTTCTGAGCTTACCTGATTGTATTGCATCTATTGGAATGATTCTGTGACCAATGAATTTCCCGCCTTCCTCATAGGCTGCTATCCTGAGAGAAGCCATTTCTGGACACAGGATCTGTTCACAAACCATTATAATTCAAGTAAAATGGCCAACTCAGTCAGACTTAACTTAATACAGGGGTTCTCAACATTTTCCAGCTCAAGCCCCAACTGTACACAACAAGAAAGAATGAATGGAAAAACAGAAAAGCAAAACTTAATTCCTAGCATAAATCTTCTTGTCTGTGATTATGTTTAATTGGCCTACAAATGTTTTAATTTGTATATCTATGCAAATTGATATAGTTAGTCATTTTTATTCCTATTAAGTTAACAATAATAACACAAACTACTGAGTATTGTCACACAGACCACTAAAGGGTGTTTCACAGCACACTTATGGTTCACAGCCTGACAGCTGAAAAAACCTGATTAATGTACATAAAACAAAAACACTGACATTTTAATGTGTTGTTACAGTGCATTAGCTTTTTGTGCTGACACCATCGCTACAGGTAAACATACTAGATTGATTACAGACCTTCTCAAACACAAATGGCTCCTCGCTCCACACAGGGTTGATGGCGTTGGGCGTTGGGGACCACTTTGTGCGGAATTTGCGCTTGGGGTCTCCAGGCAAGCCAATAATCTCCACCTCCACTGCTGCTTTAACATTCTTATCAGACAGAAACTGGCCAGAGTACACCTGGAAGCAGAAAGGTGGGGAATTAGTCAAAATGTATATCTAGACACATCCTGTAAATGTACTGGAAAAAGTCGTGTAGAATATTTACATTTGTAATTGTATTTACATTTGATGGGAATACAAAAAAAACAGCTGTGCTTTTAGTTCAGTAGCCTGTCAGGCTCTTCAGAGACTGTAAATACACATACACATACACATACAGAACAATTAAAAGAAAAAAAGAATCCATTTGATTTAATCTAGCGGTTGCACCAACGGTTTGCCAGTAATGAAGACAAGACCAAGTTCTAGAGAAGAGTTCGATGCCTATTGCACCAGCACAAATGTTGTTACTTTGGGCTTAACTCCTCCCTCTCCAATCCACAGATACACAGAGACCAAATATTGAGACGCCTGGTCAACGGGGGCCTTGATGACAAGAACTGCTTTCAGATACATAAACTTTAATATGGAGTTGGTCCCTCTTTGCAGCTTTAACAGCTTCCACTCTTCTTGAGTTTCTGTGGGAATTTGTGCCCATTCGTTCATTTTGTAGAGCCTTTATGAGATCAGACACTGATGTTGGACAAGAAGGTCTGGCTCACAATCTCTGTTCCAGTTCATCCTAAAGGTGTTGGATGGGGTTGAGGTCAGGGCACTTCCACACCAAACTCATCCACCCATGACTTTATGGACCATGCTTTGAGCACTGGGGTCCTGGGATAGGAATGGTTCTTCCCCAAACTGTGATCACAAAATTGGAGGCATGGTTGTCCAAAATGTCTTGGTGTGCTGAAGCATTAAGACTGACCTTCATTGGAAATATCTTACATAGTGTATCTGTGGGAGCAACAGTCTTAATACTGAGACCAACTGACCTTATGACTAAAATTTAGAATCTGTTCCTATGGGGCAGTTGGATGGCCTAGTGGTTAAGGCATCCGCCCTGCGACTAGAAAGTCCAGGTTCGATCCCCAAGGCCGCTAGGCACCGCTGCGGTACCCTGAGCAAGGTACCGTCCCCTCACACTGCTCCCGGGCGCCGTGTTCCTGGCTGCCCCCTGCTTCACTTGGTGAATGGGTTAAATGCAGAGGAGGAATTTCGTGCTGTTCACACTGTGTGCTGTGTTCACATATGACAAATGGTCACTTTCACTATGATACAAAACTGAGTTATCCAACTTACCTTAATTGTGAGTGTGTTGGCCACAATGGTGTCGAACCTGTCAGTGAACGGGTCAAACTTCTTGTCGTTCCTTCGCAGCAGGTCGTGTTTGAGTAGGTACCCTGTCCTCCCGTTAAACTCAAACAGTGCCATGTTCAGTTGCATGGGGAAATCTACACACCAACACACATTCAATTAAGCTGATATCCTATATATTCTTCACTGTACATATTCAGATACTTTCAGTGCATAATGTGTGTATACTGTTTCCTCTTGTGTGCATTTGTCAAATTATTTCTCTCTTTAGTTTGTTTTCTGAATCAGGAGTGATTCAGGGTTAAATTTCACAATACGTTGTTTGTGTATAACTGTGTATGTGACAAACACCTTGAATCTTGATTTGTGACTCTCTCTATGTGACAACTCCCTGTTCATAGTGTTAAGGAACAGAATCTAGAACCAGCATTGCCTGTCTAATACTGGTATACATGAATAGAAAAAAGGTAAAGGATATATACTGCTCAAAAAAACAAAAGGAACACCTAAACAACACAATGTAACTTCAGGTCAATCACGCGTCTGTGAAATCACACTGTCCACTGAGGAGAAACACTGATTTACAGTCTACTCTCTCAGTGACAGTCAGTGCTGCCTCCTAAGTGGATTTCACAGACGTGTGATTGACCTGAAGTTACATTGTGTTGTTTAAGTGTTCCCTTTGTTTTTTTGAGCGGTATATTTTTGTAACAGCATATAAGAAGCCTCTTACCCATGGTCTGGTAGTTTAGTGCCACCATCTGGCAGCCTGCATTCCAGAAAGGCTGAGGGTTGTAATTAGAGGAGTCCATGCGTGTTCCTTTTGGGTAGATACGGCTCATCTGCCTCTTGTTATATCTGAATTATGCAGTAAAGAAAGCTACTAATATGAAGAAAACAAGAAAAGAAGGTGCATTTGTGTATAGAGAGCAATAAACACCCTTCACCGGTCGGTCAGAAAAGAGCTTTTGTGCAAAGTTGCAACTTATCAACAGCTTGTGAACTTTTTGACCAGATTATACACCATCTCTCACCATCTGGCCTCCACACCCTCAGAAGCTGCTTTTATAACCCCCAAGCTTAATTTTAGGCAATGCCCTGGGGTCCAAATAAAAACCATAGCCAGGCTTTAGTTCGTACAAAATGCTTCAGCTCAAGTTCTCACTTATCCTGAAATGTCTGAACACATCACCCCCATTTTACATAAACTTTACTGGCTACCAGTTTTGATACTGTATCCAGTGCAAGCAGCTTCTCATCACTTTTACAGCTCTGCATGGTTCTGCTCCTCCCTATTTCACTCGATTACTACACCGTGCCATGGTGCCCTGATACCAGGAAGAGAGGGATCCCATGATACTGTGACTTTATTTACAGAACTCAAAGGAGGCACAAGGGCCAAAACACATACCAAACTAAGACACTGAAGTAAATCTGAAGGGGATAGGGACTATCCCTAAGACAATAATTTAAACTCACCTGACCGTTGTACACACACAAATGTTGAAATAAGTCTAGCGGACACTTCCCAGTGGAAACACACACCCATGCACTCCTCCTTATTCACTATGTTTCTGCTCCGAAATCAGTTATTTTCAATGGGAGACAGATAATTTAGTGTGGTGGCCCCTAAACTATGGAATTCCCTCCTTCAGAATCTCAGTTATACATCCTCTCTCGCTTTATTCAAAACACATTTCGAAATGTATGTTCTTAGTGCTATGCCCTCCCCCCACACACACCCCCCCCACACACACACCCCCTCCCCCTGTCATCCACTTTGTTTTTCATGTTTCTGTAACAGTGGCTGTTACTGTTTCTACAGCAGGTTGAGACTAAGGTCTGCTGTAAAGAAGATTTGCAGAAGGAGACAATAAATGAAAAAAGAAATGCTAAAAGGATACTCCACAAACTCCACCGCACTCTTGCCGATCAGACTCTCGCCTTTAGTTTCCACAAAAGAGGAGATCACGTAACTCCTGTTCTTTTCTATAGTTGGAAAAGGTTGGAAACCCATTTATGAGTTCAGATACTTACCATCACAATTCCCAAATGATGTCTAAAGCACTGGAGAAGCAACATATGCCAAAATAATTCATCACTAATGGTGAAACAATTTCTGCCTCCGAAAAGGCAGAAATTGCTAAACAAAGGGCTGACGATGTTAAACTGTGAATGTCAAATTCATGCCTGCACTCAAACAAAATGTACCAATTAACCTAGACATACAATCTATTCCTTTTTTATTTTGTTGCATGAGAAAGTAAAAAAAAGTTAACAGGACTCACTCTTGGCATTCTCAAAAGAGATGAATTTGTTAGGCTGAATATAGTTGACCAGTGCAGACATCTCCTCATAAGCTGTTACTTCCTGCCCAGCCGTACCCTTAAGGAGGAGAAAATGCAGAAACAAAAATTATTAAAGTCATAATAATAAAAAGGGGTCATATCCTACATTTTACATCATTTTTTCTTTACAGTGTTTCCTGACTTAAAAAAAATGTTTGTGTGGTTTTATTTGTCAAATGCTTGTAGTTTCATTGTTGACCACATTAAAACCTTTCTTTATCTTAAACAGCCTGTCTGCCAAGTATTGTGTCGGTTGCAAAATCAGACTGTACTGTAACACTCCATCCCAACTCAACTTCATCATGTATGAGCAGGACTAAACTGCTGTGAAACTTCAGGCACACTATCAGGTGCAATACTCAAAATGTGCAATATACAAAATGTGCAATATTCAAAATGTCCAATATACAAAATGTGCAATATACAAAATGTTCAATATTCAAAATGTGCAAAATACAAAATGTGCAATATACAAAATGTGCAATATTCAAAATTTGCAATATTCAAAATGTGCAATATTCAAGATTTGCAATGTACAAAATGTGCAATGTACAAAATGTGCAATATACAAAATGGGCAATATTCAAAATGTGCAATAAACAAAATGTGCAATGTTCAAAATGTGCAATATTCAAAATGTGCAATATTCAAATTTTGCAATTTACAAAATGTGCAAAGTACAAAATGTGCAATATTCAAAATGTGCATTATTACTTGTATTTCAAAAAAGAAATCCTTTGTAGGTATTACCACCCCCTTGCACAGTGATCCTTATATCTTTATATTTTATATATTGTATATTACTAGTAGATTGCTCTATTCTCTGCTTTATTTTCCTGTCTTTTCTACCTATCAAAAAAATTTAGCTTTGCACAAGATTTCCAATGTGCATGGACTGCTGGTCTCATGCACAAATGGCAAATAAAAATCTTGAATCTTGAATCTGAATGGGTGGATGTATGTAAACATATTGGTTTATATGACATCATGAAAACAGTGAATTCAAACCAGGCTGTTGTTGCATGAGTAAATTGTACATTTTAACCCCCCACATTAACCCCTTTTTGTATTAAAAAATTTGTTATATCAAAGCTAAATACAAGTATACAGAGAGACGAGATACTGAAGCTCTGGTTCCACAGAGTACACATAGTGCAGTAGACATAAGACGTTCAACATACAAAACAAATAAATGAATAAAGAAGCAGAAGTAAGAGTAAGGTTTAACCTATCCTGAGTGTGTGTACAGCTCTCTGTACATTAAACATAATATAAATAAAATGTGCAATGACAAAAGAATTTGCTGTGTAGTAGAGAAGAGCTTATATTATATGGACCCTTTAATTTTAGTCTGTGCCTCATGTAAAATGTTGAATACAACAGCTATCATTGGTTAGCAAAGACGCTTGCATTTGTGTAACATTGTATGACACATGGTACAGTACCTCATCTGAGTTCTTCATCTTCTCCTCATCCTGCTCCTCCTGCTCCTCTTGCTCTTCCTGCTCCTCAACTGCCTCACCTTTCCAGAGATACAACACTCACTAAGATGAGTAAACTCTGCGTTCGGCACCTGATTCTCAAATACAAATCTGGCAGAATAAATAAGTAAGTAAAAACCTAAAGTTATGATTCTCTACTGCACGGCATTGTTTAAATAGTTTCAAATTGCCATCCATCCATTATCTACCTTTTTCCCACACTCAGGGTGGGGGGGACTGGAGCCTATCCCAGCTGCTGTGGGCAAAGGCGGGGTACACCCTGGACAGTCGCCAGCACAACCAGAGTCAGACAACCATTCACACCTAGGGGCAGTTTAGAGTGCTCAACTGGCCTAATCCCAAATCATGCATGTTTTTGGTGGTGGGAGGAAACCCACGCGGTCAACACGCAAACTCCACACAGAAAGACCCTGCGCCTGACCCGGGAGTCGAACCCAGGAACTTCTCGTTGTGAGGCAACAGCGCTAACCCCTGCACCACCGTGCCGCCCCCACCGAAATGTAGATTTGCAAAACCGGGGTGGAATTGGATCATGTATCATAATGCTAATTTCTGTTAGCACCCATATGGTGGATTCTAGTTAACCTAATGGCATTGCAAAAAAAGACAAGTGTGTAAAAGACATTGCATGTTTCCTTTGACGCTCGCAAAAGACTTAACATACCATTACTGATGAAACCATTCTTCTCCTTTTATACCACCTTTATATCGTGTGATATATTATGATGAATGGACCAAGCGAACTGGTCCGAAATGATCTTTTTAACTTCCATAAGAACATTATTTTCTCGTGCTCTTGTGAAGTACCCACTTTGAAGAAATAAATTGGTTCCATGTTGTGAATCAGCTGACTCTCTGATTTCTCAGTTATTAATTATGTCTACCTCCTGAAGGCCTAGCCAATAGGAGAGCTCACTCGGCTGTATCTACCTTGATACCTTGGTGGGGGAAAAAAATCAATCATTTTACCTTATTGTTTAAAAGTAGTATTATGATACTATTATGCAGGGATTGACATCAGCGGTACGCAAGCAAGAATTTTTCACTGCGCAAAAATTTTGAATTTGGGTGCGTAACAATTCATTAATGTAGGTAATCATTAGAGTACAAGAGAAAAAAAATCATGTCAACCCCTGCTAATATGGTTCTACTGAATCATTTTTCCTAATTCTCAAAAATCATTCAGCCTTCTCTAAAGGCCCAGGCGGTCCTGAGGGTTGTTGAAAACAATGAAAGTATAAAGCACTAAAAAATCAATTCCAGAAGAACTATAGAACAGCACAAGCTGGAATGTACGTTGTGATTTAATGGTTAAGATAATCCTTTTTTGGCCCATGCTTCTAGAATACAGAGCCAGTGAAAGACGACGGTGCAGCATTTCTTGTCTGAAGCTGTTTTGGAATTAGGTCTTATCATTGGTGTTTTCTCACCTTGGCTCTCCTGGTTGGTCGGGGCACTCTGGCCTTCAGGTGGGCTGCTGGGTCCCTGCTGCTGATCCTGAACTGGTGCTTTCTTTGAATTAGTTTGACCTGTTTTCACCTGAGGTGCACTATTCTTCTTGTTCTTTATCAGGATCTTTCCCATGAGCTCTGCTGGACTGGGGATCTGCTGGCCTGGTATTAACTGAAAGACAATCTCCAACTGTTACACAAACTCTCTGTGACACAACACACATTAGGAAACTTGCACTTCCACTCACTGACAACTACTGAAATTCACCCACTGTACAATGGTTGGAAACTCAAGCGAGAGAAATAAATTATGCATATATCTACGTATATCTACAATATTTATCTGCATATTTGTTTATGCAAGTGGATACACATTTTCAGTTAATATTAAGAACAAAGTAAAAAGACATTATGTGTGAAAACTTGAAATAGATCCATGCACTGGAAGCATAAAAAACCCCCAAAACCTGTAAAAAGTGCCTGAATACTCGTCTCCCCTCACTGTATAGGTCCATTACCTACATGTACAACTGTAGCCTGTAGCACATCTATTGTTAAGCACAGTCAGCCTACCCTATTCATCACACTGACCATAGGACCAGTGCTAATAAGATATTGCTGAGGTTATACTATTATTTATTAATAGAGGATGGCCAGTGACACAAATGGGCTCTAGGATTTAACTGTGGACCTACAAAGGTTTTGGCCAGTAAGTGTATATACTACCCATTACTGATCTTCTGTATATGTAGTTACATAAGACTATAGCTGATGCCTTTACTTAATTATACTGTTAACAATGGATCTCACGCACTGGGTACTTCTCCAGGGGTTCGGTGAGGAGCGCATCTCCAAATATTGTTTTACAATAGTTAGCCATCTTCTCCTGCTGCTTCACTCTTTAAATAGACAAGACACAAAGTTACTCAAGCACAGGAGAAGCAGCAACATGTGAAGGGAATGTATTGAGAGATGTTGCTTGAAGCAAAAGTGTCTTACGAGTCCACGTGGTTCTCGAAGGAAAGAATGACGGGATATTTGGAGGTTTTGAAGGCACTCTCTGCAATAGCTTCAATCACATCCTATCACAGAAATGAATTCGGTGTAATAAGGAAACAAATGGCTCTTTGTGTTCATAAACAAAATTAGATTTTCCATCAATCTGCAAGTAGAATCTTTGTTTGGACAAAGCATGTATGAAATCCAACCAGACTGCACCAAGGGCACTGTAAAACACAGAGGTGTAAAGTTCTAGGACTGTTTTCACTGTAATGTTGTCGGCCTTGTGCTTGTTGATTCCGCCATGAACTCAGAAATATTACAAAAGCATTCTTGATGCAAGCCTACAGAAACTGCTCAAATAATAATGTAGTGAAACGCCACTATTATTTGAGAACATTCTTATTTGAGAACATTCTTATTTGAGAACATTAATTATTTTAGAACATTATTATTTGAGGACATTCTGTTGGGTAACATATAGATTTGCAGAGGAACTTTGAAGAATAACTAACATCTGTCAGTATGAACTATGACATATCCTCTCTGTTTCAGATATTTTTGGTTCGAAGGCGAAGAGAAGATCAGTCCAGGTGCTGGACCAAGAAAACAATGATCATTAAACACAAAAAAAAAATGCAACTAAATATAAAAGACTAAAATGTAACCAGTTAAAAAAGTAGATGTCCTTTCCTACTAAATGGTTTTAAAATCCCCAGCAAAGTAGAAAAACACCTCTGGCCATTACATAAATTCACCCATAAGTTTTTCATTATTTGCATTTGTCCATTGTTTCCTACAGCTACCATTAACCACCACACTGCCTATCAAGCTTGACACTCATTCAAATGACTCACAGCACACCTGCTGTCCCTTTCCCACATATGTCTCCTACTGACAGGTTTTCAAACAGACACATTTAGGCTCTGATGCCTCCTCCAGCATTTACCCTCCAGCTACAGCTGCTGCTCTGATTGGAGGAAACCTGACCTTGAACAGGATTTCGGTTGTCATGGTGAAGCCGTGGGTGATGATTGGCTCCTCCTCCGGAGGTTTGCCTTTCCAACAATCTAGCTCAAGACAGCGGCAGCCAGCAAGCAGACACTGCCGGTACATCTCCGTAGAGGAGACGCCAGAGAACTGACCAGCTTAGGATACACACACACACACACACACACACACACACACACACACACACACACACACACACACACACACACACACACA
>JBBPCW010000001.1:33034173-33044678 GCA_037974425.1 Phenacogrammus interruptus
CCTTGCTCAGGGTACCTCAGTGGTGCCTAGCGGTCTTGGGAATCGAACCTGGACTTTCTGGTCGCAGGGCGAATGCCCTAAACACTAGGCTACCAGCTGAACGGGGCTACAGCACTTCTAAATGGAAGCAGAAATTATTCTATTGCGTAAAAATGAACTGAAATTTGCAGGCATTTATTTCTTTTACTTTTTTTAAGTTCCCAGAAATCATTAGGCCTTGGGGCTCTTAGGATTACCCTCTGCTAAATGGTAAAGCTCATCCTTCAGTATTTTCTACAGCTTTGTATTTAGGTTAATCTGAAGTCCCTTGTTGCATTATTTAGAGGTTTGTTGTAGATTTCAGTGGCACGGCAAGTAAAAGCTCTGCGCATTCTGTGCTCTTGTCATAATGCATTAGATTATGAGGGCGGTTGAGAGAGCCTCTATAGGCCGTGTCCTGTATGTGTGCATGTATATGTGCGGTTCTAATTATGCTTGACTGAGAGATTGGTCCTTGAGTTGTTGCCTACTGGGAATGGAGGCGCTGATCCCAGCTCATGTTGTCGCGCTTCTTGAACATGATTCTAACTTTTTTATGTTGTTTTTTATTCCTATTCCATATGTGCTAGGGATGGAGATGTAAGAAGGGGTGAGTCTGCAGATAAATCAAGAAGATTTTGACACATGTGCATGTACACATGTGCATACATGCAAACCCACACTCTCTCTGTCTCACACACACACACACACACACACACACACCTCCCTGCACTGTCCTTTCCTTTGCCTGCAGGCGGCTGAGATGTAGCGGTCTGAAGAAGTTAGTGTGGCAGGGCTTTCTAGGATTACCCCCCCCCCCCCCAGCACACACATGCACACGCACGCACTCACACGCATACAATTTTTCTCTAGTGCATCAAGATCCCTGCTCACATTACTGCTCCGCTCTCTCCCACACTGCACACACACCTGCTTTTGAGACTCTGCTTTGGCTCTCGTCACACTTTTAAAGGGTTGATTTATTTGGAGGCACCCCTCCTTTTTTTCCCTTTCGCACAAAGAGCGACTTCTTCAACTACATACACCCTTCTGGATGTTTTTTTCTTTCTTTTTATGTGTAGATATTGAGGAACCCATTGCCAGAGAATAATCTGAATTTCCTAGGACACCAGAGGACACAATGGACCTAGCTGGATTCTCCTGAAGAGACAGGAGACCGATTATATCTGTTTTTTTTCTCTCACCATCGGACGTCTTGGAAAGACAGCTGAATTTTTCCTCGCCATTTCATTGCATTCTTTCCTTCTTTTTTTTTGTGGAAGCTCAGATTAATTTGTTTTTGCCTGGAATCAGGGACCTGGGGAGAAAGGAAGCATCTTTAGAAATGACCCAGGAGTAGTGATTGCCTGCCAGTGGCCTCAGTTCTGTCGATGCACACCGCTGTCCCTGAGGCTCCACTTGTCCCCTTTAACCATCACTGGGATCTTCCTGTAGGTGTGGATTAACTCAAACCTACTGCGACTGGATGTAAATCGTCTTTATTTGTCATTTCTCATGTGTAGCCCATACTGACCTCTTTACTAGCATTCTCATGGGAGTCATTCCACCACTTTTTTCAATAGTTTCTGATATTTGTCAACAAAGCCCCTCTTCATTTTACTTTAAATTGAAAATGGATTGCAGCTTTGCGGAGTATAATCTATGACTCATACTAGGGGTTTGTGACAGTACTAACATGGAATGCTGCGGTATTTCATTTCTGATAAAAGACTAGTAATGCCACATTTAAAAAATATCAAAAACTACAAATGTTGCACTAAATCAAACTGACCCACACTTATTACCTTCTTTTTGTAATACAATATGCAGTTGTATTCCCAATGGGCTCAGAAGAGCATTCTGAGATGTGATCTGTCACAAAAATGATACATATTGTCATATTGCTATGCAACAACATACTTAACGAAAAGTGAACAATTTTTATTTTCAGAAAACAAAAGAATAAGTTCCTTTCGTTTACTGTAAGGTAATGCGGTGTTTGGCTGTTGTTATGGATTCAAGTTTTACATTCTAACTTTCTTGGTTTTGCTCATACCATTTTGCAAAAAAGATGTTCGGAAAATTGTCTTCGGTAAATCATTGATGCAGGCTTGGTGATGCTAGCAGCAGCGTTGGATTTTTATTCAGCCTGACTGTCCTGACAAATAATCAGAACATTTTCCAGAAGAGTATGGAACACTGAACCTCTCTCTGCAGCGCTAGGCTAGCTTGCTGCAAATGAGTAGCCCCCGTGTGAGTGCACATGTCAGTTACAGTAAAGTTCCTGAATGCCTGACTTAACTTCATGGATCAAGTGGAGTGCCTTTGGTAGCAGGTCACGTTTTACATATCACATCATAGCAACTGAGCTTTGCTTTGTCAAGTTGTGACACTAGCACATCTCGTGTGCTGGATCTGCAGTACTATCTCGTTTTAATGGTAATAATCCTAATCCGATTGTTACAAAGTCTTTCGATATCAGCTTCCCAGAATGCATTAGATTCCACTCTCAGTCCAAGGAACCCCTTGATCAACTTTGCCTTTTGTTTGTTTTGATCCAAAAATTGATTGGGCCCAGGCTTGAGGGGCGAACGCTTTATCACTAAACTTGCATGATTTGGACTTGTGCTGGAGCTGCCAAAGCATGAAATTGTCCATAACAGTGCGTTCTTAAGGTGGGTGCTGGGAACCATGACTGTCATATTTTTGTAGATTTTCGTAAGGAATTGCTAGATTGCAAAACCTCACTGGTATATTTTTACTGTGTCTCACTGCTGTTGCTCACTGGGGCAGCGGCTGAACTCAGATTTGGGAAGGAGCAGTTTGTAACCGAAGATGAACCCTGGCCACTGGAGAGCTCACACCCTCTTTTTGTGTTCTGGTCGACAAAGGGCTTAGCAGGAACAATAGCTAAAGGAAAAGTCTCCACTTAAGAATACTGGATTTCTTGCTTTCCCTCACTCTGACCTCCCCAACACTTCTTTCTATATATCCTGAGGGAGAATCCACTCAACCTACTTCTTTTGTCCCACTCTGAAGCATGCCAAGCAAGAAACCTGAGTAAATGGTCTGTGCAGTTTTTCTTTCTGTGCAGTTTTTCTTTCTGTGTAGTAGCACTAAGTACAGAGGAGGTTTTCAATATTTTACTGATGTGCGTCCGGTGTTCCTGCTCAGTGATTTCAGGAGCTGTCATTGGGTAAAGTGTTGCATTTATTAAGAACCAGCCTCCACGCGTACAGTGTATTCTATTGTTATTCTGAGGAGATATTTACATCATTTGTCAATAGACTAAGAATTTTAAGTCTGTGATGAATTATTGAATCTGTTTTTTATTTGTTGCTTCATCATATGGATGGTGCAGACTTCATTTGTCTGTCAACTCTAACATCTAACTCTAACAACATTAAGTCTAATTGTTAGGTGCAGTGATTTATTTGTCTAGAAATGGAGGCCATGGATCACCCTAATTGAACTTACCAATTTTTTTAGTAACCAATAGCACCAATTGACTTCTACAACAAACAGCTCTTTACTCTTTACAGACGTTTTACTCCGGGTACCCAAATTAATGTCTGAAGGAAAGTACCAATTATCTTTGTGTTTTTTTGCAATTTTTGTGTTTACATATGCAGAACATTGTTGTGTCCTTAGAGGTCCCTTTAAATATATAAAATGTTTTATTTATTAATTAATTTATTTATGAATCAGCTTATTAATGCAAATAGTTTGTTTCTGCGAGGTTTAAAATTTAAGAACATTTAAAGAAACATGTCTTCTCTTTTCCCCTGCAGTGTGGCAGTCAGTCGCTCGAGTGATGTGCCCCTTTTTGGTCCAGCCATCCCTAGAGATGTGACTTTACCTAAATCTACTGTCTTCAGAGATTTCCTCCTGACCAAGATCATCAACGCAGAGAACGCAGCTCACAAATCCGACAAATTTGGCGCCATGGCGACTCGGACGCGGCAGGAGTACTTGCGAGACCTGGCCGAGCGGCACGTCACCAGCACCCCAGTAGAACCTTCCGGAAAGTTCCCCTTCATCTCTCTGGCGCACAAGCGGAAGGAGAGGATTCGGCCCTATGGAGGGGCGGAGCTTCGCAGCCTTGGTGCGATCACATGGGCGGTACATGTGGAGGACCAAACCGCAGGTGCTGAGAGGGAGGGGCTTCTGGCCATCTCGAATGAGTTTGTCATCATACTGGACCAGGAGGCCAAAGCTCTGGTGTTCAACTGCTCTGTAAGAGACGTGATTGGCTGGTCTCTGGGCAGCCCCGCCTCAATGAAGATTTATTACGAGCGCGGCGAAAGTGTCTCACTGCGATCCATCAATAACAACACTGAAGATTTCAGCGAGGTGGTCAAACGCCTAGAGGTGTGTCAGCTCTTCCAAGTTTTACATTTTTTTTTATTACATCTTTTAAGTTTTACATATTTTAAAAACGAAATATTATCTTAGCTGATCTGCATGTAATGGTACAGAGTGGGCTTGATATGATGTTATGCATTGATATGAAGATGGTTCTCATTAATGCAGCTTTTTAAATTCTGAAGCAATCCTAAAATATTAAACTGACATCTAGTAAAATATTCTTCCATTTTTAGTTATATCAAATAAAGGCTATTTTCAAACATAGAAATAAACTCTTTATTTCTATGGTTTATATGATATATATTTTTCTATATGACATTTATTTAATCCTAGTATATGCGTTATACTATCCTTTCATCACACTATCTATAAACGCTGGCCTATGAGCGTCTTTATTATCACAGATAAACCGCCAGACTCTCCCATCACCCGTCCGTCACACGAAATGTTTTTGTGTGATTTTCCACAGCCATTTTTGTAAGGCACTGATGACCCTGCCCTTCTGAAGATTATATGTTGGGATTTTTCAGTAGTGGTTTCAGTATAGTCACCTGTCTGTCATGCTTGTTGATATTCAGAGACATGTACCTGTCTCACCAGTGCTCCTGCAGACATTTTATTCATCACCATGTACTTAAACAGGGTTTGTTGCTATTGTCACTGCCCAGGTTTGATTGCTGGCTGTGGCAACGGTAATAGTGTGGTTGTTAAATATATATACACAAACATACACACACACACTAACGTGCAAAGTGTTCTATCAGCAGTCTTGCACTGGCACAGTGCACTGTGGTGTCATTTAATGCCTGTCTACATGGACCTTTTAATTAAATGCAGGCCAACAGTAATACCACAGTATCTTAGTTTTTTCATGTGTGTGCATGTTGATCGTTATATATTTAATAATAATCTGTTTTTACTGAATGCCTTACTGACAGAACAAAACCTTGTAAAACATATTTCTGTTTTATATTACTGTACATTAAACCCCCAGTTTTAAGCGGATCAGGAGTCACGGATTCATTCATACGCAGATTTTTTTTTTTTAACTTATAGTTTTATGTGGAAAACTCTACAATAACGTGGAAACTGCAAATATCCACCTGCTTTTTTTGTGGCAATTTTGTGGATGTTTTCACACAAGGGGACTCAGGGCAGGCTGTAGCTGACCTGGAAGCACTTTTTTCGAATTCCACACTAGGGCCCCCACTCAATATCTCCACAGTGCAAGCACTTAGACACTTCAAACTCCAAAGTTTGATTGATCTCCACAAGACCTTTCCAATGAGCCCTCATTTGAATTTTTAGCCATTTTTAGTGTCCCAATACTTTTGTCCAGCAACCTTCCGAGTTGCCTTATCTCGAGGAATTTAAAGAGGTGAATACGGGTTTACCTTTACTTTAGGGTAATGCAATAAACTGAAATGTAAAGTTTAAAATGGGAATGTTCTGGGAGCATATTTGGGGGCATATTTTAATATTTGGCATTTTTAGGCATTTTTTTTTTTACCAAAACAACACTGTTTTTAACTATACATGGGTGCTCTTAAAACGTACAGATATTACAGAAAGCTGCGCTGCATAAGTATTGAGTATTGAAATTCAGTACTACTGCTAAATTATATGCCATCAGTTGTGGTCATCAGTTATCAGTTGACTGCCACTCTCATTAGTATTTTTTCTTATAAGCCTGTCAGAATGCATGCTTCTTCAAAAACCTAGAATGCTGATTGGCTGTCTAATGACAGCATCTAAGCATAATTCATTGCAACCAGTTATTATTACCGCTCACCCTCGTTTCTGTGAATGACATATTCACTTTTGTTTTTGAAAACGGGATCTTTCAGGAATCGGTGTCAAAGGTATTGCTATTGATAAACAGTGTTGAGCACTACCCAGCCCTAGTCCAGCCCTGCAAATGTGTCCACTGTAGAATGATTACTGGGAGTAAAAAACAGTATGTTATTGTTTGCTTGAGAGACATCTGTAATGCTTATTCACAGATGCCTTATTGAACCAAGAGGAATGCAAGAACTGACTTGAGGAATGAGAAATCCCAAAACAGCACATTATAATCAAGTAAAAAGCTGTGGAAGAATCCTAACATCATCTTAGACTTTTAAAAGCTAGAATATTTGACAGTCTGTTAGTCAAGTCAGAAGGAGCACAATTTTCAATACTTTCCATTCCATTAGGGGAAACCTCTGGCGATCCACCAGAAGCCCAACCGGTAAAACAGTTTTCTTTGCTTTCTCTCCATTTGTTTCTCAGCTTGTGACCAAAGGCAGTCAGACGAAGGAGATGACTCTGAGGAGGAATGCGCTGGGTCAGCTGGGCTTTCACGTAAACTTTGAGGGCATCGTGGCTGAGGTGGAGCCATATGGCTACGCCTGGCAGGCAGGCTTGAGGCAAGGCAGCCGATTGGTGGAGATTTGTAAGGTGTCCGTGGCAACGCTGTCCCACGAGCAAATGATTGACCTTTTGCGTACCTCAGTCACGGTTCGAGTGGTCATCATCCCTCCACATGAGGATTCCACACCACGCAGGTGAACCTTTGGATACTGATTTCTGCCCTGATGGTCATCAACAGCACAGATTTGGGGGGAAAAAAAGTCTAAATAATAAATAATAAATAAATATATATAATATAAATATTATTTCAGTATAGAGTGAAAAGCCATAAAAACTCAACTTCTGACTTCTGTGCAATAACTGGTAGTGGTTTTGGTAGCAGCAGCAGTGTCACCTTGCAAGTAGTAATTTGGTCGCTTAAAATGAGAGTACAGTGACGAGGTTGCAGACAGTTTGTTACAATCATTATACATACTGTGTTTTGTGTGGGGTGGGGCTGTGATTCAGAGCTAATTCAGATTTTCTGATTGGTTAAAGGTGTCATTTGATGTCAGCATCTTCCAATATAGTCCCACCCAGTTCAGTTAATCTGAGGAATCAAAAATGTTCTCAGAGCAACATTCTCGATAAAAAACATCCAGTATTTTTATTAATACATTAAAACATTAGCAAAATTTTTTGACAATACCATTAAGGACTTCAGTGTTTCAGTGCAATCTAAGCATGCATCGCTTGTGAACTACATTGGCCTCTTAGCTCCAAAGTGCAGAGTAACAAAAGCACATTTCAGGCACAAATCGTGTCTTGATTGATTGACTACAACTGTGAAAGGAGAAAACAGTTGCTTTGAGATGTTTGAGCATGAATGAGATGCAGCCGGTGCTCGTTTGATTTGAAGTTACACTGTATTTTTAATCTGTGACCCAAATCTCTAAAGGCCTTCAGACAAGTATTGAGTAACATGATATGAATTTGTTCTAAAAGATTGATACATTTTCTATTTGTATTTATAATGACATTGAATTTCATTGATCTGATGTCATTTCTGTCTTTCTGAGGTTTGCAGTGACTGAGGCCTGTGTACCATGTGGCGGGTGATTACTGAATGATTGTCTTTGTTCTGTAGAGGATGTTCAGAGATATACCACATGCCGCTGGTGGACTACAAAAACCACAAAGAGGGAATGCCCTATGAGTACAAGTTCCCCTTTCGCAACAATAACAACAAGTGGCCTCGACCCACCAATGCCCCCCAGACCACAGTCTCCGCTTTCCAGAATCGGAACGTAGGCCTGGGGGCGACCCTCAGCAAAGTCCCGCCTTCAGATTATGCAACCCGTGCTTCCGTCATTCCACGCAGTGTGTCCAGTGATGGACGTCCGCTGAATCCTAAAAGGTAGTTTTAAATGAGTAGTTATGAGAGTTACTGAAGGATTAATGGACTTCTCTATTATGGAGTTATGTTCAGTTCTGCTCATTCTGGACACAGCTGTTTTACAACCTAAAATAGTGAAGTGTTAGCATCAAAATCATGGTCAGAATGAGTTTATTTCTCTTTCAGGAACTAACACAAGCTCCATTCCCATACATGATGCGCCTCTGTGCCTTGTGTAGCTGTTCTGGGAGGAAACCCTGACGTTGTCTTATGAACATTTCTGCGCTCTAGGGGTTAAAGTCGTTACTCTGAGGGATTTATTGGAGTGTTGTACTCTTGCTCCCTTGTAATAATCTCTGAGTCACTCTGATGTATCTTGTTTTCTCTCTCAGGTACTCTCCAGGCTCTGATAACTATGCCCTGGCTTGTTCCATCGTGATGGGCCGTTCTCCCCACACGCGCAACTCCCCCAACAACCAATCGTATTCCAGCGACACCAGCTCTAGTTCCACCCACTGGCGTCAGAAGTCCATTCCAGATGGGTATGTGTTACACATTAGTGATGGGTTCAGATCATTTTACTAACTTGGGTCTTTAAATATTATTAAACAAAATTAACAAATCTGTCAAATCATTTGTTTATTTCATTTACGGGACCTAGTATGATTTTGTAGCTCTTATTGCAGTGATGACAGAAAGAGCTCTATGGGCGCTATGCTTTGTTTTAATATACACCAGTATATAATGTGTAATACACAAGATCATTAACCTTTTGGAACATAGGTTATTAGGATATGCAGTTTAAATGACTGTGTGAGATCACTGTGCATATCAATAAAAGAATAGTTTAATTAATTCCAGAATAGATTTTCTCTTTAGACAAACTACTTGTTGAAGACCTGTAGTAGTTCTAAACTACTACTAATACTAGTTCCAGTTTAAAGGCAAATCAACACCCAGTAGTCTTTCCTACACTGAGAATATGAAGTGGTCATGTGACAAGTGAATGAAATAAGACATTCATGAACAGGCCTGTAGCTAAGCTGACATTTCAGATGAATGGTGAACGTGGTGTGCATGCACAGCCTAGTGAACGCGTCACTGAGATGTTTTGTTGATCGCATGTCAGAAAAGATTATGAATGACACATCAATACTACAAATTCTTGTTGACAGTGAAAATCATTTTTTCTTTTGGCTTCATTTGATTGTATGTTATTGATGTTTTAAAGTAATTACACAACTTTTTAGGACACTTTCTGTACACTGACATGCTCCTGTGGGATGAAATAGCATGTAGAGTTCAGGATTTTCCATCAAACCGCTGTTTCTCTGATCTGATACTGATTCAAAACACAGTAAAAGTCCACGTTGTGTGCCGCAGTAGGAAAAACACTCTGAAGATTGAGTTACTAGTGTTGTAACTATGACTCCATGACTGCAGCTCTCTTATTCAAATACAGAATTCTGTTGCACTTTCATTGGTGGCTCTCGTGATAACGTTGTTTCCAGCTACTGCCATGGAGAGAGTATCTCCACAGTCAGGTCGCAGTCAGTCAGGTCCCCCACACACACACACACACACACACACTCACCTACAAAAGTCAGATCATGTCCCTCCACCTGAGACCAGAGTTTTTTGTGTGTAGAAACAGAGAGACTAATGGACAGGGTTCAGTAACCCCTTCCATTACTGATGAGTTGTGGTCAAACAGAGATTGCCAGAAAGAGTTTAGTTGTAGAAACCTAGTCAGAGTAGCGGATACCTGATGGATTTTTATCATGTATATGATGAACGTTTGGATTTGATTGCATCCTGGGCGCACTGAGGAAGAATGAATCTATATTAAATGTGTCCATTCAGTGTCTTTGAGTTTTTGCCCTTGCACCAGTCTTTGAAGGGCAAGGAAGAGAAGCAGCTGTACTGAATTTCTTCTGTTTATAATGAATGGGCTGATCAAACTTATACCAGACACTCATCATTTATTCTGTTATAGTACATGCAAGCTCCCTGACAGCTTTAGGAACATTTTGTGAAGGAGGCCCGAATGCTCCCTGACAGCTTTATGTGTGACAGATGGATGGATTTTTTTCTTTGCTTTCCCTCAACACTCTCTTCAGGTTTAATGCTAACCGGAACTCCCCACTGGTTGCTGAGCGTCAAAATCTGAAAGAAGGTGTGCGAGTTCCTCCAAGTTGGGCCAGAGTGGTGGAGGGAGAAGGATGTAGTAAGAATTCTGAGAGGACTTCAGGTGATCAGAGAAAGTGTGTGTGTCTGTCTGTCTGTCTGTCTGTCTGTCTGTGTGTGTGTGTGTGTGTGTGTGTATGCGTGTGTGTGTGTGTATGCGTGTGTGTGTGTGTATGCGTGTGTGTGTGTGTATGCGTGTGTGTGT
>JBBPCW010000001.1:33060259-33072050 GCA_037974425.1 Phenacogrammus interruptus
CTATCTATCTATCTATCTATCTATCTATCTATCTATCTATCTATCTATCTATCTATCTATCTATCTATCTATCCGTCCGTCCATCCATCCATCCATCCATCCATCCATCCATCCATCCATCCATCCATCTGAGCAAGGTGATCTTACCATGCTCACAGTTCCGCCCCCTGAAGCCTGGTGGGCACAGGCATGCATAGGTCTCCTTTAGTTGGGAACAAACACCGTTGTTTTCACACGGGTTCGACTCACAATGATTTTTAACTGTTAAAAGAACAACAGCTCAGAATCGAATGCCGATATGTGCATGGTTGTTAAATCTTTGTCAGTGAGGTAAAATCTTACCATTGTAGTCTTTCCAGAATTCATTCTGTTGTGGAAAAAAATTATTGCTGTTTAGCCTGATTACATAATATCAGTGACATTACAATTCAACCTCATGCAATTGGCTGTATTTGGTGCATTTGAATCAGATTACAAGAAAATAGCTCATGACCAAACTAAGGTGCCACAAAGGATTCTCTGGAGAACCATTTTAGCTCCCTGAAGACCATGTCCATAGATCTACGTTTTGAGGTACAAAAAACCTTCATAATGTTACATACATAACATTACATACATTTAAAAGGTTCTTCACATTCACACTTTGCTTTTAGAAAAAATGTTCTCTAAAGATCCATCCATTAAGGTTTTTTAGGGAACTAAAGCAGTTCTTCTTTGACTTCATGCAAAGAATCCTTATGAGCGTTTAAACATGTATATATGATTGTATTTATTGATTCTTGTCTTTACTTTGTAATACTGACCGTGGCTTCATCATGCTCAAACACCTCTCTGGCCTCCTCATAAGAGCATTTCTCTTCTAAGCACTCTCTCTCCAGGTTACCAACTTTTAGCTCCTCAAACCAGCCGGAATTTGCTCGCTTGGTTCTGGTGAATATTTCATGGGCCTCCTTCCGCCGTACAAATACTACATAAAAACGTGTATTACACACTGCAAATATGCTGACACACCGCATTCTTAAAATTACATTCTCATTATTTGACATGTATTTACTCTCACTCTTACATACATACATGCATGTATTTACCTGTAGCTGTGTGGCAGCAGCATAAGCCAAGGATCAGGGAAAACAGAGATAGCGGTTGCATGTTGGCTAATGGCAGACGTCCTGTTCCCTCTGGTCCTCACATTTGCAGAGTCCAAAGTTTAGGCACTCTATGTCCTATCAGCAGAGGCTAAAAACCTCCCCTAAACCCCAAATAATTGAGCTTTGACGCATATACTCCAAAATTCCTGCAGTAATATTCTTGACCTTAAGGAGGTTAGATTGTTGTATAAATAAATGGTGCATTCTGTAAAATACATGTCAAGCTTTATGTCAAAGAAGTAATTAGATATACATTAGAGATTCTTATCGCCGTTAAAAAAAATTATCGCCGTTAACGCCCCCCGCCCCTGTCCTCACCTGGCAGGCTATGATGAATGTCACCTTGATATTTTAGAGAAATATCCAGTTCATGAAGTTTTGGTCTCTCCCCCAGACTGAGTTTCACTTTTGTTTCGTTCATTTTGAGCTTGTTCACGGAAGTTTGAAACCTGGCTCCGGGGGGTGGGGGTTGCGGAGAGCTGCGGAGGGGTTTTAATTATCGGCGTTAACGCCGTTATCGCGAAGATTCCGTGCGATTAACGGCGTTAAAAAAATTATGTTAACGGCCCAGCACTAATTTATATACAGCAGGTAAAAAGCATTGAACTTGTCACCAGTTTTCTAAGTAAATATATTTCTAAAGATGCTGTTGACATGAAATTCGGTAGCAACCCATCCAGTCCACACATGCAAAGAAATCAAGCCATAGGTCTCCATAAATTAAGTTACGTGTAATAAAATGGAATGACACTGGTACTGAATACGCTTACTGAACTGTATTTAGTTCTTCGTACAAAAGTCTTTGTTGGCTTGTCAGCTTCAAGAAGCCTCCTGTACGGAGAACTAGACGCATGCATTGCTCAGGTGTGAATTTGGCCCATTCTTTGAATCCTGAAGGCTCCGTGGGCACCTTCTATGAACTCTGAGCTTTAGTTCTTTCCATAGATTTTCTACAGGATTCAGGTCAGGTGACTGGCTGGGCTGTTCTATAAGCTTTATTTTCTTTCTCTGAAACCACCTAAGAGCTTCCTCGGCTGTGTGTGGGATCACGGTCTTGCTGAAACGTCCACAGATTTCATCCTTCCTTCAATTATATGAAGCGTGCCAGTTCCCTATTCTGTAAAACAGCCCCACACCATGATGTTCCCACCTCTAAACTTCACTGTTGGCATGGTGTTTATGGGGTGATATTCAGTTCCTTTTTTCCTCAAAACATGGTATTATGGCATCCAAAGAGTTCAATTTGGTCTTTATTATTTATTATGTATCACCACTATGTACATATGCAGCACATACATATGTTCGATGTGTACATACATACAAACATACTAATATGGCTTTATAAACACATTTATATTTATTTACATACATGTCTATTTATATTTTGTATTATTCATATTATACTGTTGTGTAGCTTTTATTCTATTGTTTATGCTGCTCTTACCTTTGTACTGTCCACTTTCTACTTAACAATGCGAATTTCCCTCTTGTGGGACTAATAAAGGTATCTTGTCTCATATGTTCTTGTAATAAGAAGGTGTCATTCTTTCCACCTTGTAAAAATAGGCTGTTGGAGTATTGTGTGAGTGTTGTTTAAACTACACTTTTGTGCAGATGAAGCCTTTAAAGGCACACTTCAGTAATGATGGCCACATCCAGACTGTTTCTCTGCACAAAAGAGAAATTCCCTTTAAACATGCCTCTCAGAGACGGGGCTTTGTGGCTGACAGTTCAGTCCGATGACCACGCCTCCCTCAGAAATGCCGGTTTCTGATTGGTTGACATTTCCCCTGTGGTTTTCTGATTGGTTGCTGTCCTCACGTCCTCCACCCCTCCCTTCCTCCTCTCCAGCCCCCCTCCCCGCAGAGACTTTCCACCGCTGCTGTTCCGTTACAGTGTGGCAAAATGGCGGCTGTCATTCAGAATCCACTAAACGCGTAAGTCATTTAGAGATTATTTACCGGAACAGAGACTCTGCAGACCTCGACACAGCTCCGGAGACTTGTGACAAAGACAGTTAAGCGGTGCCGAGGCAAAAATGGCAAGCGGCTGTCGTCGTTTTCTTGCAAACCTGCAGCTGTGGTCCTCTGAAACTGGGCTCGTTTATCGCCTCCAGACGAGTCTCGGTGTCTGGTGGCTCTTTTCCCACCTTTCACACTAAAAATGCGTTTTGTGTTTGCAAAAATCTGGTCGAGGGCTTGTTACCGAGCCCATGTCGTTTCTTGCACGATAGAATAACCTTAATGGCGTTCTTTCAGACGAATGACATTAATAGACAGGTTTTGGGACTTAATGCAAGTATTTGGACCTTCTCCCGGTGATCCGTCTTTAAACTGCAGGTCTGAGGGGTCTCTTCTTGTGTTTTGGGGGTTGTTGTGGTGTTAGAAAGATGTGCATTTGCAGACAGGAGATTATTTTGTTTTTCTAGCTTAGAGAATGAAGTTCATGGCTAAAACTCAGCTAGCAGCCTGGCTAGCTTGCTAGCACACAGTCGACGTTGTGTTGGGTCTTGTTTGTCCATAAAAATATTTGTGTAAAAGCTGTTGTGATGTTTGTGATCTGGCGGAAATAATCTCGCTCCGTATGATATTTACAGTCTGATAGTTGTCCAGATTGCGAGTCAGAAGACAATACAGACGTGGTCTTTTTTTCAGGACGACAGACCGCCTCGTCTCAGTTGGTGAGAAGAAAAAAAATTATGTACTTTTTAGATCATGGTTTACTGATGAGATGATTGCTACACACAGTCCTGTAAAAACCTTTAGGTTTGGAGCACAGGTACATTATCATTAGATGGTGTGGTAAGAGGATAGGATGGGTGTGCAGAGAGCCAGCAGGGGTTCCATCTGCTGTAAATCACAATTAACCATCAAACACACATAATATATCACTCTGAGCACCAGCCTTCCTCGGATATAAATAAGGGTCCTTGCTTTTTGAGCCATGGATGTTAATCATTTTGGTCAATGTCTTGCTGGTGGTTAAGGTAGTGTCCTCTGAACTGAATACCCTTCACAAGATCTGGGTTGGCCTGGCCCGAGTCTCATCTGTGCTCACTGACATCATTAACACTTCATGGGCCAATGTGGAAATTTAGGGCTCAGTACCAGTCCTTGATGTTTATAGAAATAAATGTGCAGCTGAGCATATTTAAGGTACATATTTCAAGGTATGTGGCCTGGTGGTTAGGGAGTTGACCCTGCTTTCAGAAGGCTGTGGGTTTGAATCCCAGGACTGCCAGTGGTACCCTCACACTGCTCCCTAAAGTGCCTTGATCAGCTTTACTGCAGGTGTCCTGAGAGACACAAGCAATTTCTGCTAATAAATATGAACGGGTTGATGCATCTGTCATGTGGTGTCAAAGCTTTACAAATGTACCTCTTTATCTACTGTGGTACCATTTTTTGGTTGAGACCAGGGGTCTTAAACCGGTTTTCTAGTCCACAGTATTATGTTTGTGTTAGTAGTTGGGACGAAGCAAAAATGTGGGGTTTTGGGGAACTGTTTATGGAAACTACTGCGTTAAACCACCCTATAGGCCTGCTGACACCAGTGTGGCGTCTAGCGTGATGCATTTTTGTGTCTGTGAATAATATTCTGATATTTTCCATGTTCTGATAGTCAGGTATATGAGGTTTCTAACAGCATTTGTTGCAGTTTCATTAATATTTGCTGTAAACTTTTGCACTGCCTTTCTGTGAAATCAGAACTTGTTGGTGTTATCACACTGATGAGACCATTGAGAACATTTCCTCGGCTGGCCAGAATGGGGCAAATTCACACTCCAGCCAGTAGCACTAGAGAGGGAGTTTCTCATTCCGGCTATTGTGTTGCTAGAAGCAGAATAAATGAGTAAATATTTACACCTCTCCCCATTATAGTCAGTAGAGCCACAATGTGTGCTTAGGAATTCTGGGATAAGGAGAAAATGGTGAAGAGTTGGTTGATAGAGGGAGGTTAGACTTCAGAGGGTCTGTTCTGAGGGGATGAATAACTTTTTTTTTTCTCCTTCCTGTTCCTGTTGTGCTGACTACCTCTAGCATTTACCCATTCAGACAGTCTGTATGCAAAATACTCATGCTTTATGTCATGAATCCTGAAGCAAAATCCACATTAAAATGACAATGCTTTACTCCAGTGCTGTGTATATTGTTTGTCAAGGTGTATACCAAGTTTGGTGCTTCTGATTTACAGTGGAGGATTCCATGCAAAGTCCATACTTCAGTGTGCTGCTTTAGACGTGTAGACAGTTGGAGTTCAGCCAGCATTCCCCAGGCGTTCTCTAGATGGGCTGAATGAGAGCTGTGAAGTAGTGGTCATGTGACCTCAGGATAGGCAAGGAAGTGTCTCTTGTAGTAAAAGGAGGGTAAAGAAAGATGTTGTGTGCTGCCATGTGTGGTGTGAGAGTAAAGTACCTGAAAACTACTTTACAATAAATAGAATGTTATTAAATTTCATCCAAAATGGAGTTGGATTCTAGATTAACTGTTAGTAACTGTGAGTATTTAAAGGGGTTACACAAATGTATACCATTTATATCCATTTATACACCAGAAAGAGTTTTAGAATGATCAAATCTGTCAAAACATCAGTGTTGTATTCCACCGCTCCAGTGGCTCGGAGCTGGTCCAGGCATGTTCTAATGGATTTGGGTGTCTGCTATATTCAGCCTGATGCTTTGTTTATACCATTGTTGTATTAAACACATTATATAACTGCCTTTTGATAAACAAAAACGAAATATATCAGTCAAGCATGTCACATTATGCGTATATCAATCTGCAGGCTCATTAATCTGAGGTTGAAGGTGAATCCGATTTATTGCAGAAATCCGTTTTTATTGTTGGATCATTCACATTACAATAATGAGACTTTTTCTGGCAACGTTATTGAACAGCCATGCTCCTCAACTGACCTGCATGCACAGTGGAGCACTGGTCCACCTGGTACACGCGTCCTGAACACACAGCTGTCTCTTAAGATCAATAGACTCCTTTAACTCAATATTAAAGTGGGCTGTCTGAAGTGCTACTTTGAACTTGAAGTGCCGAAAACATGCAGAGAAGAGTAAAATGATGAATCTGTGCTTGTTTTTATTATCACAGCTGATCAAGCAGAGAAATGAAGTTGTTTCTTTTGTTTCCCTGCTGTGCAGAAGGACATGAACAGCAGTACATACATGATCTGTGAGCTTTTTTCACTTGTTTGCTTCCAAAGTTTACACGAAGTAAAGCTGATTTTGAAAAGGTTTTTTTGAAGCGTTACCATAGTTACATGTGTCTTGATGATGATGTTGTAAAGGGCCTAATTCCACACATGAACTTATGAAGTTGGAGTTGTAGTAGCACATGTAAATGTGGCCCAAATTTGAATTAGAACAGTCAGATTTGTTTTTGCTGTACACACTGTTTTGCGTAGCATAAATCCGCACTGCATGTCGGTCCACTGTCTGTTTATAAAGTGTTTTTACTGGCAATATTTCTACGTAGAGGCCCACCACACCAAACTAATCCATTAACTAAATGACCCTCCCCTCCCCCCAAGCCCACTCGACAAAATTAAACGGACTGCAACGGTTGACAAAACAAATAGATCTAGGTCTGGAAATTGCCACACAGGCAGTGCTTCTATGCTGTTGCGATTCTTCATCTGTGAAAGTTGGCGGCTCATTAAGTACGCTGGTGATATTTTTGCTGTGATGCTGGACAGAGCCACCATGAATAAAAATATTCAAAAATACTTTTCATCTCTTTATTGATATTATATTGTGCTGAAAAACACTGTACTGAACACAAGTCTTGGTTAACAGTAACTCAGTTAAGTCAGTATTTGTTTATATTGATCCAGTATATCGCTGACGGAAAATAAGCTTTTCTTGATTCCAGTTTGTTTCCATTTTGTGGTGGGAGATGTCAGGAACTTTTGTGCGTGTTCAGCACGTTTGGGACACTTCTGCAGGATATCAGTGTCTTTTTTTTTTGCTTCCTGAACTGTGATCCAGGGAGCACCGCATTGACCAGTTCTACAAGTTATGAAATTTTGTTCACCTTGCAGAATAACATCCAGCACTACATAGAAAGGAGGAGGGTGAGGTCAAAACAAGCAGTAGCAAATTAAAAGGTGCCTCAGCACCATTTTCAAGCCCTTGTCCCATAACTGTCACGTTTTTGTCTTTTGATGGAGCCCCTGCTAGAAAGCGCTTTAGTGGTGGCCACTAGCAGCTAAGGCTTTTTTTTCCAACCTTATTCAAACAACTGCCATAGAAATTGCAGCTCTGTATGATCTTTTCTTGTACAACATGCACCTCTGAACATCTGAATGCACACAGTAGACACATCCACTTACACTTCATTCTCATTACCAAGTCAAGTGCAGGCAATAGCTAGTCATAACAGAAGTGTCGTACTTCACCTTTGCTCATATGTGGAATGAGTACTTGGTGTAACTGCTAATATAGATTTGTTTGCTTACTATTTTAGTGAGACAGGCGGATGGAGTTAACACTATCAGATTGAAGCTGGCTGTGTTGTCTTAACACTCTTGACACACTGGGTTTGGCTGAGTCATATCACAATCACTGGTTGCAGTGTTACTCAGGTTGCACTGTGGTCTGCAAGGCTGAATGATCAACTATTGGATGCTAAACCTTTCTCATGATCTTATTGCTAGCTTATTTTTTCCAGTTTGTTTACTGCTTTTCACTCACTTTATTTCTTTGGTGCTTGGTGTGCATGTTTGAAAATGTCCCTCAACTTGCATTGCTGCAGCTAGTCTGACTTCCTGTTGAAACGCCAGCGTGCACCTGCACGGTCTCCGGAGATACAGCCTGAGTCTCAGCCAAGACTGAATTCACAACTGGGTGATGTGCCAGCACTGATACAGAAACTGTCTCTCATGTGATTAAGCAGTGCTTTCGTTGTGTGCTTCTTATCATACACACTGTCTTTCTCACGTTCGCACAGTTAAGCTTCTACGTTTACGAAGAATCTTCTACGTTTGGCTGCTCCCGATTAGGGTTCAATGAAGAATACGAATGTAATAAAAAAATTTCTGTGAATAGAGTAATTAGAGAGTAAGTGTTCAATGAATCTGCCTACTAGTCCTTTGTGGTTCTGTGGTTCTAAGGGGCGTGTGCACACGCATACACGTGTCCGCCTCCAAACATGCCAAACAAATTAATGTAACTCCAGCAAGGAGCGATTGGACTCTGACATGTGACGCAGTAGACAGTTGACAAGATCGCTCTGCTAGTGGAGGCCCAACCTACCATCAGAATCATCGAGTCCGCCGCTCGAACTCATGTAGCCTTTCTGTCACGGTGTACTTCTAGTAGGCTGCATGTTAACCCTAGTAGCTCTCAAACTGGTTCTTCAAAGTCATTTAATGATCTTTTAGACACTGAAGTGAGGGGTTCTTGAAAGAAGAGTAGGTGGAAGAGATTACTGAGCAGCGTCTGCCCTTCAGCCGGCCGAGTTTGTATTATTAAAGAGGTTTCCCTCGGCTCATCCAGGTATCTGCTGTAGTTTAGACGAGGGATGTCATTTCTCTACTAGAGTTCTTTACTAGAATATAGAACAGACTGCAGAATGGTGCTCTTCAAATTTCTGCTGATGGCCTAACCTTGTGCCATTTATGTTATGAGTACTCTTACATTTCTGGAGGGAAATGACAGACGAGTGCAGTTTATTTTTAAAGCAGCATCTCTGAGTATCACAACAATTCCACGCCAGTGGCTGTTAAATTCCTACACAATAATATATTGAATCAAATTTGATTAAATGAGGAAACGTATAAAAAGTCAAAGGTAATTATTGCCATTTGTTTAATTATTCAAGTTCTCTAAACATTTGTCTTATTTTGATGCTTAAATAAAAAACAGTATTTTTATTCGGAAATTTGGAAAAATATTGTCAGAAAAAAACTTGTTCTTAAAAACTAAGGCAAAGCTGTTCAGTTCAATATTTGAACCCATAAAAGATAATCTAAACCCCCCCCCCCCCCCCACAGAGCTGTATTTGTGCCTTTTCATTAAAGTTCAATAAAGCTAAAGAGTTTTGCAATGGTTTTATGTTTGTGTTTTGCAAAGGTCCTGTATGTTACTATTAAAATTCCTAAGCTTTGCTGAATGCATTTCTGCACAATGTTAAAATAGAATGATTAATGATAGTCAGTGTTGTGCATTGCAACTTTGGTGGATAGCTCTGGTATTGTGGGTTAATCTGTGAAGATGTGGTTTAGGCTACAGGTACATGTGTTCAGGATGAAACAGATCAGACTTGGAGCATTTATGTTTACCACAGAGATTACCAGCTTGGACCCAAAGTGCCTAATATGGGCATGACGCACAACTTTAGAGGTCTGTACCGCTCTGTCTTTGTCACCTTGAAGGAATGGTCCACTGCAAAATCTAATTTCCAGTCAGCCAGCACATGTTTGTTGTCCAGCGATGTGGAACTAAAATAATAGAAGTCTGTGTCACTGAAAAACATTTTTGGTGACACAGACCTCCAATTCTTGTTAGTTATGTTACTGTCATTGCCCCAGTTCTAGACATTTTGGGTTGGGGAACATCGACGGCGACAGGCTGATTCGCTATGTTTGGTGAAAGGGTAAGATTGTGTAAATTAGATTTTTCAGCAAACCATTGCTTTAGCTTACTTTTACAAAAAGGTGCCTTTTCTGAATGCCATGTGCTTTATAATGGTCTCACCACACGTGTAAACAAGAAGCCAGAGAGAAAACTACCAGAATAAAAACAAGGAGGGAATAGAGATGGGCATAGTGTAATATTGAAGAAAAAGGGGGTCCAGAATAGGGTTGTCAAAAAATCGATTCTCACATATTAATCAATACTAAAATTTAGTATCGAGTTTGATATCAATTAGCACTGGCATCGATACTTAAATGTCAGTTTTGCATCTGCCGGTTCATCAAAATCGCCGGCGGACTACAACAATTTTCAATTTCAGCTGGCAGCCCCTCCCCAGGCTACCTGGAGGACCCAGTGTTTACATAACAGCCCCGTAGCTCGGCTGGGGAACAACCTAATGCCACACACACACAGAGATTCGGCGTGTCAGTCCCGAGAGCATGGACTTTCCGAGCCGTGACATGCCGGTAGATCTCCGCTAGCCCTCTAGCACATAGGGATCCGAAGTTTTTTGCTCAAAACCCCCCATTGATCTCTACTGAGGGAAATACATTAAATTTATAAAGCGCTTTTCAAAATACCCAAAGACATTACAATTTGATTAGACAAATATTATAGGGACCCTCAGCTGTCCTCTGCTTTTTTCCTCCCCCTGTAGTATTGAAAATAGCATCGAGTACCATCCGTAGTATCTGTATCGGGTTTGAAATTTTAGTATGGCGACCTGCTAATTGACTTTTCCTCTGATTGTTTGACATTTGCTGCAGCACTTGTGTAGCTAACATTGATATTAGGTAGAGTGACATCAGTCTGGCCGATGTACTGTACATTTGTAATGCGCTTTTGCAGACATCTCATGTTTTAAAGTAAAATTTGTTGATTGACCAATTTGCATAATGTGAATTAGCATATGTGCTACATGCACATCTATATCAGAGTTGAGGAAAGTGACGATAATAATGCTGTTAATTTATTATTTATCAGTTTTTATAATTGATACAATGTAGTTTTTCATTTAAAAAATGATGTACCAAAAAATAACACAATGTTTTTTTTTTTCCCAGGTTGGGTGACCAGTTCTACAGAGAGGCCATTGAGCATTGTCGCAGCTATAATGCTCGACTGTGTGCGGAACGCAGCGTGCGCTTGCCCTTCCTCGACTCGCAGACTGGTGTGGCCCAGAACAACTGCTACATCTGGATGGAGCGTCACCATCGTGGACCAGGTGGGTATTAACATCATGACAAGTGAAAGGTCATAGCCCCCTAACCCACCCTTTTTTTGTTTGCTTTTTTTTGCTTATTTGTAGAGAATCCAATTGTTAATATTTAATTTGCTCTTGCTGGATATTGTTAATAGGTCATCGTTGGACGTCAAACTAAATGTAATGATTGTGTTTTCTGTGGTTGTGCATTCAGGTTCGGCAGCTGGCCAGATGTACACATACCCAGCCCGCTGCTGGAGAAAAAAGAGGAGGTTGCATACTTCCATGGATTCAAGCCTTCATCTCTATGGTCTACATATAGGTAATAACATTCTGCCACCACACTCCTTCCCTATGTGTGCAGTGGTTAAATCTAGCCATGTTTGTCTCTTGGGGTCAGTTTACCAGACCGGGGGAATATGGCTAGGCTTAAATTGCTCAACACTGAAAGGAAAATGCAGTCCAGGACTCTGCTTAATCACTGAACGGGAAACCAATGTGATATATTCTATGATTAATAACTAAATTCCTCAACAACTGACAAGCACTTTTATTGTGTTTTAGTATGTGTTCCAAGATATAGGGGGCAACAAAGTCTTAGTCTAATTTGATGACCGTAGTCAAATCTAATTCTTAAAAAATTTGACTAATTGCCCTTTGATTTCACAGTTATCAATAAACTGATGTGTTTTTAACATTAGAGAGATTCTATGTGGCGGTAGCTCAGTAGGTAGGATACTTGCCTCCGGACCAAGAGGTCACAGGTTCGAATCCTACCTCCAGCAGACC
>JBBPCW010000001.1:33207153-33217938 GCA_037974425.1 Phenacogrammus interruptus
CCTCACACTCCACAGCCCCCACACTCCACAAACCCCACACTCCACAGACCCCACACTCCCCAGACCCCACACTCCACAGCCCCCACACTCCACAGCCCCCACACTCCCCAGACCCCACACTCCACAGACCCCACACTCCACAGACCCCACACTCCACAGACCCCACACTCCCCAGACCCCACACTCCACAGACCCCACACTCCACAGACCCCAGACTCCACAGACCCCAGACTCCAAATGTGTATGTTTGTGTAGAAAACTGCAGAACTGTTTCACGGGCTGTGGTGGTTATCTGTTTGGAACGAGTAAATAATTTAGTATTTATACTCATGTCACCACCCACATTATGTCACTAAAAGTCAAAAATAAATGAATAAAATTAGCCACCGGCTGCATGTCAGGGACCACTAGGGGTCCTTTGAGAATCATGCCTTAATGGCTTCTCCTATTACTTAACAGCTTTCTTAAAGATGCAATACTCGTATGACTGACACAGTTACACTTCGAGTGATGAACACATTTAGTGTAAAATGTATTATATTCAACTTTCGTAAAATTGTTTCATAGTTTTACAATTTGAATTAAATCGCCAAAGGTCTATGAGTTCAGGCAAGAAAATGAAATTTATTTAACTAAAAATTAATGAACGTTTTTACATTTTCATCATAAATAGAGCCCTTTTTGCATTACGATGAAAAGTGAATCAGTGAAGTTTAAAAAAGTTTATTTAAGTTCATTGTCCAAAAGGTTAATATGATTTTCTTTGTATTCTTTACAATTAAAATATAGATAACTGACTTAATTACTGACCTCTGAAAACAGCAGCACCAAAACTCTGCATCAGGAGATTCGCTGCAAATAAGCCCAGAATCACTATGAGCAATGCAGGAGTGGTGTAAAGCATGCTGACAGCTTTTTGAACTCAAATAATCAAAGTAATATGTTCAGTACTGACTTAATCACCCTCTCTGAGTTCATTTCGAGCAAAGCAAGCTCACTGCAGTTTAAGTAAAGCAAAAATCAAAGAAAAGTGATATGAATCACTTGTGTGATGCCATCTGACACCTCAAAGGATTATGATTTCATTATCTGTAGGTAAAACAAGTATTCCAGTCAGGGTACGGAGCTCCACCAGTTTTGAAGGAAAAAATCGCCTTTCAGTGGGCAGTATATCACTTTGAACAGTTTGACTCTCAATTCAAATGAAGTATTGGATCTGATCATTGCACCAACAGGACGTTCAAATACACACACTTTAATCTGGAGTTGGTCCTGATTTTGCAGCTAGAACAGCTTCCACTCTTCTCTGAAGACTTTCCACCAGATTCTGGAGTTTCTGTGGGAATCTGTCTCCATTTATTCTGTAGCAGTTCTGAGGTCAGACACTGATGTTGGAGGAGAAGGTCCGGATCACAGTCTCCGTTCCAGTTCATCCCAAAGGTGCTGTATGGTGTTGAGGTCAGGGCTCTTCCACCCTTCTCTCACCCTGAGCTCATTCAGCCATGTCTGTGTGCCTGAGTTTACTCGGTGCACTGGGACACAGTCCTGCTGGAACAGAAAAGGTTCTTCTCTAAACTGTGTCCACGAAAGTGGGAGCATGGCGCTGTCTAACATGTCTTGGTATTGTAAGACTGCCCTGCACTGGAAGTAATGAATGCAGTAATTAGGGGTGCCAATACTTATGTCAGTATAGCACATGTCGGAAGTTTGGTATAAGAAAGGCATGAGGAAATACGCCATATTTGATCGACTGAGAAAAAGCTTTTGACAGAATCTGAAAGTTTAAAAAAGTAATTCACATGAAAAGTCAAACTCACTTTGTTTACTAGTTCAGAACTGGCTCAGATGAAAGTGCATGTAGAATAAAGTGGAAACTGGTTTTGATAAATATATGTTTCTGAATAAAATTTACAGTATGATTACAGTTGCTCCAACATAAATACTCGAGTAGCAAGCGGAGCATTTGTAATCTGTTACTTTCCACTTCCAGTCGCAGGCTGCTGGGTGAAATGTGAAGGGGTGGGGGGGGGGGTGGGGGGGCAGTGGGCCTCTGCTCTCCTGCAGGGCGAGTATTTGATTTTGATGAGGATGTAAATGAGGCGGGGTGAGGCAGTTTAGCTGTGGGGCTGTGAACTGCGGGAGATTTATGTCCGAGAAGCCGGTTGTGCTATTAATAATCTTTTGAAGAGCATTCATAATGGATAATGGGTTTGTAATGGATGGACGTGCAGCTTTGGAAGATGGCTAACAGGAAGATGGCTCTGTTCTGATGGACAAGTCTCTCGCTACTAACAGATGACCCCTGAGGTCTGACCTGGCTTTGCTTTGGCTTTCCTATTGCTTGTGTTGTAGTGAGGTGCATCAGCAGCAGGTTAATGTTATAGCTTATGCAATCTTTGTGTCAGAATAAGATGAACTTCTGTAGTTTATATCATATAAAAAAGTCCCGTAGTGCTGCTTTTGGGAATGTATACTACTGTGCAGTAAATAGAGAAGTCCAGTTTACTGTATCATTCTCGAAGGAAGCCTGGAGAAATCCTGCATATACACTTATTCATAAATATAGGAATGGACTGTGCATGCATATGTTCATTTATTTTCATTTATTTTCATTTATTTTCAAACCTTGCTGGCTCTGTCCAGTGCTTTCCAGGCGGTGCCTTAAACTGACTTTGAGGATCTTGAGATTTGACAGATCAGTCCATCGTAAGTAGTTTGGCTCTGAGAAAAAAAAATCCATCACGTTGTATGACGCCAGCTGCTTGATCTGACCTTTGGGTTCCTCCTCTTGAGAAGAGACAGGCAGGAGCCACAGGTTTGTGTTGCTGAAGACTACTCTGGTCGACTACTCTGGCATGAAAACAGACCCTTCATCTCCTGAATGCTAATAACAAGAGACTCGCTATCTTCGGCCGAGGACTGGAAGCATGTGATGCTCGCCGACCTCCTCTCTCTTTCAAATGAGCAAATCAGCAAGAAGCCCCCAATAAGTCTATTAGGAGGCAGCTGCTGTGTAATTGGATTTGTTATTAGTTGAACTGTCAGTAAATTAAAAATTGATCTTGGGGAACCGTTCGGGGGAGAGAACAAATACGGGAACGCTGCCTTCAGGCCTCGGGCTCGGAAGTCGGAAGGGGTACTGGAAACCGATGTGTGAATAATTTTCCTCAAATTTCTTTTAGCGGCACATCGTTGAAAATATCCGCTGTTAAACATACACACTAACACTACACACACACTAACACTGCACACACACTAATATCATGCAGAAACCACAGCAGGGTCATACCAATCCAAAACACTCGCTGACCATCACAGTGCACCTCTCCTAAACCTTTGCTAATGCAGTCATTACGCCGGCGGTAAACACCCCAGACACTGATCAGCATTACTGGCCCATGAGCGTCCTGCTCGAGGCCATTAGCCCCAAGAAAAACTCACACGATCTTCATAATCATCTAAGTGCTAACAACATGTCATTGACCTTGTTATATAACTGTTCAGGCATCACAGCTGTTCTGATTAATTCAATAAATCACTCTCATTAATGTATCACTCTCAGTTATATAATCCAATCATCAAAACTACATTTAATTTACAACTAAATTTGAGTTCTGAAGATTGTTCAACACATTCTTTTAATATACAGTACCAGTCAAAAATTTGGACACACCTTCTCAACAAATTCCTTTATTTCTATTATTGGCTATTAATATTGAAAGCATCTGTTGCTCTGATGACAGCTTTGCACACTCAGCATTTTTTCAGTCAGACACACGAGGGATCAACCTGGAATGGTATTTAATTAACAGTCGTTGTTTGTCAAGTGTTGATTAGTGGAATTTCTTTCCTTCCTAATGTGTTTGGGGTCAGCTGTGAGGGTCGGGTCGGTGCACAGTTAGTGATCCTATTCCACTACGGTTCTACTCCACATTTTGGCAAGAACCACTTAACAGTCCATCATTCCCTTATTACCAAACATCTTCTGTTTTATTTTTTATATTAATCTACAATGTAGAAAATAATAAAAACAAAGAAAAGACACTGAATGAGAAGCTGTGTCCAACCCTTGGTGAAAACAAATGAAACATTCATTAACAGACATCAGCATGTTTTCTCAGTCTGGTCATGCAGTTAACACACAATATATTCATGAGCTTAGCATTTATTCCTTTTTTTTACCAAATGTGGCAGGGCTCTCAGGGCTTAAATTGAAGGGAGCGATATGGTTGTACAGCTATGCTAGTTTAAGTGGTACAGTCACCAATAAAAATAAGAATATCCGACAACGCCACCTAGGGAGTTTCACCCCAGGAAATATTACCTCTACTGATACGACACACAGGTCCGTCTACTCATAGGAGAAGGAGGCATGACACGTGTTTCCAATTCATGACAATAATTTTATTACAAAATCCATAAAAACATTAAACGCAGGCAGAAGCATTGGAGAGAGAAGTCACAGGAAAATAAGAATTAAATAAACTTCAAAAACAAGGAAAGAAAATATTTAAACCAAGGAATGAAGTCCCACCAAGTCCTCCTTCAAAGCTTACAGTGGGGTTCCTTACACACACGCACAAACACACACACGTGCTCACCCAGAGGGATCCCCACACCACACGCCGCAACAGTGCCTAAACACACCACCACCACGCTCTAATAGGGTCTAGCAGGCTCCATTCCTGTAACACAAGACATAAATGATTAAATCAACCCAAAAGAAAAACAGCCTGCCTTTGACAAAAACACAAAAACAACAAATAATAAGCAAAAGAAAATCTAATATGGGAAAGCTATGCGCTTCTCTTTAGGTTAAAACAGATTAAAACCCATTCCAAATACACACAGAAAAGTAAGGTCCATATAACTCCCGAGTCCCGAGTTTGAGACCGCGCTCCAAGGTGCAGAGCCCCAAAACGGCGGACGCTCCGGAGGGCAGGCCTCGGCTCGTCAATTCGACCACGTGGCCCTAAGAATTTCCACTCCAAGGTTTAACGCTGGAAGAATATGCAGAGAATGCAAAACGAAGGAGACAAAATACAGCCGAGGAAACGTAGCCGCGGCGAAACAGAAATAAAACATAAAAAAGTAAAACAAAACAAAGACAAAGCAGAGGGGATAAAGTAGCCGAGGCAAAACACAGGAGACAAAACAAAGGAATAAAACAAAGAAGACAAAACAGCAGCCGTGTCACGGCTCACGAACTTGACTCCAGAACCACGACGGACTGGAAAATAAGTGGCTCCACAGTGAGACACTGCGAGATCCAGTCGTTACTAAACGAAGAGGAGAAGACACCTTTAGTAGGGACACGACAAATATCCACATATTACATGTAAAATGTGTAGCGCTCCATACCTGCGGTCACGTGCAACCCCAACGCCTATGTCCACACAAGAACGCTGGAATAATCACTCCACGGACGCCAAACCCTTCCACAGCTGGACCACAGTGTGATGCACGCCGGACCGAGGGGGAAACCGCTCCAAACAAAGGGAGTGATACACGACTGCTCAGGCAGGACCCTGGTGACGTAGGTGTCTTAGCTCATGCCTCCTTTCATAGCTGGCCCCGTGAGTAAGCCAACCTATGAGCGTTACTGACCCAAAATTACCGGAAAGGTAATGATATGCTTAAACAAACCCCAAAATTCTGTCCCACTACACAAAGCAAAGGCAATGGCTTGAGTAGCTCTGAGAATGAGTTGAGCTTTACAGCACTGACTAATTCTCAGACATGCTGAAATGTGAACATGGATCGCTTGTAAAGATAAAGACCTGTCACGGCACACATGAACTTTAGTTTAAATTCTTCAATTTGAATACAACACGACTTTTACAGTGTTTGTGTGAAGGTAAGCTGTGCTTTGCTATTCCCAGGTGTTGAGATGTTTTCAGTCCGTTGTCCTCAAAAGGTTTTCTTTGGAAGTTTGGAGGGAAGAATATGAAAACATCCATCTGGTACACCGAGGTCCAGGGCTGAAGGTTTCTGAAGGACTTGATGGCTTGTTGAAATGTTGATCAGACTTTAACCAAGGTCCTGAATCTTCTCTCCCTTCGGGAGCATCTGCTCTGAACAGCTGATGCTGCAGAGAGAAGTGGGGCTTAGTGACCTGCTTTAGACTCTGCCCCACCAGAAACAAACTGCCCCGCATGCGTTCCCACAGAAATCTGAGTATACAGCATCTGGAGGCCTGGTACTTAGTGAGCTGCCCCTGTGATCAGGGTTTGATGGGTTTGCACCCTGCTCTGGGTACTGGCACGCTCTCCCCACTGCATTAGAGCGAGAGAAGAGAAGGGATGTTAGTAATGTCATGTCATTTTAACGAACTGCATTATTCTCTGCTTTATTCTAAGACATTGGCATTAACATAATCTGTGTAATGTAATGAGGAGTGTTTGTGGCTGCTTTGGGTAATCCGCTGAGCTGTTTTCGCGTGAAGAGGAGCCCTACCTGAGAGCTTTGTGATTTATGAGCACTCAGGACTGTGGACAAAGCTCTCTTCTCCTTTTCTAAAGGAAGGTGAATCCGCCGAGGGAAAACAGTCGCCCGGGGCTTGATGGTACAGAGGGTCTTGTGTTTCTCCACCTTGAGAAATAGACACTAACTATAGCATACCCTTCTTTAGCATAGGAATGGCAATGCAGATCTCCTGCAGCACGCACACGCCCAGTGGACTGATTCAGGAGTGTATAGTCAAGCTTCCTTCTGGACTTAAAGAACAGCTGGACTTGGTTAGAAAAGCACATTAGTACAGTTGTGTAAAACCTTGACTCTCACTTTTGTTCATTTTTAACACATTAGCTGCCTTTCAGAAATCATCCTAAATCATCATATATTCTATCCTTAACTCTGTTGCTTCATGAAATCCAGAAGCGTGTCAACATCAGGGCCTTGCATGGGCCGTAATAAAAAATTATCATATTCAAAAGTTTGGGTGCTCTACTGAAAATTTCTTCTCTACAGAGAGCACTTTTCCTGTACATTATAATTGTACACAATTGTTTATTTCTTATTATGGCTACAGTATAACACACCTAAGACAGCAAAACCTTGATGGGACTTGTGTTGTGGGCCAACTGTTATATACCAATATCATCTGATTCATCCAAACACGCACCTGGAGCATCTGAGACTGGTACATGAAGAATGTAATGATATAAAACATTATATAATTATTGCAAAGGCCAAAATCACAGTTACAATTGAACAGCAGCACATTATACAGCCTTCAGCTCTCAATCCAATGCATGTTCAGTTTCTTGTTTTTGCAGAAAGAAATGTTCTGAAAGCTATGAAACGTTGGCAGCTGCCATACCACATTCGAGTGGCTGCACAAGCAGTTGTCCATTCTTTTTTCTGCATCAGTTTTCCACTGTACTGTCCATTGACTAGGTGCAAACTGTCAGTCTGCACAATTTGTGTCAACCTACTGACACCTTTTTTCATCAGTGAGACACTTTGGACCATTTACTGTTGGCTGGATGTCATTTGAACTTAAGGAACCCAGTTCCTGACACACTCAAACCAGTGCCAGTGGCTCAATATGTCATTTAAAGGTGCTTCAAATCTCATTTTCCCTCAAACAGTCCATGACTCAATGGTCTCAATTCACACAAATCCACCTTTGACCTGTTTTACTCCCTTCATTTGCAGTGCTGTAGATTGTATCACTTAAGCACAAAAGCGTGAGGGGGAGTGTGCTATTATGCTTTTCATACGAGTTTGCAGAGTAAAGAAAAGCAAAGGAAGGGCGCCCTGAGCACAGTTTAAAATATCTTTAATACGAGTCATTTCTTCCACCAGAAAAGTAGGCATGCTACTAATCGTGTGCTGCATGTCACAAAAAATAAAAAAGAATGTTGCTAGCACATAAGATAAGTAGCACATGTATCATGATTTTGCTAAAGAATGCTTAGCAGCTGCTTAGAATAACCAGTGGTCAAGGATATAAACTGTGAACAAAAATGTGGTGTTATCAGATGAAACCTCACATGTGGGCCACTTTCTAATCAATCAGTGTGTGCTTTGTGGGCTGCACTGCTGTGTAAAAGTGAAGTCAATTAATGACCATGGTGTGTTACTTGGACACCCCTGGTTACTCTATTTCAAGGGAAGATCAGGCAATCCTCGGACACTCGGACTGTTCATACGTGTTGCATACATTGAAAGGTAATATATGATTTAAAAAAATAGGTTAGCTGATGCTGAATATTAAGATGCATAGGTTTGTGCTTATGTGATCCAATCTGGGCACTACTGCAGATGAAGGAACTAGTAAAAACAAGAACTATGTGAGACAGCTTTCAGTGCCATTACTCCACTCTGACTGTTCACTCGTCTGAGGGACCTGGGAGAGAACACCCAGTTCTTTAGGTGGGTCCAGGACTTTCTCATGGGCTCAGTGTGAGCTGTGTGTCCAAAATCATCAGCCTTAATAGCAGTGTTGTGTTGATACATGCTGCGTATCGTGTCTGTGCAGTTCCAGGCTGTGGATTCATTACCACACCCATAAATCTGTGCTACCTTGCGTTGGGGAGTAATATCTTAAAGGCTCTTTCAATAATTGCTTTTGACTTGTACACACGGACCTTTTTTGCTCCTACATGCTGTTTTCAATACACAGTGTAAGGGCATATGAGCGTATGTCGCTGCTCTAAGATAATAGAATTTTTGACTTTAGGTTTGTGTATATTTTCCAGATTATTCTATTATCCTACTTTTATTCAATACTTACTAGTTATCGCACAGTCTCAGGAGCGATTCAGGGTTTAACAAATAAACATCTTGAATCCTGAAATGAGAATACAGTAATCCCCAGTGGGGGATACATCCAAAGAGCACCTGCATGCAGTGAAAAAACCCTTTGTTGTGAAAAAAGGCCTATTTTTATAGTGTAAACTAGAGATGCGCCGAAATGATTTTTTTGGACCGAAACCAAAAACCGAAAATGAGGAAACACTTGTCCGAAAACCGAAACTGAAACACTGAACAGCCTAAAAGTAAGAAAAACATTATACTATTAAATATCTTCTCTCATAAAACATGTATTCAAGTGCATTTTCATATTCTGAACGAAGTGCATTCAGAACAAGTGCTTTAAAAACTGGTGAAAGATTCTCTGTGCCCTTTAACAAAAGAGTGTATTAAAACAGAGACTGCTGCCCATATCTTTATCATAATCACTGGAAACCTTTATTGCCTTTTCAGGTGGAGTGTGTGCTCTAAGGGTCTTGCCTCTTCTGTGCTTCATGCTACGTGCCTTTGTGGATCCTCCTGTCTAGAAATGTCGGGGGTTCCACGCTTTAAAATCGTCTTTCTGGGTGTCTTTCTTATGGGGGTTTCCACTGACTGGTACCAGCTCGGTTCAGTTCAGCTCGCATTTTTGTTTCTCTTTGTCTAAAATCTGAATGTTAGCATTAACGCTAGCATTAACGTTGCTTCTTTAAGCCTTGTCTGGTGCCAATTGTCTCCATTTTGTGGCAAACAACCACAAACCAAGGATAAGAAATAAAACCCCTTCATCCATTCTGGCGATTGTAATGATGCCGGGTTGTTTACCTCAGCTTAGAGCCTCCACTCTGCTGCTGCTCAGAATGTTTGGTCGCTATAGCAACCAGCTGTAGCGGAAAACTCAAGGTCCGAAACCAAACTGAACAGAGTGGAACAGAACTGAACCGAACTGAGCTGGTACCTGTCAGTGGAGAGCCCCCACATCAGCCCACACTAGAGACATGTTTACTGCAATCCAATCTTCGGCCGGAAATGTTTGATGGCCAAATATTCAGTGCATCCCCAAACATGCCCCCAAATCTGCTCCCAGAGTACTTTAATGTCATTTTAAACTCAGTTTAATGCATTACCCTTAAAGAAAATGTAAAGGTCAACCCGTATTCGAATTCAAATTCCCCGCCAAGATATGCAGCTCAGAGGGTTGCAGGACGAAAGTATTGGGACACAGTGGTGAGGTGAGGTGAACAGCCCATAAAACCTCATCTGCTCGGGCTAAAAATATAAACAAGGGCTCAGTGGAAAGGTCTCCTGGAGTGCCTAAGTGCTTGCACCGTGGACAAATCGCACTTCGAAAAAAGTGCTTCTAGGTCTGTGTGTTAATCTGCGTGTGACTGAATCCGTGAATCCTGTACCGCGCAAAACCGGGGGATTACTGTACTGCAAAGAGAAGGCAATTACAAAACGATGAATAGTGTCCGTTGTTAATGTAGATGTATGTTAGTAATGTTAGTTCATTTCCAGTTGGTAACATTCTTGAAACATTTCAGAAAAATATGGTGGAGTTTCTTGTGCTATTTTTAAAGAGAACTGCAGTGATCGCAGATTCAAGCCTTAATCAATGTGTAACAAGGTCGAAATTACAGAATGACAAAGACAAGCAATCACAGCACATAACTGCACAATACGACGGCATGTTTAAGACCCTGTGCAGTGTCATGCATTGTGATTCCTGGCAGATGTCCTATGTTCACCAGCTTGAGGACAATGGCATGTCTTGGCAGTGAAATACCATACAAATTACATTCAGCATGTAAATCTATTCATCCCATTCCATCTCCAAGTGCTCCACTCAGAGCATGGCTACTGCTATTGTCCCCTGGATTGATCTGCTCAAGGTGAAAATGACTCTTTCAGAATGATCTAGGATCAACTTTCCCAGATCTGTTACATTTTACATTATAAATGAAGGGAAAATATGGTGTGTGTGTGTGTGTGTGTGTGTGTGTGTGTGTGTGTGTGTGTGTGTGTGTGTGTGTGTGTGTGTGTGTG
>JBBPCW010000001.1:33298231-33314151 GCA_037974425.1 Phenacogrammus interruptus
TGTGTGTGTGTGTGTGTGTGTGTGTGTGTGTGTGTGTGTGTGTGTGTGTGTGTGTGTGTGTGTGTGTGTGTGCATTTATGTATGTATGTGTGTGTGTGTTTGTGGAGGGGGGGGACTGATGACCTCTTTTATCTGCAAGACTCTTTCAGGCAAGACGCACTGAAAAGGCTTTTAAATAAAGACCCACAATGCTCGTACCCAGCCACAGGCACACTGAGCCATCACTGCAACTGCAGGAAGTCTGTATACCTAACAAGCCAAAATATATTTGACGGAAAGGTTTTTTACGCCACTGTTTCCTTCGAACGGTATGACAGCACGGGGTGTTCTGAAAAATCTCACACAAGATTCTTGTAATTAAAAGGAACGTGGAGTTTGATATGATGCGAAAAACAGAAAATGCTGTAGAACGTCATTTTTGTTATGCATGTTTCTTCTGTATGGTGACAAATTTGCACATGTAGAATCAGAGAAGCTGATCTAGCATTTCGCTCTGGGATAGAGATGGGAGGGGGAAGTGAAACATGAGAGTACTGGTAAATAATGGTTAAGAACGAAGTCACCGAAACAAGGAAACAAGGTGAGATTAAGATACAGTATATATTCAGTACGATGTCAAATAATGATACACTGCAAGTAAGCACTAATCCAGCCAATTAAATAAAGCTAATTATGTTACATGGAAACTATACAGCAATCCTGAGCAATACAAACTGCAACCAAAACCAAGTCACTCAAACCATCAATCAATGTTGGGGTGCATTAACCTACTACACACATGGGCAGTGAAAAGAGCAGGAAAGGGCTGCTGGCTCTTCCTCACAAAATCAGCTCCCATGCACGTACAACCATTTCCCAAACATGTTGACTTGGTATTATTTTCGGGAGGACATATTATACACGTCAACACCCAGACAAGTAAACGACACTAGAAACAACCTAATAATCTCAAAACCACACCATTAGATGCCTCACTCGCTTTGACCTCAGAGCCGGACAGTCTTTGAATGGTGGCATCTGTGGCTGCCACATTTCAATTACATCGCTTAGTTAGGCATCAGTCATTGGCTGGCTGTGCTGTATTGATGAGTGTGTTGGTCAGAGTTTCCATTGAACACCCAGTCAGTTACAGAACAGGCAATGAAGGACACACTGCTGTGACAAACTGCAGCTGTCAGCAGTCGACTAAAACGTTACAAGAGTCTATCTGTTAAAACCTGGAACAGATCATAAGTGGAGTCAATCAGAGTCCTCATCTTAAAATTTTTTTAAAAAAGATAGTTCTGTTAGCTGCACATTTTTATTAAAATGATTTTATTTATTACTCTTCTGAAAGTCTGAAATGAAGCTATATTAAAGTTCTTACTGTGAAAGTCTTCTCCCTTCATTTGCATATACTTAAAGTAAGCTCGTTGGAAACAGTCCCCCAACGGATTTTCATAAAGCATTAAAAAGCCATTTAATCATCCATCTACATTCAGCTCTCTCCTTCCCTCACTTTCAAACTCCAGTTTGTTGCACTATTCATCACACCAGGAATAAAAAACGTTGCCTAATGAATTAGGCTGATTAATAGTTTACACAGCAAATAAGTTTCAGAAGTTCACAAATTTACACTTCAGCTTCAAAAACCGCAAACTCAGTTATGAATAATAATCAACACAGTGATCACTCAATTCATTCCTAAATGACACTGCAGCACTGCAGGAGACTGATTCTAACAGAGAAATTACACTTTATGCACAAACTTTTCTGGAGACATACATCATCATTTCTCACACAGCAGCATTTAGTGAAAGCAGTAAAGTGACTAATATGTCTAATCGAGGTATATATTGAAAATTCAGTCATTGAGCACATTTATAAAATATTACACAGCCAGGAATATAGCAGTTTGATTATTTGGAAAGTTGAAAAGAGTACTAGATCGAACATCACAGAACACTGCACTACCACTGAAACAACTAACAAACCTCTCCTTCAAGCGAACAGGAGAATTAGATTCTCCTTAATGAAAGAAATATCACTCAGGACTAAACTAATATTCCTAGAACCCACATATTAGCACCAAATTAAGTTACATTTATACTGACAACACTTAGCAACATTTTGATGCTGTAGTGACAATGCAGTAAGCTCCAGATTTGGTTCAAGGGATGATTCAATGCTCAAAGTTTGATGCACTCACAATATAATCAACAAAACAAGACAATCAACTAGACCTGGAAGGCTTGGGAGGGTGATGTATAAAACATATATGCCGCACTTTGGTATTGACTCACTTGATGTTTATAGTGTTTAACACCATAAACAATGTAATTACACTGCATTATCACAATATTTCATGCATTTGATCTGATAATCCATTGATGTCATGTGCTTACAAACTGACAGATTAATAAGTAACGGAATGCCTCGTTCCAAAATGTAACCTCCACAATAACAAGCATAACTGCTTTGACAAATGCACATCCCTACAAGGAAGCAAATTAAGACTGAAACAAGACTCTTCAATAGTGAATGATCACCAATTCCCAGTTAAAGACATGAAACTGACCTGTGCGTTCAATGTAGTCCACACACTTCTCAATAAACAATGGAATAGGCCTCTCAGGAGTGACCAGGTTCTGCAGAGGCACCCCAAAGTAGTTGCTTTCCCAGTTTCTTCGGGTTGGTGGATATAATGGCTTTGTAGCCTTTCCTTTAACCTAGAAAAATAAAATAATATAACATGCTCAGATGTTGATACAAAAACCATGAACAATGTAACAGCACACAGCGATCAAAACAGCTTATGATTTCCTAGAGTAATGTGGTGTAGTCATGCACTTTAGTGAACCCCCTAAACACAAGATAACCACTTTATATTACATATAAAGTTTTCAAGCAGACACTGAAGTGTAAAGAAATGTACCTTTTTGGGTTCCTTGTTTTTTGGTGCTTTCTTTTTCTTCAGCTTCTTGTCATCCTGCTCTGGGTCTGAAGTGATGGCCGGATTGTCTATCCCTCCTTTCCAAGGATCCACAGGGGAGAGCAAGGGGTCTTCTTCACTGCCCCGGTTACCCCTTCCTTTTTTCTTCTTCTGCATTGCAGGCCCTGATTCGTCATCACTGACGTCGGAGTGAACTCGTCTATGGTACGCTTTCGTCTTGCTGAAAAGGATCTTGGAACGATGTTTGTATTTGGAGGGCCTTCTGGCACCCTGAGACTTCGACATGCGCTCAAAACCGTTCTCCTCATCGCCGTGCATCCCGTGAAGCCCACCAAAAGAGTTGCGCATCTTCACTATCCTGCTATGGGTGTCATCTGGAACAACGTAAATGTCATCATTGAAGCCTCTAGATTTGAGTAGAGTGTCTGCTGGCTCCGCATAATTATCAGTTGGTTCAAGATCCTCACCGTGGACCATCAATGGACCTCGTGATCTCCTGGTGCTCCTCATTCCAGCCTCAATGGTCTTCAAAAGGTTGGGGTCTAGCTTCTTAACATTAGGCTTGGGTAGCACAGGCTTAGGTCTCACTGGGGGAGGCACTTTGTGATTGCGTTCATGATCATTTACCGGTGTACTATGGACAGGGTACTCATTGCCTTCCAGGTCAATTCTATACTTTCGTTCACTAGGAGTTGGCAGCAGTTGCACATCGTCCCCTATAGGGCTATAAGGTGGAGGTCCCTCTGCATCATCCTCGGAGTCTGCATAATATGTGTAGGCTGGAGAATGACTGTGAGGTGACTGGGGGAAGACATCTTCAGTGGTGCCCGTCCCATCCCGTGTGTTGTCAAACATAAAGGAGCTCTCTATACTGTTCTTTTTCTCAAGGACCTCATTGAAAAATGGAGTGAACACTTCTGTCTGCCTGTGGTACTGAGACAAGGAGTAGAGTGCCGTAAATTTAGCCGTAATTTCCGTGGCAATGTGCTCTCCCTCAGTCATAAGCTCCTTGATTGCTTCATTCTCAAAGAAATCAGCCTGGCTGTCTGTGATGGCCACCATTTGAACTGGAATGACATCTTGGACTTCTGCCAAGAATGCCCGCAGCATGGCCATGGAAGACTTTCGTTTTGCTGAATAGACAAGTATGTATCCGTGGACCAACTCATCCTTTCTGATTCCAATTGAAGAGTGGTATGAGAGGACGGTGACTTGGATGCGTCTGCGGCTATCGCCGATAATTTTGTCAAGGATCAAGGTGTTGCTCTGGCCAGGCTGACCAGCACTGCAGGAATGTGAGTCCAAAAAAGGCGAGAGAATAAGATCCACGCTAAACGGATCCCCACACATGGCACACATGACTATCCGTAGATCTGTTTCAGAGAGGTCTTTGATTGAGGGCATTGGGCACATCACATCAAAATTGTGCTTTAGGCCCTCTAGGACTGCTCTGAGTGCCTGTTTTATTTGAGACTCATTAAACTTTCGTGGAAAGGTCCCAGAGGGTATGTCTATGAATGTGCACTGTAGCTTATTGGCAAGCTGTTGGCCCTGATGCCTTAAAATAGGCATGTTTTTGCAAACACTGTCTCTCTGACTAGCTAGGATGAGAATAAATGGTAATGGCTGGGTAAACCTGTCTCTTCTGTTCTGGGCAATCTCAGCTCGGATTCGGCTTATGCGGTCGCCAATGTAATTGAGTGACTCTATTGAACTGAAAACACAGAAGAACCCGTGAGGTTTGAAAGTTGATACCCAAGAATGGCTCAAAAGCATGGGAGAACTGACATCAACGGGCAAAAGGTCTAATTCATAGATTTTGCCATCCAAAGTGTACTCGTCGTCAGTTGACTGAGCTCTTATTTCATTAGCAAGTTCTTGAGCAAGTCCTTCTCTGCCAACAAGACACAAGTTAACTTTATCCAGACCGGCGCTGTTGTAGTAAAGACTGGTGCGACCATGGTCCAGCTGAACCAGTCTGTTCGCAAGGACCTGCTCAACTTTCAGATCCACACAGCTTGCTCCACTCAGACATGTCTCCTTGGTAGGATGGTACACAAACCCAATGTGTTTCAGCAATAGGGACTCCCTATCTGGGGCAAGTTTCTGAAGAGCCCTATATCTAGGCTCCTCATTAAGTACAGCGTGAATTTCACTCATTTTGTCACAGCTTGGGGTGGCATTCAGATCCAGGTCATAAAACAGCTCCGCATGTTCAAAGAGCATTTCCTGAAATTCCTCTTTGGCCCTTTCAACAATTTCCTGCTGATGCCGCCCGTAAACATCCCTGCGATCAGCCTCGGTGATATATTTGTATGCCTCATCCTCCATCACAAAACACATGACCTCCTCCCAGGGTTGGCCAGGGCCTATGAAATGCACTCGTTCCAGTGTCTTCTTGAATTTTTCCTTCATTTCCAATCGCCTCTTCTCAGATATCAAATGCTGGACGTGGTTTTGATAAATCCTCTCACCTTCCACAGTTTTAAGGATGTCAAAGGGCACTCTTCTGTCATCAGTTTTGTTAATGTGATCTGTCTCATCCCAAGGGGTTTGCTCCAGCACAACAAAATAATACTGAAACTCACCCCTGCTCTTCATGAGGTTCTGAGCCTCTGCCCAGCTTAGGTTCTCAATCTCTTCTAAATTGTTAAGCAACTTGTGAAAAATTTTTGGAAGATTGGAGAGATACTCCTCTCTCCTTTTCTTGATATGCTCTTGCCTCAGCTGTTCAATGTGCTTCGAGAAGCTGCTCCTAGCCTTTCTGGTGCCCTCCAAATTGATGAACTCCTCATAATCTGGGTGGTTTTTCAACGTATTGCTCACAATTTTCCAGCTTGTGTGATAATCTCTAACCGTTTGCACAATTAACTTTTCAAACCTGTCTGAGACAGTAGCTACTAACTGTCTCTGGGTTTTGTACGCCTCCAAATAAGGGATGATTTTGGGTTTGCCTCGCGTTTTGTCCAACTGCTGGGTCAGAGCATTAAAACAGAGCTCCACGTTGACAGATGATCGAGCTGAAGTCTCGACCACCAGAAGATTCTTTTTGCTGGCAGCAAAGGTCTGAACATCCCTTAAATATTGCTCTACACATTCGTCACATTTTGTTGCAGCAATGACAATAGGTTTTTTTGACTTGGCAATTTGTGAGTGAAGGCTACTGACAAATTTTATCTGGTCATCAAACTTTCTATTGCATCCTTTGCTTACATCTATGCACAAGACAAAACCGTCAATATTCAGCTTCCCGTCAGGCATCTGTTTCTGATCAAAGTCCTGCTCCAAGCCAAGCTGATCAGTGCAAATATACATGAGTTTTTCAGCAGACTGCAACTTTGTGGTTGCGGCTCGCTTTGTGTACGGTTGCAAATTTGTGCTCCGATGAGGCAAAAAAGTCTGGTCATCAATAAATTCAGTCTGTTCGATGACTTGAATTCTACACTCAAGGCCATCGTCCCCTCTGTGTAGCACTTCCCCCCAGTACAGAAAGTGATCATTATTCACCACACGCCCTCCAAAGTCAATTGTGCTCAACACAGAAGTGTGCTCAGAGTAGTAGCTGTCTGCGCTGGGGTGCACATATCTGTTACACAGGCAAGACTTGCCCACACCACAGTTGCCCTTTTCTTTCTCAGTGCCTGAGAGCCCAACGACACTGATGGCATATGTTGGCGGACGGGGCTCCTTATTCTTGGCCATTATATTGCCCCTCTCATTGCCTTGTCACTCGAAGCAAAGTCTGCCAGCAAGGCAAAAATTAAATTCCATTTGCTACTGGTGATGCATCTCCATGTCCCACTCTGAACTTGTCGATGTTCCTTTCCGCTGGATCATCCGTTACGGGGCAGCTACACTTGCCCTTGCGTATCACCTACCTGCAATGTCATAAAACAGAAATTACTGGATGATTTCAGAGACATCACTTGTACTACTAGAAACATGACAGCTGAGTGAATGTCTAAGGACATACTAGTTTAACCGTAATTCTACTGTGCATTAATAGGAAGAGACCAACTTGAATCTATTCACACTGCAGTGTAATGGAGGGAATAGTAACAGTGAGTGAAATATTAGGCTATGTCATTAATATGTTGAAGCAGTATAGTCAGAAACAGTATTATATAACACTGCGGACATATTTTCATAAAACTGTAGGCCATTTACTACAAACATCTGTTTAGGCATGTTTTAGGCTGCAATTAGGGCAATTGGGTGCCTAACTGGATGGATCCATAATGGACCCCCACTCAGTATTGTGCTTTTGATCAGCGGGTAGGTGACAGCTAGCTGAATATTGACACTAAAGATTTTGAAAAAACTGCTTTGCAAATACTGTTTTATGCAAACAATTACAAAAATATTTAAAAAATAAACAGAGCGAAGTCTCTAATAAGTATGAATTCTCTTTCTAAAATGGGTTGATACGTTTTTGAGCCCCTTAAATATCTACATGAATAAGCTTGTGCTTATTTTGAATAATTTCAGGGGCGAAAAAAGGTTTAGTTATTTGATAGGGACCATTTTTTATTTTGCTGCCTCAGAGTATGTATGATAGACCAAATGCGTTCACAAATCCAGACAGCACCCGCCCTGTGGTCAGAACAGGTCATTCATGCAAGAGGCCACTGGAAACATCACAACCGAGCACACTGTAAGACAAGTTAGTGTCAGCCCATGCACAATAATGGTGCCAAAAATGTTTACTGCAACTGGACTGACCTAATGTGCATGTGGAATGGACATATACAACCTCAAAAACTGACAGCATTTGCTTGAAGAAAATATTCGCCTTGAAAGCGTATGTTCTTCTACTGATCTGTGCATGACAGAAGGATTTCTAGGCATTAAAAACTAGGTCTGGGTTTTTCAGGCAAAACATGTTTGTTGCTTTGAGCTTTTTCAGTTTCTGTCCCGGACGACCAAGCCACGGTTTAGTGTTTCAGGGTGTGTTAGGTGCAGAGACTATATTAAATCGTGCAGCACTGTGACCTCCGGTGAAGTGCACTGCTTTGGATTAATGGGGGCAATATCACAGAAGTGGGTAATACAACTATTAGACACTCTAAATCCAGTAAAAGATGATCGAAGACTCTCCCCCATTGATGACACATCACAAATTCAAACTGTGTGAGGAACACTAGGAAAACTAGTTAGTCATTTATGAAGAAGCGTGTCGCAACACTGAACTGACTAATCACAAAACTACCTGAATATTCTCTACATCGAGAAATCACTGCCACCTTTTTCCAAAAACTGCCTCTCATCAAACTCCTCTCGTCTCCTCACATTTTAGTTACAGCACTTGCATGCTCACACTTACCTACACAGGGACTTCATTACACACATATACACACTGAACACCTATTTTAAAAAGAATACTTGAGTATTTCTATACAGCATAGGCCAATATCCCAAGCAGACACACTTTGTGAAGGAAATATTATACTGACACAAGGACAGGTAAAAGTGACCATCTGTTCCACTTTTAAAATACCCTTAACAAAAAACCACCTCCATCTTATATATTCAGTTTAACATTTTTTCAAGAACACAAAATGACAATATTAAATCGACCTTATGAGATTACAACAGTCTCATATTTGTAAACACATCGATGTCTATCACTTAGTCTATGTCAACTACAATGTAATAACATCTGAAACTGCTAATCCTGGCATGAGCTATTTTTAAATACTCAAGTACTTAATTTAAACACGTTATTATAGGCTTATACGCGTGTCACGAAGTCCCTATATAGGCAGCCTATAAATAAAAATGTTGCCTGATTTATATAATGTGGTTTTTATCTGGTTTGGAGTCTCCTGAAGGCAGTAAACACGAGGTGGTCGACCCTGAGAGGGGTCTGGGGGGCTTTGGCTGAATGGACCAGAGCTATTGTTACAGAGATCCACGCCTGCTAGCCAACTTACTTCGACGTTGGACTTTTTTAACCCTCGTTTATACACAAACGGTGCATTCATGGACAAAAATAGATCAAAACTGTAACTACGGGCATTTGTGGTGTAATTTAACCCTGACAGCTGGCTTTAGTCCGAGAAAAATCAGAATAACTTGGAGAAATCTCTCTCCTTCGACCAAAATCAGTGGCTTGAATTAACGTTCAAAGGAGAGATAGCCACTCACGGTAGCTATTTTGAACGTTATAACGCCATACTTTAACGCTATTACCGACTGTACAGTTAAGAAGGAATCATCTGAAGTGTTTAGTCCCTTCTGGGTAATAAAAAATGAGCTACATCCTCAACGCAGGCCTTAGACATGGTCTCCCCTGTGTGTGTGGTAGCAGGAGCAGCTAGCTGGCTACGTCCTGGTCTTCCGTCGTGGAGAAGCTTTGGAAAAGAAAACAGAGCCGCAGAGACACAAAATCAACCTCCTCCAGAACACATCAACACCAACCAAACCGAGCAGAGAGAGAAATACAGTCACGACACTCCTTTTTCCAAACGCATTCCCCTACCTAACATGGTCGCTCCCAGCTCCCAACACCACAGAGAGGAGGAGGAGGAGGCATTCCCACTATTCCACCTCAGACAAGAAGCACAATTTCAAATACTCCAAAGTCCTAAGCGTTGGGAGAAATCCGTCTGATTTCCAAAAAATGACTAGAACCAATTTTGAATAGAAACTGTGGTAAGCGTGTAATCCGAGTCGGACTCCCTCCCCTCTCATTCCAGTCAGTAATGGCGACGGATAGATCCGGCTCTCTCTCCTTCCCTCCCTCCCCCTCTCTCTCTCCCTCACACACACGCTCACACATTCACAAACACATACTGTCTCACAGGAACTTTCTTTTCCAGCCCGTACCTTTCCCACTAAAGCAGAACTGATTTCTTTCTCTGGCATCATACGCTACACGGACAAAAGTATTGGGACACCTGACCATCCCACCAACTAGGACTTTAATTATAATGCATTTAATTACTTTAATATGGTGTTGGTGCCGTCTTTGCAACTAGAACAGCTTCCACTCTTCCTGGAAGGCTTTCCACAAGAGTTTGGAGTTTCTGTGGGAATTTGTGCCCATTTACCCTGTCAAGCATTTATGAGGTCAGACACTGATGTTGGACAAGAAGCCCTTCGTTCCAGTTCATCCCAAAGGTGTTGGATTGGGTTGAGGTCAGGGCTCTGTTCTGGCCAGTCAAGTACTTCCACACCGAAACTCATCCAACCATGTCCTTATGGACCTTGCTTTATGTCATGCTGGAATAGAAAAGGCTCTTCCCCAAACTGTGTCCACAAAGTTGGAGGAAGGGGCCTGAAAAACAGGTGTGTCCCAGTTCATATAGTGGGGTTGATATGTTGTAAGGCATGCAAGGTAACTTACGATCATTGCTAAGAGCTCAAATACACTATTGTCCCTTTTCCTCCTGCAAGTGGAATTCAGCCCATCACTCTTCCAGTAAACAGATAAATCTGAGAGAATGACCGCATTCGTGGTCTCATTTCTGTAAGTCAGCAGCTGTAACCAAACTCTGCTAATAAGGTTTTTTTTTTCATTGACACGGTCAGTGTAAAAGGAACACAGCTTATTGTTCCATTGTCCCTTGAGGCTCACACATTTAGCTTTGCAGTACAATAAAAGGTTGTTCTAAACATGTAATTCTTTTTGAAATAATGCATTTGCAGACTATACAGAACTATTTGTTTCATTTAGTGTTTTGTCAAACACGTTTTGCTAAATTTATCCCTGGAAGTGGGAAACCCATTGTCCCCTAGGCTTGTTTGGGTGTGGACTCAGCTGTCTCTTCGCAATTCAAATGCAACACAAAACGTCCTGAGAAGAGCAAGACGCCCTGTCCTGTTTACACTGTCCTTTTCTGTCCATGACTTTCATTCTGACTCTTAAGCGTCCCACTTAAGACCCGTCTTTTTCTTTTTAGTTTGTTTTGTTGTTGTTGCTGTTTTTCGGTTTCATAAGTCATTACCATATAATAACCATATACTCTTCACAGTATTATAATGTATATTACATTCGTGAGGGAATCACTCCTATTTGGCCCTATCTGCTGGCAGTTCCTGGTCGAGGGTCTTGTGTCGTAGCTTGGCCCTTGGCCATCAGTCAATATGAACAGGAACAGGCAGCAGGAATTTGAGCCCAGAGCTTTTTATATGTGCTGGGACAATTCCAGCTCATTGTACTATGGCTGACCTCCACACTGTTAATGCAGGAATCCATCGATTGTAATAGTTGTAGTCGTGTGAACTGAACTGATGAAGCTACTTTCACTCATAGGTTTCCACGTTTTCAGAACTGAATCACAAAAAAAAGGCCAAAATCGTGAAAGTGCTTATAAGTCACTGCAGGCTACTTCTGCATATTCGCCCACGCACAGTCATGTTGTTTACAGTGTAGTTATGACAGGAAAAGTTCCCTTTTTTCTTGGTTAAAATATCATATTTACAGTCAGTGGACCTGAACTGAAACCTGGCTGTTGCTGTTCAGACTCGTAACCATTCAGTAATGAGTACGTGTTAAAAAATGCTATATATTATTATTAGAAGATTGAATTAAACTATATTTAATTCCAAGCACCTGCATGTGGATCCAGACTTCAAATCCAACTGATGTATCAATATTTCAGTAGCTACTGAATTATTCGTTGTGGTTACCAGATAATCAAGGGTTAAAGCTGCAAGGAAGTTTCATTTGAGCTTTTCTGTTCATTTCTCTGCCGGAGTTAGACTTTTCCAGGGTTTCTGACCGTAAATCAATGGCAAAGTAACCTGCGACCTGTGTAATTTATTTGTGGTCTAGAGGTCAAGCATTTGACTACTCTCAAAGGCCTCTGGTCCTACAGAGTAAACCGAATGAAGTATGAGGTTATATTCGATTCGTAGGTTTCTTCCAGCAGCCGTCATGCATCCATGTCTCAGAATGTTGTAACATCAAGTGTTTTCTTCGTCCAGGACCTTAAAGGAACGCTTTAGCATTAAGCACCATCCGCCGACATCTAATGCTAGTAGTTCAGAGTGTTTCTTGTTTCTTTGGTGGTTCTTGTTTCTAGGCAGCTGGTGGCCTAGTGGTTAATGAGTGGCCCCTGTGATCAGAAGGTCATGGGTTTGAGTCCCAGGACTTCCAGTGGCACCACTGAGGTACCCTGGGTAAGGTACTGCTGTGTTCCTGGCTGCCTGCTGCTTAACTGGGTTAAGTTATTATTAGAATTTTGTGCTGCGGTGTGTTCACGTATGACAAAATAGTCACGTCACTTAAACAGCTGCACACTGACAGGTTTTCAGTTCAACAGAGTCACACAGAAAGACGCCGACTGTGTTGTTTGGGAGTATTCCTTTAAGATGTGGGCTGACTGCCAGCGGGTACCCTGTACTGCCTGTGAGCGTGAGGATCCTGTGCATGAGGATCACAGCTAACAAAGGTTATAAATAGACTCCTGTGGGTGAGAATTGTCTCTGTTGCACAACACGCGGGTTATCTAGCATGCACACTCCCTGCTTGACCCTTTATCACTGCCCTTAAGACAGTATGCAAATTCTGTTTTCCCTTCACCATAAAAGGCCACTGAACGAGGCCTGTTATCAGCACAGCAGCAATATGTTTCCTCTTTGTGTGTGTAACAAAACAAAGAATAAAATACTTTCCCCCGCTATTAACACTATTAAATGCAACAAAAAGCTTTGTTGAGTGTCGTCACACACTTTCTTCTGGGCACAAAGCCAGAATAACCCCCATTACTAGTGAAGTGTGTCTTGCTTTGTGAATGGGAATCAATACAATGCAAATGTTAGATTTCACTTGTCAAATGCTCATGAATACCTCATTAAGAATGAATGTGACTCCGGTCTGTTGTGAAATATATATGCACACATACCCACTCTGCACATGTTCCTCACTTCCAACATGCCCAATTCAATTCTTCAGATTAGTATCAAGACCTCCATGAGCTGAGTCAGGTGTGTTATGGCAGCAAAATCTCAAAAAACGTGCATTTCCCAGAGCTGGGGCTGAGATTAAAGGATGTGATGATATTGTGCTTAAACGTATGCACTTTCTTGTTCACACTCATGTCAGTGAAAGCCTTTTATCATCTGCCAGACTGCACCAAGCAGAGTTAAAGAGATCATTTAACTACAAATGTACCCAGTTTTTCCCTGAAGAGGTACCTAGTGTATCAGACTTGCCTTTGGTCTCTTCATATTTAGTCTCAAGAGAAATGATGGTTTAAATGAATGAAGAATGAAATGATAATATGTAATTATGATGAATGCACATAAAAATGTACTAAACTAAACTAAACTAAATGGAGTCATCAGTCTTGCCCACAGCAGTTCACTTATGATGTTTATTTGGTTTATGTACAAACCGAGTCAGAGTTCATTTTTATATCATCATTTCCAACCACATTTTATTCCTTAGCATTAAACAAGCTGTATGTGTTGCTGTATTAGTAAAACTAAATCTGTAAATCTGTCCGTTCTGGCTGGCTGCCCTATATTAGGCTGAAACGTTCCTTTTAAATTCTCTGAATCCATGGAGCTAAACTATTCTAGGCACAGAAAGTACATATACTACCTTCACTGTTTTTATAACTTAGGTCCCGAAACCTACGTGGACTATGTGGAATGATTATCACACTTCAGTTTAAAAAGGTATGTTTTCATAATAAGGACCATTTGAAAATATTTTATTTAAACCGCAGGAACACTGACTGAGGCGATAACTTAAAGCCAAACGTCTGATTTTGGGTTGGATCCTGTCAGAGCAGGAACTGATCTCTCAAAACCTTCAAACAGAAGTCTAAACCTTTGACCACCATGAACTAGGGCTTTAAAGTCATACTGAGTGTCTGCAGGGTGGTGTGAGGACTACCTGTGTGTGTCTGAATTCAAATCAAAAGCAGTGCAGCAGGCGTCATCAGCCTTTGACTGTCTCCATGTGCCTCTTTCAACACCCCCCTCCAGCCTCCAACCCCGGCTCCTCTCCATCATCATGAATTATTCACCTCCCCCCAGCCCCAAAATCTCCAGGACCCACTTCTCTCAGATCCGCTGATTCATAGGCAGCTGCCCTAGAGGGTCCAGCTGAGCGCGCCCGGAGCTTCGGCCCTCTGTGTAATTCATTATGCTAGACAAGCCTGATTGTTCCTAAGCTCCAGCAAATACTCCTTCTTCGAGCCAGTTTTGATAAACTCCAGACCTTTAAACGCTGTTCGGTGATGTAACTGACATTATCTTTCCGGATGTAAGGCCGGGCCCATTGTCACCGAGGCGTCTGCTCAAAATGAATTTCCCTTAAGTCCTTAGGGTTGCTGGCTCAATCATGTGCTGATGCCAGGCCAGCACAAAGCTGTAATCAGAATGGAGAATGATTAGAGCTGAGGGGGTGGACCGGTCTCCTAACCCACTACCCCCCAAAGCCCCTCAAAGCATGCATGGAGTCCCTGAACATACAGCGCAATTGGAACCAGCTGCAGCTATTTACCCTGGGCAGCGCCGCAGCTGCATCACCATGGTTACGGGTCTACACTCAGGCCCGCTGGGTGGGGCCAGGTTTCAGGGGTCACCAAGAATGGGGCCTTGGATGGGGAGACTGGGAATTCATTCACATACCTAGCAGAATCAAATGGGCGGAAAGTAAGCGCGTCTGTAACCTGTGTGAGGAATTACTAGCCATTTGAATTTAGCATGATGGCCAGGTTCTGCTGAAGTAGCTCGTCGAAGGAATTCCAGTGCATTCCTCGTTGTTTTCAAGAGCCAAAGTCCTGCTGAAATTTACAGCCCTTTACAATCATTACGACACATCCATTTCTCCTTCATTTTCGAAGGCAGGAAGTGTTTTTCCCATCCAGCAAGAGCCGCGTAGCTGTACTGAAACCGTGGCCTTTACAGAATTAACATAGAAACACTGAATCAAAGTTTTTGCGTTACATTCGACTACCAATGCCTTTCGAAATCAGCCACAAAACATTTCTGTGGGATTATTCTGAGCGTGCTAACTGTGAAAGCTAACATTCCACATAAATAGGGCTGCATTGGGGGGATGTCGTCCAATCACAATCAATAATACATGCTTATGTGCTGTATAATACATGCAAAAGCCATTTTAGCTCAGTTATGAAGACATCCCGCGGATTAGATTTTGCTCATATTCAGGCAATATCATTTCTTAGATTATGACATGAATAATGATGAGAGTGTAGCTACAGCAGGGCACGGTGGAAATGTGCTTCTGCTAATGAATTCCTGAATCTCACACAGTAAGATAAGCATAAATATTGGAATGGCAGAACATTTGGTTTCAATGAAAAATTGAAACGAATAAGATAAAAGATTTAAAAAACGACGTAACAGAGAAGAAAAAGGCACGATGTATCACAGGCCATGTTTTAAAACTGGAAACCCAGGCACATGTGCTAAAGCACATTTCAAACCTCCATTGACTTCAATAACAATTAAGTATGAAACATGTTTGGCGTTATCCCTCTTCATCCATCTGGCTCGTTCGTGTATCCCCTCTTCATTCATCATATCAGGGCTCATTCATTTTTCATGAACCTCAGGTGACATGGAAAGCAGACACCCTCTCGCCCGCCTTACGCAGCACAACTCCCTGATTTAATTATTGATTTTTTTTCCCATAGCCTCGGGAAGCAAAGCGCTCTCTACGGGTCTTCTGCGTGTTACTTACTGCATGGGGCAAAGTCTGCATTCATAGCACAGTGAAAGCAAAGCCATGTCAATGAAATATGCTTTCAGAATCTCTCAGGGAAACTATTAACCTACACTCTACACTCTATTTCACCTGAAAGTAAACAGGTTTGGCTTCAATCACACCCATTTAGCATTAAACAATCTTTCCATTAACTGCACAAATCTGAATTCTTTATCTTGTGCACAGCAACAACTGCTTATCTCATCATTCATTCATTCATTCATTCATTCATTCATTCATTCATTCATTCATTTTCTGTAACCACCTGATCCTCACCCAGAGCCCAGCCCAGGGTCA
>JBBPCW010000001.1:33384209-33395519 GCA_037974425.1 Phenacogrammus interruptus
GGGTGTTCATGTGTCCTCTGAATACATGTTTCAAAATGTATCTTTGGTTGAGTTTTTATTATACAATACTTATTCTGACAAATATCCAAAAAATAATTTACAAAAAAAATAAATAAATAAACTAACACTGTAACTAATAAAAACTAATCTAAACAATTTCAAAATATAAAAACTAGTAAATCTGTCTCTAAAAACTAATTAAAACGAACTGAATTTGAAAACAGTCAAAACGAAATAAAAACTAAAACTAATGAAAAATTCAAAACTATTATAACCTTGCTTAGAAGCAGTTTCATCGTCTTTTTTTTTTGTGTGTAGCATGCCATGACTTACTGTCACATACTGTCTTTTTGTTTATAAATGATTTTCAGAATACCAAAATGTTGCCCCCAGCAAAGAGGTTCAAAATGGAAAACTGCACCGGCGAGAAAATCGATTCACTAGTTAATCAGAACGGTATTCAGAAGGACGAGACAAGTGAAGATACCACGTTACTCCGGGAGCCCCAGGTGGTTTTGACCCGTCTGGAGAGCTTGAGCTCCGAAGCTCTGGTTGACGGTGGAGATTTGACTAGCTCCGAGGAAGCACCTGGAGAAAGGACAGACGAAGAAGCCATGGACACAGGAGTTGCTCCGCTTGATTTGGCAGCTACCAAACTTCAAGAAGACCATGAAAACGAGGTTTCTGAAGTTCTAAACAGCAGTGGGACTGTGGACGTTGTCGATCAGATGAACCAACTAGAACATGTTCTGAGCTCGAGCGCAGAAGAGGGTGGCCTGCAGGAAACCCCTCCACAAGATGAAGGAAGTTGTGACCCTCCACAGGAGGGCGGCTTGGGTGAGGCGGAGGCAGTGGGAGAAACTGCTGTGAGTGAGGTGATTGAACCTGCCCAGGCTGAAGAGATTTTCATTCAGACAGCAGAAGGCCTTGTCAGACAGAGTGCTGAGGAGTTAGCATCCAAAGGTATTGTCATTGTGAATGGGCCAGACGGCACCACCATGCATATCGAGGCACCGGAAGGAGTGCCTTTAGAAACTGTCCATGCTCTACTTGGCATTGAAACAGAAAGAAAGACTTGAGGGAGTTCGTTCCTGAAACCTACGTGTAATTGGTTGTTCACTCCAAGCAAACTATGTCTGCATTGTAGTGTTTTTTTTTTCCTCCCAAGGACCTTTTATTGCAATTATTTGTAAATTTGTATAAAAAATATCATTATTATAGATTAGTGCATTGTTTTGGTTAAGTCTTTTGTTAAGATGAAACATCGGAGTTTTGACACGGACTTGTTACCTTCGCTTTTCTTTATTCTAGCTGCCAAACGCTTTCCCTCTCTTCTCTCCCCTCGCAGCAGTGTTGCAGGGGCTCATGTATCAGTTCTGTGTTGTTCTAAGGGGAAATCTGTTCCACTACAGCACGATAGGTTGAACGTTGAGTTTGGATAGAAAAATGCTTTAAGCAGTGAGTACCTGTTCTGGGTTCATGGATGGGTATTAAACCTCGTTTGAGGACAGTTTAAGGAGTTGGCTTGGATGTACTTCATAACAAGTATTCAGCTTTTCTTTCGAAAGAAAACGAGCAGCATGCCGTTAAACTGAGATGTACAAAACACTCAGAAAGCAAACGGAGAAACATGTCTTAAAGTGTCTGAAATCCCAGGTTACCTCTTTATAAGTGTTTCATTGTTTGTTACATGTTAAATAGTAGTTTGTCCAGTTCAATGGTCGTTTAAAAAGCACTATTTTATTACTTTTTATATAATCTTTGGGCATAATGTGTTTTTTTCAAACATCTCAACATTTGTAATACAAAGGGATAACATGAACAGATGAAATTAAAACAATCTTTGCGAGTGAGCTTTTGGAATTTACTGAATCATCTGTGATTCTCATTATATTATATATGAGAAGATTAAGTGTAAAATGATTGTGAACTTTGCTATTTTAAATCAAATCGATATCCAGCAGTCAAATATTACGGTTCTACAGTCACACAGGGCACATTTTTTTAGTTGGTGCATAAATAGTTACAGGATATACATACTGACCTGGACGAGATCCCAGGAATGTGCTTACATTTTTGCAGATATATGAAATAATGGAAACAGTGATCACCGTTCATCTCTTTAACTGTCATCAAAAGCAACAGAGTTCTAATACTGGAGCAACTGTGTAATTTACCAATACGCAGGAAGTAGAGCCACTTGAACAAATGGTTATCACAAACATTTTTCCTGCAGCCACATTATGCTTGGAACCTAGAATTAAAGAGACCTAAATATACTGAGTCATGTGTTCAAGTGAAAGTGTTTAACCCATTCACAAATGAAGCAGCGGGCAGCCAGGAAGACGGCGCCCGGGGAGCAGTGTGTGGGGACGGCACCTCAAGGGCATCTCGGAGGTGTTCAGCAGTCTTGGGAATCAAACCCTCAACACCGATGCTGTATTTGCTGAAATCCCGTATGGAGTAAGTGCATCGGGTTGGAATCAAAGTGCTCTGTGACCTGTTTCCAGCAGCAAGCCCTCTAACAGAAGTTTTGTACCGTCCTCAATGTAGGGTTGATACAACCAGGCCGAGAGGTAGACCATGGAGAGGTCCGCGTTAGTCGTATGGGCCAGTTCCTGCAGGATGGTTTGCTTGAGAGCCAGTTCTTGCTTGTAGGCTTCATAAAGCCTGGAAGACACTTGAGCTACGGTGGGGAACAAAAATAAATAAATGAAAAATATATATATTCCTCTTACTATTAACACATTCTTACTGCAGAAACACGTACTGATTTTCCAGTCGAGTTATAGAGGTTTTAAAGGCCCCATATTCAAAATTTTTCCTGCATTTTTATTTGTTCCTCCTTTGAATTCCACCTGTTAGCTTTGTGAACCACAATGGCCATAATTCATTTTTTTTAAATTATACTTTATCTGTGATTTAAATGGGCTGGATTTTATGTGTATGTAAATGCACACATCTTTTAGCTTTATCATTAATGGTAGAAATGTATATATATATATATATGAGAGTAACCCCCGTTTCCTTCAAAGAGATTAATACTGAAAATTAACAAAATAATGAAGGAACACATGGAATCATGCAGTAAACAACAACAAAAAAAGTTAAACAAACCAAAATATGTTTTGTAATAAGGCAACGATGGACTGTTGTTTCTATTTACTTCATTAAGTGGTTCTAGCCATAATGAGGAGTGGAACTACCAACACCATCACATCTGATCCCAAACACATCCTAAGAAATTCCACTAATGAACTCTTAACGAAGAACACCTTTTAATTAAATACCGTTCCCGGTCACTTCCTCATAAGTCAGACTGAAAAAATGCCAAGAGTGTGCAAAGCTGTCATCAGAGCAACAGGTGATCTTTTCAACATCGACCTCCTGATAATAGCCGATAATAAAAACAAGAAAAGAAAACTTGGTTTTCCATGAAATGGGCTCTTTAAGTGGTGGTGAGAGGAAATGAGCCTTTCAGTTTCTTACCAAACTCTTGAGTCGACCAAGTGTGGAACAGTGGCTCTGGTCTCCCTTTTCCCCCGAACTGAAACTTTTCCAGTTCACATATTCCCCTCTCAGCAGAGACCATCTTCTCCATTTTGGACAGAATGTGGGCCTTTGAGGGAAGAAACACAAAACCAGACAACAGAACATTTTTCCTCGGTACAGTTTTACATCCGAGCGATTTCACTCAGTGGTGACTGGAGCTTTGAGACATTCTTGGCTAATATCACCATGTTGGTGAAATTCAGACGACATTTCATAGATGAACAAAGTAATGACATTTTAAAAATATGAGGAAAACAACTGTGTCCTTTAAATGACATGATTAATTGTTTAATAACAACAAAGTAAAATAAGGTAAAGTAAAATTAGCTCCAAATGTGGTTTGACATGCGTATCCACAGTCATGTATATTTACATGTATATTACCATGGAACTCATACCAATTTGTCTAGAATGTTCTGCAGATTATTGCATTCGTCCTCCAGCTCCTGATTGCTCTGGTGCTCTCTTCTCTCTGGAGGAGCTACAGAGGACCTATCCACTTCTATCACCAGATCAGGCTCCTTCACAGACCTGTTCCACAGAACATCCAGGAAGATGAAGAGCAGACAAAGAAAAGAAAAAAAAGGAATGAAGATAATACTGTATTCATTATAAACACGGTCATGATGAGAAAAGAATCCTACCTTTCACTAATTTTGTAGTTTACGATTTTGGTTGCGATGGCAGATCCCTCATTACTCAAACGGTCCCATTTCAGAATAAAGTTGTGCCAGTCTGCAGCGTTATCCTTCAGCTTCCGGGCACTTCCGGTCAGATTACCTTTCCGTCCAGGGGTTGTGGCCTCTGACTGTTTCTCTTATCACACAAATTTAAAAAAAAAGAGGAAACAGCAAAAATACAACACGTCTGATACTTTAAGCCATTTTCATGATACACAACTTGCATCAGAATATTTAGAGGTCTGCAAACCAGCTGGAATGGAAAAACTAACAGACATTTTGTATGTAATGTCTATATAATAACTAAACTATTTCAGTTTTTTTTTCAAGTGACCATTCTGACATTCATGAACACACCACAGCACAGTGTGAACAGAACGACACTCTTCCTCTGTATTTAACCCGTTCACCAAGTGAAGCAGCGGGCAGCCATGGACACAGCGGCCAGGAGCAGGGTGTGGACATGGTACCAAGCATTCTGGGACAAATACCTGGCACCCAGTCAGCTATCTCTTATATGTGCAACTAACACTGTCGAGCTGTCCTCACATTCTGTACGTCTCTCTTGTTCTACTGTAAAGCTGCTGTAATGATTTACTTGTCATTTATATTCGTGTTATGATTGAAATCCCCTGCAGGATCTTTCTAAAGAGGCTGTTTGCCCCGGGTTCAGAGTGAATGCATCTGTGACCACGATTCTTCCAAAAGGAATTTAAAGGGGAACTGAACCTGAAGCCTTTCCATGGCCCAAGTACATTAATGACAATAAACCATCAGAAACACCTTTAGTAACATCCTGGATCCGCAATCGCTGGGGCTCCTTGCCCAAGTGTCCCTGACTGGTTCGACTGCTTTCGGCCTGCCACATGCTCCTTCCCCATTCAAGGACAACTGCTGTTCAAAGCTCCTGTAGAGACTGTTGATGCTATGGACTAGAGACTCTCAAACTCCTATTCACGCAGACTCCAACAAAACAATCTTTTTTGACTGGAACAACTCTGTTAGACATATATGGCCAATGTGTGCAACGGTGTTTCAGGCTGTCAGGCTTCTCAACACGACCCTCTTCACTTCCTCCGGTTTGTCTCTCTGTATGCGTCTATATGATTGAGATGACAATAAAGCTCACTTTCACAGTGATTAAGTTTGTAGAAGAAGTTCTTCTACTGTTAGTTTTCTCAATAGAGAGGAGGATGGATTCCCATTTAGAGGCGTTGTTCCTCCCAAAGTTTCTTCCTTTAGGCTTTAGGGAGTTATTCCTCACCTCTGCCACACTTTGTATGTTGTAGAAGGCGCTAGATAAATAAAACTGAACTGAGATTAGCTTTAGTGGATCAGTAATCTAGAATGGGAAACTTGCAGAATGTGCAATTGCAGAACATTTCCTCAAACAAGCGGTCAGTTTATTTCAGTGGACTTGACTGGCATCGTCTCTCTTACTCTCCTTAGTTCTTACTTCTTAAAATTGCGGACTCACATGAGGTGAGTAAACTCCATAAACTCCATGGTGTTGTCTAAAATGTCTTGGTGTGCTGAAGTACTAAGATTACCATTTACTGGAAGTAAGGCGCCTGAAAAAGAGGCGTGTCCCAATACTTTGGTCCATATAGTGTCAGCTCCTTCACGTGTAGCACAGCTTTAGCATTTACCGCCAGCTTAACAAATCATGGCAATGTATTCGGCATAGAGAAGTCAATTAACAATTTTTAAGTTTCTTATTAACTCTTACCATCCATGTCAGCTCAGCTCTGTCATAAATATACTCCAGCTTACTGAAGGAATGAGACTTTTCTCTAAATGTTTTTGTTTTGCTCCATGCTGACTATCTTTCCTTCTTCTAGCTTTAAAATGACATTTTTAACTCACTACTGCCATCTACAGAAGAGAGTTTGTCTACGTATGTTAACTGAAGCTGGCCAAACCAAACGTTTAGCACTAATGAGCTGCAGTATCTGAACACTATATGAACAAAAGTATTAGGACGCACCTGGTCTTTAGGGTGAGGGCTACGCTCTTACTCCGAGTGAAGGTCCGTCATGACTGTGCTCCAGTGCACAAAGCGAGCTCCATAAAGACATGGCTGGTTTCAGTGTGAAAGAACTTGACTGGCCCACACAGAGCCCTGACCGCAACCCCATCCAACACCTTTGGGGTGAATTGGAACGCCTTCCAAGAAGAGTTGAATCTGTAATAGTTGCAGAAGAGGGATCAACTACATAGAAAGGCTATGTATTTGAATCAATTTCATTGAAGTCCCTATGGATGTAATGGTAAGGCATCCCAGTACTTTTGACCATATAGTGTTTAAAGTTTAAATTGGCTGACTTCATTGTCCATATTAAAAAGCTTCTTGGAGTAGGAGTCTGGAATCAGATTCCTCTTATTTTATTTAAATCATTAATTGATCAATACACCTACTCTGGGCCACTTAATGCTTGCTGGCCCTCTTCAGCCCTCATGCTTGAAATGCCGCAGCAGAATATGTGTATGACATTTCACTAGAAATGTTTAGGGCCCTCAGTGCATATACCACTTACTTACCAGTACTCCTGGATTTAAGCTCACTGAAACAAGCAGTGTTATTAGAGAGCAATAATTAAAGGTGCACTGCCCCATTTTCAGCTGCACATTGTCTTTGTTTTGATGCTTTATCTGGACCTGATTAAAAAAACTTTAGACACTCAGATATTATCATAACTTATTAAACGTATGTGACCTGTTCTGTTATGGATACATAATTACCAGAAAAATAGGAATCAGTTACATAGAGTTATAGTGGCCTAGTGGTTAGGGAGTTGCCCATGCTATTGGAAGTCTGTGGGTTTGATCCCCACCACTGAGGTACTCTTACCGCACAGCTTCCTGAGTGCCGCATCACTGGCTGCCCACGGCTTTACTCAGTGTGTTAAATGCTGAGAAGGAATTTCACACTGTTCACACTGTGTGCTGGGCTGTGGTGTATTCACACACAAACTGTAAAGCATGTGCGTTTAAAATAAAATTGCTCTGCCTAATAACAGCTTATTAATGAACAAACTAATTCCCCGTTTGTATTGAAACACTATGCCTAAAAAATCTGAAAGCTTTTACTTTTCAACTGTTAATGGATACATTTTTTTCTAAAAGAAGGCTAGTAACAAATCAGTTAACCGATCAACTTGGAAGTGCTTTTGTTCTTTTATTGTAAACTTTTTTGCACAACAAAGACATAAAGCCAAGATGTTTCAGCCTCATGAGCAAAGGTTGCTGTAAGGCAACTTAGCCGAGTGTGTGACCGTATGTTCCAGAGCTCTGATGATTTGTCAGAAGGTTAATGTATTAATGTTGAGGCTCAGTCTGTATATTTTGGATCCAGATTGCTGCCGTGTGACTGTGGCTGGTTGCTGTCGCCCTCCTCCGACTGTGTGAGATGGTACAGTTTGTATAAGCGTTCAGCCAGTTGGTCAGCTTCCTCTACCCCCTCACAGCTCTTCTGCCAGCTCTGAGGAATGGCCTCGATGCCGTAGTGTGCCCCTGCAATGGCACCTGCCATGCAGGCAATGGTGTCTGTGTCTCCTCCCAGGGCTAAGCTGTAGGCCATTGTCCTCTCCAGACCACCGTACCGCTCTGGCAGACCCTCCTGCGGCTCCAGACAATGCAGCACACAGAAGATGGCTGTGGGGACGGACTGCAGGGCTGCAATGCCGTTCCCTGTGCACAGAAAGTTTATAATCACTACCTTGAAATGTCACTAGGCACACACTAAACGGCCACCAGAAGAAAGTGCTGAGTCTGAAATCAGTGTTCTGTAACTAAGCTGCCTGTATATTATACAGATACATCTACAGATATTCAAAGACTGTGCAACATCACAGGTTTCTGATCTTTAGTGGGAAACTAGGAAACTGTTAATGGATTTACATTAGAAGGAAACAACTTATTTAAGTTATATCTAGTAAAAACTGGTGTCCAGGCTAGTGCACAGGCAGCCGGCGGGGCTGCAGGTTTTCATTCCAGCGAAGCAGGAACTCCCCTGATTCCATTTTTAAGATAGAAACCAACAGATCAAACAAGTTGAATCAGGCATGCTCCTGCTTGTTGGGACTCAACACCCGCAGTCACAGTGCCTTCTTGCAGTTACAATTAGACATGCTTGGGTTGGAGTAACTCTCCGGTTTAAATGAAGCTAATCCTTAAGGGACGACTTCAGCTCACACTCTGAGAAGTGTTTGTCTGAGATGAGCAGAGCTATAGATGATTAAAACATGTATAGAACCTAAAATGTATTATAATTTTACATCTCACTGTCAAATACTGAAGCAGATAACTTGACATACAATTATTGTAGTAGATATAGTACTTTATCATGTAACAGCTTTGTGTTGTTGACAGAAATGGTTATAATACTGAAATTGTATTTGTCAGAATATTCCTTATGACATAACAGGAGACTGGCATGAGGATACAATGTTTGAATGGTTGTGTACATGAATAAAGCTTGTTCATGCTTTCAAAACTTCAAGATTAGACTAATGTTAACATACAACTGACTGGTTATAAATCGCGAAACAGTCTCCAACAAATGTGGCTCACTGGGAAGGGCAGGTCGTGTTAATACAGTTGTATTCAGTCAGCACTGGTTTCTTAAGCCTGCACAGTCTTGTTAAACATACTGTTGTAAAGCTATTCTATAGTTCCAGCATATCTTAAAGCACTCTTATCTAGACCACTCTGAGGCAGACTAACTAAGAATTAAGATAATTAACAGCTCAGTTGGCTGAACAACCCATACCCATATACCTCTTAAACTATGAAACAGTTTTGCAGAAAATATTAGGGGAACTATTTTACTGCATTGGCTTGTTGTGTCTATTGTTACTACTTATTTTGAAATTTGTCCGGCTGCACCAGGCAGCAGACACTCCTCATCAAGCCGTGAGCAAGATGCTGAAAGGACAGCTCTGGTCCAGGCCTAGCATGTGGTGAGGAGGTGACCCTGCCTGATGATCCCGGATCACAGTTCATGGTGGTGGAAACTACAAGAAATGGACCGGGACCACAACCCCTCATCGGCCGTGAAACGCCCTGTTCTCACAGGAAATAGAATGCAACCTACATGCCACAACCTAGGAGCTCCTCTTCCCCTGACTCAACCAAGGATGCCCAACATCTGCTCACCAAACTCATGGACAGTGACGGGGTAGAGACATACATTGGCACCTTTGAGAGGGCCACTACTTGGGCAGGCTGGTTCTATAGTGCCTGGGCCAACATCCTAGTTCCCTTCCTCTTAGGGAAGGCCCAAGATGCTTACTATGCACTCATGGCGGAGGAGGCTGGTTCCTCCTCCATGAGTGTATAGAGTTCCACTGCTGGGGCTGGTACTGGAGCTCTGCATTTTCCTACTGGTGGAACAGGGACAGGACAAGAGGCTAAAGAACTGTTAGAGCCAGGTGCTGCAGATTGTTGCAGTAGACCAGGCTTTTAACAACATTTTTCATAGATAAACCCAAACTTGACAGGTACAGGCGGGTAACTGCTTGGTATAAAGTTCCAGTTGTAAGTTTCTCACTTGCTGGCAGGGCCTCCATGGGCCCCCTATGTCATCACTGACCAGGTGGGACCAGTGAATTATTGCTTGAAGCAGCCCAGTAAGAGAACTGAACAAAACAAAGCATCACTGTTAGAACCTCTGCCCTTTCTCACTCAGCCATCTTTGTGCCCATAACAAGTCCCAGGAACCAACACACCTCCACATAGCTGTGAACCTCTCCCTGGCTCCATGGCAAGAACAGAAGAAACTGGAGGAGCAGATTAAGGACGTGACCTTCCCTGAACCTGCTTGGACCCACTGCAGCATGAATAGGGCAGCATTAATCTTGTCCCGGGGGCCCACCGTCAGGCTATAGAGGAGGAAGAATGCCGAATGTTGCGGGACAGAATCATCTAAGGATCCACCAGCCTCATTGTGGTGGAAACCTGTGGCTCTGCAACGATGTCCGAAAATTCCCCCACCAGAACCCACTACACGTCCATCGAAAGAGGTTCCCATTCAACCAGGCAGTAAAACTGGCGGCCTTGCTCCATTTCATTTCTGTATTGGACTTACTGCCTGCACATAGTGAGGGGGTGGCCCTGTAACAATCAACAAGGAAATGGCAGGGTGAAAATTAGCTCAAGGCCATGCTTTGCTCTGTGGTTGTCTATATACTAACTCTGATGCAGCTCTCTCTCTTTTTTGACAGTCTCCGCAGACTGAATCCACTCCCGGCACAACTCTCTGCTGCTCCCTAGAACTGGGCCGCCTCTTGTCTTACACTAGAGGATACGAACACATTCACTTTTCCACTGTACTATATACACATTATATAAACTTAAACAAAAAATCATTCTGTTTTCAGGCAAGATGAAACCTACAAATGAACAAGATAAGGAAAGAGCAGACTAACCGAGTTCCGATATGACCTCTTCGATGCTCACACCGCCCCGCTCTATCAGCTCCTTGATTCTGTGTAAACGTGTGCAGTATGGAAACTCTGCTAAATTAAGCCTGCAAAATAAAGCAGTTCGTTTAATAAAACCACCATGACATTCAGCACCAGTTATCCATACACAGATTAAGCCTAGCTTTGGTCTACATATCATTACCATCCACTACCTTATCATCCACTACCTTTTGTGGAGATCGTCAATCCAAAAGTCATTTTTAACCCAGATTAGACATGTTTGAATAATGAGAAAAGGGTAACGTTGATGAGGTAATGACTCACGCTTTGGCGTCACGCTGGGCTGTCTCCTCCTTCTCGACTTCTTCCATCTCAGAGATCAGTTTGTTGATGAACTCCTGTGGCCAAGCCAGAGCACCCTGAAGGGACAAGTGGACAGCGAGGGCCTGCAGCACGGCACCGTTGTAGCCCAGCGAGCAAGAGTGTGTGAGCATTGCACCTAGCTTTGTGTACTGCCAGAGAGACAACATGGGTGTGTGTAGGAGGAAGTTAGCTTAGAACCAAAACAACTTCAATATGTGTTTATACGGAGTAGTTTTACGGTGGATTTAAATGCATCTCAGCTGATCATGTGTTTTTTATTTGGGGGGGGG
>JBBPCW010000001.1:33403985-33415242 GCA_037974425.1 Phenacogrammus interruptus
CCTGAACTGTTTGAAATTCAATTAAATAAAGCTTGAAACATTGGGGTGTTCTCAAACTTTTGACCGGTAGTGTATATCCTATCCATGATGTTTCTGCTAAAACCTAAATTTGTCCTTCTAGATTTTAGTTAATCACAAACTCCGCTCACATTCAGAGATCCTACGTGACTAGAACCCTGAACCCAAGATGAGATTTAAGATGCATGAACAATAACAGCATTTATCAATACAGTAGATTTCCGTTTGTAGTTGTAAAGATACATGGCAAAGCACACAAAACAGGGACAAACCTGGAAAAGGCTTTCTTTATTATTTGACTAAATGTACCTCTCTGGCATCGAAACTATCAGAAAACAATGTCTAACCTTTTAGTGTGTAGTAGCTTTTAGAGCCTAAACTGCCATCCAGGACTCACTTAACAAGTCTGTAATGTCATTAAACTGTGCCATGTCTCCAAGAAGGTCATCAAAAATAGCAGTCAACAAGTCTGTTTCACATTTCATATAACACCACTCTAAATGGGTTTGTTAAACCAGGGTCATTTTAACGGTTTATGAACTTGTGATGTCTTCTACTGTTCAGAATTTGAAAAACGTAAAAACTTTTGGAATTAAAATGAATGTTAATATATTTGTTTCGGCGGCAGAGAGGCCAAGGGAGGCCGCACTTAGAGTCTCGTTATAGAGACCTTAATTTTGAAGTTCTGTGTTCATGTTCGTGTCTGTGTTTGCCCTGTCAGCTGTCTTGAGTTTAAGTTAAGTGATTGGGGATTGTGATTGGTTTTGGTCAGCGTCTGTATGTATTTAAGTGCTTTGCATTTATGTTGGAGTTGCTGGTTATCCCTCACAATGTGTCTCACCTTCCCTGCTCCTTGTGTCTCCTATTTATAGCTTTGTTGCTGTTAGCCCCTCGTGGTTTTTGTTTTAGTTAGTGTAGAGTCTGTGTCCTTTATAAATAAAAATACCATCTAATGGAACCTGCTCTGTGCCTCGCCTCACTCCCTGAGCACAGCCCACGTGACAATGTTATTACAGTTCCGACAGCCACAGTTCACCATTTGACCAACCTGAGTAGAGTTCCTGTTCACACTCATTCTCAGTGTGATAAATATATTTTCCAGCACGCGGGTTCAGGTGCTCCTGCAGACGAGCAGGTTTTGGGGTCTCCATATGTTTGACCGTCACATCGTTCGCTGTCTGGTTGAATCCACCGTGCACTTCTGTGCAAACCGGTGGGACATCATGACCCTGTACCCTGTGAGGAGATTTTATTTTAACAGCACACACAGATATACAGTTTTGATCCAATCAAAATTTAACAGAGAAATCTGTTTGTTGCTTCTACAAGACGAAAGATTTTCACTGCTTGTCAAAAGTTTGAAGGAATCTGGCATTTAATACATTTTGTTTTCTTTGTTGGATTGTACTGGGGCACTTTAATGAACATGAATTAAATGAGCTAGTGATGACCAACTGCCAAAATTTCAACTGTATTCCCTGATTTCTGATGACATTAGCACATACATAATACAGCATTTACACACAGACCGAAAAAATGCGATAGATTATAAATAGGGGTGCTGCTAGGTGGTGGTTGTGGTATTCCAGGTGGTTGCTAGGGTGTTGCCATGTGGTCCCATGTGTCACTAGACATTTCCTATAGTATCTTATTCTGTTCATAGATTGTTGGTAGTGTATTTTTATTGATATACGTGGGACATAGCTTTACCCACCATCCATTGCTATGGAAAAAAAATTGATAAAACCATGCAAACCATGCACACACCAGGTTATCTTGAAGAACTATCTTGAAAACCATGTGACTTGTTATCCAGCAAGAAGGTAATCATATCAATTAGAAGAATATTGTGTGAAATAGCGATTAAAACTTCATCTGTGTCATTACATCTCTCTTACCTGTAATGTGGTAAAGGTGCCTCGGCCTTGCTCTGTAGACTTTTGGGTTCTGTGCTGGGTTTTGGCACACCGTAGAACCCACAGAAGTCTTCCTCACACATGGACTCTTCCATTACCGGGTCGGTGGTCTTGGTCAGCTTCTTCAACACAAACTCTTCCCACTTGTTCCTACTGTTCTCCTCCTGCTTCCCTGCAGTCATGTCTTTGAGGCAAACTGACACCTTTGAGGGCTCTCTCAGCCCTGTCCTCTTAACGGAGCCCAACGTTGCCCCTCGGTGGCTGGGAATCGTAAATGACTCCTTTGTAGTCAGGTGGATGGGATGTGTGGTCTGTATTGCAGGCAGAACTCTGACCAGGTCTCTCACGTTCTCCTGTGCATTAGGACCAGTGTGGTGAGGAGACAATTTGATTACATCCTTTTTTCTGCTCTTGAATCTGGGGCCTGGTGCCAAAGGCCCAGAAGCACGGAAAAGCCAGCTGAAGTCAGCTTTGCAGTATGAAATGTCGTCCACCCCCATCTCCCACATGACATCTTGAGAAAAGGACAGGCCCTCGGAGGCATTTCTGAGGAGCTGTCTGTGAAGATGCTCGCCTCTGCGAGAGTGGCAGTGTTCCATGATGCCTTTTGACCACTCTGAGTCCATGGGGCTTCGTCACACTAAACTGAGAATGAATTGCCAGGCACAAAAGAAAAATATCAGCTTAAAGCGATGGCGTCATATTCTTAGGGATGCACCGATTTATCTGTGGATGCCAATACTTGAACATTTATAAAATGTCAAGATAAAGAATTAATCCAAATGAATTACTCTGCAGAGAAAGGCTTTGCTTTTCCAGAGTACAATAAATGTGTTAAAAATCAGTTGCTGGTTGTAATGACCAAAAAAAAAAAAAAAGAAAAAGGCTTTATCTGACAATACCAATATAATTCTGGTGTCATTGTCCATCCCTTATAATTATTACTGGACAGCTAAGATGAAACACTGACTCTTCTTACATCTACAATCACAATATCTGTTGCTCTTCTCTATGGTCGTATATGATCAAAGGAACACACAACTACCAGATTATGTTTTTGTTACATTTTTCAGGAATTTTGTTGGCCTTGCTCTTAAATCCAATAATGTCCACACATTTTTTAATAAAAATGATTAAGCCCTGAAGTCTTCTTTTTGTCACCTATCTCGTTAAATGTAGTCTTTTGTTTACATTGCACAGAAAGACTTCTAAATCTGATTTAAACAAAATCTGAAACAAACCCAAGAAACCAATCCAGTACCGAAAGCAAAACTAAACAATCACTTCAGTAGAAGGAAGACAAACTTTATCATACTAAAGTTAGTAGCTGAGGAAAAAGGGTTCATGATCAAGAACAGTCATCTAGCTTCAGAAATATAGCTGTAAACTGCAGGTCTGCTCTTGTGTTTACAAGAGTTCTTCCTAAAAGGCTCACCAGTTTCAACACAAGTCCTGCAGCAACCATTACCTCACACACACAAGACTCCACTTGTTTAATCCAGAAGTACCACAGGACACCTCATCTTTTCTTTTCTTGGTCTTTCATACTGTAGTGAGAAAATCGTTTCACATAGTTGTTGCTAGATTAGCGTGTTGTTATCGGCAGCTGCGCGTCACCATGGAGATGAAGCGTCCCGGAGCAGAGACGAGGAGATCTGAAATCTGAACTCAGATCAGCGTTTTTAGATTTTTATCAATAAAAAAAGATACAGGACAGCTCAACATCTTTACCAAGTTTATTTCTAGGCATTCTGTATAACAGTCTAATCATTCTTAGTAACAGTCACGGCCTTTTAACAGCGCTAGCCTGATCGGAACACACACTGTATGAACAAAAGTATTGGGACGCCTGCACATTTCACCAACAGAGACTTTATGGAGTCGCGAAACACCCCCCCACCCCCACCGCGCGTACTGTGTTTTTGGAAGGCTTTCTACGCGATTGCGGAGTGTTTCTGTGAAAATGTGCGGCCTACAGCATGTATGAGGTCAGGCGCTGTGCGGGTCAGTCAAGTTCATCCACACCTTCTTCCAGCCATATTGGCTGATCATCACCACAGTCATGCTGGAATAGAAAAAGTTCTTCCCCAAACGGTGTCCACAAAGCATGGCGTTGTCCAAAATGCCTTGGTATAGGCTACTGAAGCATTAGTATTGCCTGTCTCTGGAAGTAAATTGACCTGCATTCAATAATTAAGAGGTATGTCCCAATACTTTTGTCCATATAGTATAGCAAAAATCTCCAGTGTTCAATCAACACAGTGTAGAGTGAAAACAGGCTCCTACAGTCCTCAGTTTACACCTTCAGGACTGAGGCAGCACTTACAGTATACAATTGGACACAAATGCACACTGAATGTAATCCTGGGGATCTGGCTAAAAACATATATAAAATAATCATATTTTAGCCATAACTTCAAAATGAAATGAACTGCTCAGAGAAGTGAATATACACAGCAAACAATGTGGTAGTATCCACTAATGGCCTGCTTTTAATTTTCTTTACAGCAGCCCGTTTTAATTATAGTGTTCCATTAAGAGGCTACATCTTTAACAAGGTGTTTCTGCAGCGACTGGCGCTTTTAGATCCTCTGCACTGAATTTTGAGATGAGTTCACAGATGCAGCTTAAAGCCCAGAAAACATTTGATCATATACAGATTTGTTTGTGAATGAAGTGAGCTGATGTATTTTATGAAGCATGTTTTGCAACAAAATTCTACTTTTATTCAGGCCTCACCGGAGTGATTCCATGTCCCATGTGACACATAAATGACCAAAAAAGAAATAAATGAATAAATAAAATATAAAATAAACCTACTGTCAAAAAGATAAGACATGGACAGTGTGGGAATCCTAATAGAAAATCAAATTTCTGTTCATGGTCAGTATTTTCTGCTGATCTTTACTACACAGTGTATATCTAATGTATTTTGATTTAGCCTTTTCAAATCATTTCAAAGGAATTTCAGTGTTATATTTCAAATGTATTTAGTTAAAGGTAATGTAACAGGCTGTGCTATTTGCTATTTATACTGAAAAACTGAAAATGTCTTTATCGCCATAGCAACTAAAACCCTTTTGTGGAAGGGCACATGCCACAATGTTCATTATTTGCATTATAGACTTTTACAGCTTTTTTTGTGGAGGTTCATTTTCTAATCATATGAACGGCCAAATGTGCCTGTAGTTTCAGAAACACCCAATTAAGGGATAAGGAACATCTTTCATTGTGCTTAACCCCTTTACTCACTGCCCACTGGAGATATGCTCTATGATTATTTGAGATATGTCTTATAATGCTGCATTGAGAAACTCTCCCAGGACAGCTGCAGAGTGTGAACAAGCTGAAGTCATATTCGCATATTAAGGCATTTGAGCCAGTCATTTGTAGTATAAGCAACTCCTCCTCCCCCCAGACTGCACTCTGAGAGGATGCAGCCAGGTGCCTTGTTTTGATGACTGATAGTGTTTCCATAATAGGCAGCAAATGAGATAAAAAGCAAGGAGAGTATCTGTGATTCCACCTCAAATGTTCAGTTTTTTCATTTAAGAAACTGTTACACCTTAGGAAATATTGTTACTGTTGCTTTCCAAATATGATGACCAGGTAGGAAGTCATAGTAGACCACATTCTGCATAACTGAATCATGCTTCCATGAGCACTGTGCTTCTGTAGTTCTGTAGTCATTTAGCAGACACTTTTATCAAAAGCACTTCCATTGCCTAACAGCAGGGGGCAGTCCCCCTGGAGCAACTTGGGGTTAAGGGTCTTGCTCAGGAACCCAGTGGTGGTGCTGAAGGTAGGATTTGAACCCATGAGCTCATGGTCCAGAGGTAAGTATCCCCCCATCAGGCCACCACCACCCCTCATCTAACAGACTTTGGCTTGAGCACATGCTTCTTTCCAGTACGACTACACAAATACACTCTAGACACTCTCTCGCTAAATTTTCCTGAATTAAAGGCATGGGCCTTACTTCAGTCTTTCAGTTATGATGAATAAAAAACTAACATGTATTTCAATAGCTGACTAGTACTAGTCACAGTGGATTTTCCACGTATTGGTTTGAATGGTCATATAAACTTTGTACAACAGAAAATAATAAGGCGGCGATGAGCCTTCAGTGCAGCAACACTAAGAAAGTGCACGAGTGAATCTATTCCATAAGACAGACTGAAACCTCTGATCTGAAAGTGCTTCCTGTGTGAGTTACAGATTCATCCAGTCAAATTACACTTAATGTTTTACATTCTTCATTTCTATGCTACAGCAAATGACTGCGAACAGTCCCCCACATTCATTATACATGTGTAAGATTTACCTCTTCATTTTCATTTTCATGTCTTTGCAGGTTTCACATGCTTTTAATTCTTATCTTAACAGTAGGGCTACCTAAGGTTAAACCAGACCTCAGGGAACCCCAGACTGTCCACATTTTTGTTCTAAATATGTTGCTGTGTTTCTAGTGGTCCCTAAGGACCAGTATTGGAACCTCTGCCCTAAGGCATACTAACACAATTCCTCACCATCTGCTCTTTCAGGAGTTTCCTAATTATTTCCAGACATTCGCCTATTTCGTAGTACAAACAGGATTTCTTATACATGCATCTTTTCATGGTATTTGAAGCTTTTTGGGTTTTTTGTATCAGTAAAATTAAGCCCTTTGGGTTAAACCAGATTCAAGACAGACAGGGGCAACTTATGTTGCTTAAGTGCACAGGAGATAACTTTTTAAAAGAAGTTCATAAGCCAACCACTGAGGCCTTTATGAGCCATGTTTTTACTTCTACTGGATATTAAAGCAACTCAAAATTAGGGAAACTGCCTTGCCCAGCTCCCTTGCAGTTCAGATGACTGTCATAATGCTTTTTCTCACAGTAAAAACTGCCCAATGCATGCAGTTTTAGAGGGAAGTCTCCAGACAGCAGGAACCTCTCCGGACGTAGTACCTCCTCACCTCTGAATGCTCCCCACAGCCCTCAGGCCTGTGCACGATGAGAACAGGGAAGAACTGGGCATCCTGGTAGTTGGGTGGACTGTCATTGAGGGCCAGCTGGCTGGAGTATGACCTGCAGCACTGATCATCTGGGCAGCAGCGCTCAGTCAACGTACTGCTGCGGCTCCTCCATAGCCCCACTGTGTGCCTGGAACCGTACATTCGACACAGCGAAAAACGAGAAGTGTCCAGGGACACCCGTGAGTGGGAAGTGTGGCGGGAAAAGATGGAGGAACAGCTGGAGCTGATGGTGGCTCGTCGTCCTCCTTCAAGCTGACAGCAGTGCTCGCAGTCTCGTACCAAGGTGCCATAGTTTTGACTTGGACAGCCATCCAGCAAGAAGCAGTTGGAGGACCTGCTGTCGTCCTGGCCTGACCCCGACCCCATGTTCATCAGCATGGCTTCTGAGTAGCTTGGTATAAGTTGGCGGTTCGAGCGAATGTGCCACTCCAGCTCGGTGCTGTCCACCGTGTCTCCTCTAGGGACTCCGCACCGGCCGTTCCTCACTGGAGCCATGTCTTCTGGAGATGGGCTGCTGTACTCCAGCCCAAAGAGTTTCTCCACCTGGTAGTGCACATAGGCAGTGCGATACTCTATAAAAACCCGAAGGGGCCAGGACAGCATGAGGAGAGCTGCCAGCCAGAAGGCGACCTGTGAAGTGTACCAGGGTAACCTCTCAGGATCCACATAGGCTATGAGGTGCTCTTTAAAGTCCATATTCTTCAGCTGCATGCCTTCACGTGCCTCCATGTAGTCATCCAGGCCCTCGATTTCCGAGAAGAATCTGGCCCGTTGGTTGAGATATGCATTCTCAGGTCCTGATCCTGCAAAACTAAAGCACTTGGTGAAGCGTAACCTTGTGGCTGGGTGACCCTCCAAGCCTCGCAAGTCTCTTGAGACATCCTTCATTCCACAATGGCTGTAGTCAAACTCGCCCTCGGAGACGTGTGTGTTGACGCGCTCGTGATAGACCTGTGTTGTGGTGTAGGCATCTCCGTTCCGGTAGCGTGTGACCTGACGAGTCCTCCGTACAAAATGGTAGCTGATGGCTTTCCACCAGACACATGGCCGAGCCTGCTGCATGCGCAGCACCCGTTCATTCACGCTGTCCACATTGGCCTTGTACTGGAGCTCACTGCGGGCGCGGCAGTGCCAGCACTCCATCAGGTAGACCGCATAGAGCATGAGCAGGAAGGCCAAGGGGATGAAGACGTAGCCATCGGAGCAAGGGCTGTCGTGATAGATCATGGAGCGCCCTCCTCCATCTCGCAGCGAGTTGATGGAGGTCAGGGAGGAGGTGCTGGAGGAATCAAAGCTCAGCTTGGTGACACGAGTCAGTTGGCACCAAGCCACAGCACCCAGACAGCTGTACATAAGCAGAGACAACAGAAGGCAGCGCCAGTGCAACTCACGACATATAGATGCACTCAAGGACTGCTTCACTGGCCTTTGCTGCGGAGACATATAGGGAAAGAGACAGAGAGAGAGGATGCAGATGCCATATGACACTTAAGACTCAAGCATTTTTCAAGTGTATTGAAAACAGCTGCAAGACAAGGTCGGAATCGATCTCTTAGAAAACTCACAGTACGAGGCAGTAATAGATTATCGAAGAGATCCTCCAGGGATTTAAGTCCATTGATCTTAAAGGACCATACAAATGAGGCAGTGTTTGCCAAAGGAACTGCGAGTCTCTGGATATACGCCTTTTGTATTCAGCTAAGACATCCCATTATATTCTTAAGCACTTAATGCTCGAACCTGCTGAGGCATGAGCACGAGAGATGCAGTTTGATCTGAATGTAGTTAAAATAAAGTGCAGAGTGAGCACTGGATGTAAAAACTCCACTTGCCTGGAAGGGAAAACCCTGGCGAGTAGGGAGGACCTGACAGGCCAGAGGATTTGTGAATCTACCTTATCTCTCATTTCAGGCTTAATTACTTATCCCAGCTCTCTAGTTTACAGTGCATCTAATTAACGCAATAGTGTATGTGTTTATACGCATCCAAGAGTAGACTGTGCTTTTTTTTAATCAAAAGGGAGGAGGTGCTGAAAACATTCAATGATTCAAAAGGACTGCCCATTATTTCTCAGATCAGATGATCAAAAAACCCAAAAGTTGCTAATGGCACCATTCATTACTTTTGTTGATGCTGATATTATCTTTTCATCAGGTTTAGAAGCAGACCACAGTTTTCATTGTGGGGTTGGCCAGCTTGGGTTTTGATATTTATAAGGGTCAACAGGCTTTTAAAGGGAGCAGGGAAGGCTGTGTTGCATTAATAATGGAGATGCCACATGAAACAGAATGGTTTAGTGTCTGGGTAAGTAAGTGTGAGACATGCTCGCTGTGGAAAATCCCCGCAGTTTTCAGTTTTCCTGGGGTAGCCAGGTTCAGATTCAGGTAGATATGATTAATAATCCAGAATGAAGCTTTAATTTGGCTGAATGCACAGGGACTGTAGAGTGCCAACGGCCAACAATTATCAATTAAATGCTTACAACCTTTCAAACAAGTCTACAAAGAAGTGTTATAGAAGAACAAATGGCCAACAATAAGCAAGTCTCTTTTCTCAGAACCTGACGAGTGATTTTCAGCTTGTTTTGGCGGCCCCATTTTTTTATTATGCATTTTTTTTTATTAAACTCATTTTGTAAAAACATAGATTTGTATTTGTTCATATATTTGTATGATGGAAATGTGTTCACAAACTGGAAGCAAACAGGATCTTTGCAGTGTGATCAAGCAAGTATCCATTTATAAAAGTGCTTTAATTGTGTTCCACAGCTCTCATTGCTCCCCTTTCGCCCCACATTGCTCCCTAGCAGCTCCATACAGCCTCACAACTTTTCTCACAAAGACAGCCAAGAGTTTCCTACTTAATACTGTAACAGAATTTGATGGGAAAAATGTGATGTCTCAGGTGATTTCCATTTTTTTTTTCGATGGAAGGGGCAGAAGGGGTGGAAACAGGCTACCTTAACGAGAGACAAGGAGGTGCTGTAATCCTTAACAATTAATGAAACTGTAAATTACTATACTTCTGGAGATGCTATTTCCAGTCTTATTAGCGGATATTATACAATGAGCCTTGCCATTTTACTCATAAGACAGGACATAAGTGAACAATTGATCTCTTTTCAGCTCTTTTGAATTGCAGAGTACTGGAGTAAAGGCCAGTGGAATAAAAAGATTTTCTGAAAAATTAAAAAACAAGCAGTAAAGTACTCAGTGTGTGATTCAGGTCATGATACATTCGGTGATAATTCTTTTTAGCAGAGCAGTCTTTTTCACTTGTGCAAAACATGTGTGCTCTGTATCACAAACTACAATGTATCCATGTTGACAGAAATATAAGAAAGGTACTTTTAAAAAAAAGAAATAATGCAATGCAAAGAAAACAAGATGCAATTTATTACATAAAACTAGGTATAAGTTTAATAGTGGAAACAGTGGAAATGTGACGATTCTACATTTGAAATCAATAGATTGTTATAAGATTTAAAATATATGTATATAAAAGATTATTTTTAATGTAGACCATGTAACCTCCGGATTAAGATTGTTTATTTAACGCAACTTCTTTGAAAGTACTAACCCAGGTGACTTTAGGCTGATTCTGAGTCTGGCTCCTGTGAGCAGCATGCTGAAGGTCTGCAGTGGGAGCTTGTGTGACACAGAGTGCTGCAAAGGACTAAAATAGGTTTCAGCATCAATGACAATCAATACCGCTCTAGCTTCAAAGTTTATCACAGGAAACAGTGGAGGTTAAGGGCTTTTTTCTTATGACTGAATAAAGGCTTATATTTTCAAGCCTCCCACGATAAGCTGCAAGCTTTCATTTCTGAACTGGTTCACAGCAGCCTGGTCAGTGAGCGCAGCAGAAGAGCCCCCCGCCTCCAGTGGAGAGAGTGAAAATGTGCTAGTGAAGGGTCTCACCTCCTCTCTCGTGTCGAGGCTGGCCGGGGTGTCTGCAGCCCCGCTCGGGCTGCTGGGCGCCGTGTCCTCCCCACTCGAATCACTTTCCACATCTGGAGACAACATCCTGCAGCAGCACAGACATTTCAGTCAGATCTCATCCTCCAGCTCAGGGACCCCCGCTTTTCCCACTGAAAACGGGCTCCGGGCGCTTTGCGTCTGACCGGTGGGAAAACAGCCAAGGACGAGAGGGGGATCCCACTCTGACTGTCCAGGTCCGCCCGAGAGGGGGCGCCAGACTGCGGAGGTTCCCACACAGACAGAGACTCTGAGTGGTGTGTGTGTGTGTGTGTGTGTGTGTGTGTGTGTGTGTGTGTGTGTGTGTGTGTGTGTGTGTGTGTGTG
>JBBPCW010000001.1:33457717-33470675 GCA_037974425.1 Phenacogrammus interruptus
TCTGTGTATTTAAGGTCTGCGTGTATGTCTTTGCTTTGTTCGGTTATTGTCCTCATTTACCCTTATGTCGTGTACCTGCCTGCTTGTAAATAAAACTCCTAAAATGGATCCTCGTTTCGACGCCTGCTCACGGTCACGGTCGTGACATAAACATTAAAACTCTTAAGACATATATTTGTTTAGAAATAGATTGCTATATGGTTTTTTTTATGAATTTACCAGTGATAAAATGAAATCTATTTTTATGTAAATAATCTTTCTTTTTTCTGTATTATGAGCTAAATCTAAAACCTTATTTAATTCCAGTCTTTTATCAGTTTGATGATGTGTGCCTACCATTTTCAATACTGAGATGGAAGTGGCCATTCAGGGGGAATTCTGCAGAGATTGAAAAAGTCAGAGGTGAATTCATTCAAATAACTTTCACTGAACTAATGTTCTGCACCAATGAGGAACTCTCTGAAATGCAAGAAACAAGCGCATTTTTCCTCAAATCCGTACTACAACGAGTTGTGTGCTCCACAAACAGTATTACAGCGATGCAGTCTTGGGTAAGTTCTGGTGATTTAAGCTTTCTGCTTGTAGTTAGAGGCCCAAAACGTCTTCCATATGATGCCATTTCTTCTACCTGGCATAGTGCAGCTAATAAGTTCTATCACTTGGCACAAATCTGTATTCAGAAGACAGATCAAAGCTGTTCCTTCCACCTAGATAATGAACAGCCTGCTCCCATTTCTTTTGTGATTTACTGTGTAGCTTCAGGCTTGCTCCAAAAGTAATACTTAGCTAGAGTCCTGTTTATAAATAAACAGAATGAAACTGTTCAGAAACTGATGGCTGAAATTTACTGAAGCATGTGCTAGCTTTACTATTTGGTCTCATCTAAGGTGGGACTTATTACAGGATTAGTTATTGCTTCCTCAAATTGGGATAATATAACTGTCATTATTCAGTGTTTCTGTTTTTCTTTTAGAATTCAGTGCAAAAGGAATTCAATGATGCATTCAATCAAGTGATTGAGAGTCTGAAAGATGCTGCACCTGTGCAGACGGTTCTTGCTGCTGCAGTTCTTGCAGAATATCTTCACATCAAACTTGAGAAATCATCAATTGAAAAACTCTCTGCCATCATCAAACGAAATGGCGACCTGCACGGGACTCTCATGGGTTTGAACGACTCAGTGAGACGGTAACTAATGTTTTTGTTTTGTGTTTCAGCCTGATTGATACTGCTATGCTAAAAATATTAGTTTTAGTTTTGATGATTGTGGAATGAGCATCAATTAATTTCAGAAGTCTCATTTGATTCCCCCTGCCCCCAATTTCTCCAGGACACTCTGTGCGGCTGTAGCTGCTGCCTTTGAGAGGGCCCTTAGAGTCCAGTCAGCTAAAGGAGCCGTGTGGTTTACGGCACTGTTTTATGCCGTGTCTCCAGCAGAACATGATCAGCAGCTCATCTTTGGCTCTACCTGTATTCAGTGGGAGACAGCACAAAGGTACAGATTCTGTATTTAAGTGTGAAATGGGAAGCCTGACAAAAGTGCAGATCAGCTGAGTAATATTTTAAATTAAAGGCCCGCTACAGTATTTTCCATTCTCACTCAAAACTTGTGGCACATCTAGCTAGCTTATCTGAACCAAATGCAGCAGCTCAGTTTGTATCTGCTGCATAATGTTTCCCCCAGATTTCTCTTCGGAAGTGTTTATGGACAAAAGTTTGTTTATGGACAAAACTTTGACAAGAACTGAGATTTCCCAAAAACAGAACATCTCCATCATGGCAGGTCTTTTGGGGGTTCCTAGAATTCAGTGGAACCAAAAGTGCTCCAACCAAGGAGAGCAAGAAAACATGCAGGTTCTTGAGCACTCAAGGCTTGTTGTTGTGCATGGGGGATTAAGGCCAGCTCTTCTGATCTGATGCAAGATCTGCTGTAGAACAAGTGTATGTTCTATGAGACAGTGTAGCTTCGGAGAAACCAGTGTCCTTTTATTTACATTATCTGGATGGCTGTGTGTGTGTGTGTATGTGTATGTGTGTGCGTGTGCGTGTGCGTGCACGTGCGTGTGGGTGTGTGTGTGTGCATTTTTTGCCTGGGGGACCAGGTTGCACTGTGAATATACTGTGAAGATGCTCTGAGTGATGATCTCCTTGAGAGCCTTGGGTCCTGCATTAATGTGGATGTTCCTGTGACCTGGCCTCTAAAGTCCCCAGAGCATAATCCAATCAAGCATCTGTGGGACATGCTGGACAAACTAATTCGATCCATGGAGGCCCCACTTCACAACCTGGCTCTGTGCAGTTTGTGGCCAGTCACTGGCCCAAAACCGCGTTTTCTTGTCAGACATTGTTGTCTTTCATTTTTTAAAGTCTTGTTTGAATTTTCAACATTTTATCCTGGGATTATTTAGATATGTGATGAAATCTAACGTAGATTACTTAGAGGGTAGCCTTTGCACCTCTCATAGCATTAAGAGAAATGCAAATCTGAACTTCCACTGAAATTCATCTTCAGCAAAAACTGTAGTGCTTGCACTTCATTGATCTCCCAGTTGTTATATTTTGTTTATCTTTTAAGCTGACAGGAAAAACTAAAACAAAAAGCCCCCCAAAACAGCCATTTCCAGGTGTATCTTTTGTCATTACAACATCAAAAAGCAGTGATGCAGTCAGCTCAACTACTGTTTATATGTAGTATTTATTCAAAAAAGATGATTCAAAAACTATTCAGAAGAATTATGCTCACTCCTAGTTTATGGACTCATGTACGTTTTGCATAGTGTTAAGCACTTGACACTGGGACAACTAATCACGGCCGTGACAGGAACAGTTGGCAGAAAAATAGAAAATATAAAACATCTTGCACCCAGTGGGGACATTCTGGAAAATGATAGAATGGTGTGAACTCTTTATCTAAGTAAAAAGCAACTGTGTGGAGGTTTTAATTTCTGTGTGGGTGGGTAAGTTCAAAATGGTGTTACAGTCTATGATTGACACATAAAACTTGTATTTTTAGTGACTTTGCTGAGATGGTCAGGACACACTCAGAGGAGATAAAGAGACACAAGCCATTTGCCTCTGCTGTTTTGAAAATGTTTCCCATAAAACGTGGTGAAATCCGTCTCTTGTCTAATTTGAGCATCACTCCTTACCAGCTCCTAGAACAGCTGCAACAATGGCAGCAGAAGTATGAATTACATGTAAGTATTCCATCATAAGTATTCCCAGGTAGTGAATCTGAGCAGCTTTTAAATTATAAGGTTTGCTTTGTTGCAAGGGACTCTGGTAGCTGCATAAACTTTATGGAAGCCTTTTTCCACAGACTAGCATGAATCAGATCATAGGAGCATTTCTCAATGTTAGAAGTGTTATAAGTGTATAAACTGGTTGTATACAGCTCTAAAGATCGATGTATCAATCTAGGTGCTTCTCATTTAAATAAAATAGTTTTTTCTCTGATTATGTATATTGTTTGCCTATTTCTCATCACTATCAATGCTAAACTGACTGTTTAAACTGTATTCAAGTTAGCATTTTTCGACAGGGTAGCATGAATCAATAGACTGCATGTTATTTACCTCATTCTCATCATTCTTAATGATATAAACTTACTATAAACTGTATGAAGTGTATAAACCCAAAGGGAGCATGAATCAATAGATCTGCTATTGTAGCATTTTTGACAGAGCTGCATACTTTGTCAGAACACTCATGCTTGTATGTACAGTACATTGTCTCAATCTCCTCTTCCTAGATGGACTAAGTTCTATCATTGTTTTTGCTGAAGCATTTTTTCCCCCTCAGCATATTAGGTCATGTTTGATTGCTGTGACCATGAACAGTGCAGAAACAGTTATTAACTAAATGAGTAATGTTGATGATACATTCACTCATGTGCCAAAATTGATTTAAAATTTTAAATGCTTTTACAGCAAAAATATGTGCAATTAATTTAGATTAAATAAGAAATAAGAAAACTTAGTACTGTGTGGCACAACTGTCTGGTTGCATCACCATAAGACTATGAATGGTCCTCCCTCTCTCACGTCATTCTACATGATACAGCATGAGAATCTGTTATCTGGAATAATTAAATTGACGTTTAACTTTTCTCCAAGCATGCTATGCTGTTTAATGATGTTGCAAGGGTGACATTTGGAAAAAATGTGGTGGTACTACACATGACGGAAGAAGCATGTGCTCACCTTCACCCTCCCAGTGTTGGTGGTGATGTTGTGTGATGGGGAGGCCTAGCTCATGGAACTGGAATTGGTTAGAAAATCAGGGAAAATCCTACATTCCCCCAGAATGAAAGTTTGAACTCTTGAGCCAACTGAGAATACAATCAAGCAGCTGTCAACAGTATACCCTAAAACATTTAAAAGTGATATTTAATAAAACGACAGTCAGAGAGGAGCTTCCCCATAAATATTCATGGCACTTTCTTGTATTTGTAGTGATTTCAATACCCTTGTACACACATACACTGACAGAAAGTGAACTTTGGTTACTCTATGGTGAGGTTGTGATATATTATTCTTACATACTTCTCTGAAGACAAATCTATGTTTGGAAAATTACTTCTGATGTTATGGCATTGTCTCTTGAGTTCAAATGGTAACTTGTGCATATTTTAGAATTATTAATATCACCCCCAGGAGCTGCAGAAGATTATCTCGGCAGTAGCTTTGAAAACCAAGCAGTGGTTGCGCACCAGGTAAACTTTTTGAAATAGCACTTTGCGATGTATATATGTAGTGTTGCTATTTCAAATATTATTCACACTGAATTGAGCGATGCTGTGAATTGTTTAAGCTGTGAAGAAATGCCAGCTTTAGAATCAACAACAGAAGAAATACACAAATGTGTGGTGATGACAAAAGCAATTGTGGAGCAGGTGATGACAAAAACAATTGTGGGGAAGTCTACAAAAGACAGTCACAACAGGACTAAGGTTTACTCCTCGCTACAACTTCTAAATTCTTTCACTGGCTGTGCGGACTGTCTTTCAGATGATAAGGTAAATATATCAGCATGTGTATATATAACATCATATTATAAAGTCAGTGGTGTGTTCATTTGAAGGTAATTTCGCATCAACATAAGTATTTACTTGCCCCCTTCTACACTTTGTTATAAAATGGGTTTAACACGGATTGTATATTTTTGTATTTCTTTTAAATGTAGTCAAAATTTTGGTCTTTTGATTAGTTTAAGCCAGGTCATTTGCAACTGGTATTTAACTGGTTGTGATTACTTACCAAACTGCAAAATCCAGGACTAGAAAATGGATTATAAAACCATACTAGAGAGAGAGAAAGTAATAGAAAAGGACTGACATTTACATAAGTGCATTCCTTCAAAAACAAATCTATTGCAAAAAATCACTCATTAGAAAACAACTTCCAAGCCAAGACCAACATTATACCTGAATCAGCCTGAACTTGGCTCAAAACCTTATTGGCCCTGATCAGATCTCAGACCTTCAGCTTGCCCACATTCTCCACCAGTTGTAACATCCAGTAAGAGCAATCGAGTACAATTATTTCTTTACCATTAACAACTTCCTCAATCTGTGGAAAATAGCTACAATGCACTATTGCAATATTAAAATAAACACTTTTACTTGCAGGATTTCAAGGAACATTTCCACATCACTTGGTTACACATAAGACCGAAAATTGAAGAATGCATTAGACACAACTGGCCAAAAACAAATCTAATTCAGGTATGACATTTTAGAGGCTAACACATATTGTATACAGTTCTTAACCAGATGAGACTGCTGTAACCTTGCTCCACACTTACCAAATATGATACATTTTGTGATTTTTTTCTTCAGGAATGGAAAGACCTGTTTTCTCTCCAGCTGCCAGGTATTTGGCAGACAGAATGGGAAGAGAGGTTAAAGAGTCTCTTCACAGAAAAACTGAAAAAAGTAAGTTGCATCAGATAAATCAAACAACTTGCTAATTTTAGTAAAACACATTTTCTCCCTGCAGCTTGTAGAAGGTTGAAAAATGATACATTTCAATTCCATAGATAATTTTAGGTTGACATATTGTTAACTTATGTTGCTTAATAACTATATTTCTGGATATGTAACATCACACTTGTGTAGGCCGTCAGTACACATTGTGTAAGACAAAATTCTTAACATAAGAAAACCTTCAGGATTATTATTCATTGTCTAATTTTAGCATCATTTTAAAAGGTTATGCTGTCTGTATTTGAGGTCAAAGGTTCTGTTGTTAACAGGAAACTGAGGAGAGGCAAGTGGAGCTTTACTGTGAGAATCCACAGGTTTGTGAAGGGATGCAAGACTGCCTGTTAAATTGTGCTGAAGATGTGATTCGCATGCTGTCCAGACCCATGGTGAGTAGATACATCACTTTAAGTACATAAAGTACTGTGCAAAGGTCTTGAGCCACATTGAATCACCTTGTTGGTGCAAAAATACTATTTCACGCCCATCAAACTGTCTTTGGTATATTTCACCGCCTGATCTAATGGAAGAAAATCCCTCATTAATCTAGTATTTTTATGATTAATATCTCCATTAGTCACAGTGCGTCTTAACAAACAACATTAATCTAAAACTGATCAGGCCATTGAAAGTCCTTCAGGAGCCTGGAGAACTGTTCCTCAAGACCACATTAAAATACAAGAAAATCTGGATCTCTGGAAGTAAAATATGAAAAAATCAGGGGAGGCGCAAGACTTTTGAACAGTATTGTATAACATATAATGTAAATTCAGACACTTGATATTTGATATACCTCCAGTACACATGCTGATGTCTTTTGACTTTGTATTTATACATATGAACATAACATAATTTATTCTTGTGATCTTGACGAAATGCTGTTTTTGCTATTCTGAAACCTCTACGGTAAGAATTTGTTTGCCTTTGCACCACTGTGGCCCTATTTTGCTTTATACCTCTTGTCGAATGATCTTCAATTTCTTAAGGTTATCAGGGTTCAGTGTTCTAATTTTAGTAGGATTCAAGTAAGGAGGATTTTTTTTTAAGAAATGAGTCTTTAGTTATTTTGTTTGTACATGCGGTATTTATTGTCTTGTGGAAAGAGTTGATTTTATAATTAATGTATGTTGTGAGGCTTGCTGGCCTCTCTATTATCGTCTTTATCACAAGTTTTTTTCACTCTCATTTTCAGTTTTGAAACATATCATTACTTATGCATCCTTATTTTTATTTATATTAATTTGCAATACTAAAAGACATTGTGTGTACATTTTATCTACAATGGAAGTATGTTAAAACAATACTTGTTTCAGTGCTGAAATTAAAAATAAAACATTTAAAAAATGAAAAGACCTGCAGCCAAAGTGTTGTTTACAATAACATGCGATCACCACAGTCAGTCGTGGAATAGTCTGAAACACTCAGTCTGGTGAGAAAGTGGAATTAATATATAGCTTTTAATTCCAAGCGATATTTTTACCAGTATCATAAAGGTCAGTGAAAATCAGGTCACAAGACTTATTACTGTCAAACTGCCAACCAGATTTTAAAAATCATTCTGAATATTATTAAAATTCATACTTTTAAGTAACTTATTTTTATTGTTTTTAATGTTATTATTATTATTATTATTATTATTATTATTAATAATAATAATAATAATAATAATAATAATAATAATAATAAAAACTAAAAAATAACTAATAATAAAAATAATAGTAGTAGTAAGATGTTTTCATAATGAGCTTAGTGTGGTTATCATTGATTAATAAAGTGGGCTTTGCAAATGTAAAATGTGTATGTCTTCTTGTCTCCTAAAACAAACATGTTTTCACAGTCCAACAAACAAAACTTTTCAGCTTTTCAGGTGAAGCAAAAAACTGCAACTTTTTTTCCAAGCAATTCTAGTCCATTTCTATTGGTCAATTCATTTTGAAATGTTTACACGATATAAAGATAATGTATTAAAAAATACATTAAAACACAAAACAACAATGAAAATAAAAATTTGGAGAAGATTGGAGATGATAGTTCAAATCTGTAATAGAATACACTCAGTGATATATTTTCTCTGGTGTGATATTGTGTTTTTATCTAGAGAGATCACCCGAAAATAATGAAGATGTGTTACGAATCTGGACAACTGGTGTCTTACCTCACTGAAAACAAACTGTATGATCCAAAGACTGGAGATCATGAAGAGTACCTTCTCTATCTTCTCTTTGATGAAGAACTGAAGGAACATTTTGAGATACTGGGTAAGATTTATTCAGTCTTATGCAAAAGTTTGGCCACCCCTTGATAAATAATAGATTTTGGTGATTTTGTAATTGAAAAGGTGCTAACACAGACTCTCTAGGAAGTGGAAAAATTACACAATACTTTCAGACATTGATGTATTGTTATTTTTCATGCCATAAATTGAACAAAAATAAAAAATAAATATTATGGCACTGTGCAATAGTTTGGGCACCCTATGAGTTCCAAAGACACTTTTTACAGGGTTTCAGACCTTAATCAGCTCGTTAGATCTCATGCATGGCAACAGCTCTTATTAGTAAATGTAAACTGGTGCCAGTTTCAAAACTTTAGAAATATTCTTCAAACACTGTGCACACACACTTGTGGACACTCAACAACCATGGGTTCCTCTAAGCAGCTGTGTAAGTTATTGATGCCCACAATGCAGGAGAGGCTACAAGAAGATAGAAAAGCATTGTCAGCTCGCAGTAGAAACTGTTCCTGAATTGTGTTGTGCGTGTGTGTTTTGTCCTGAGGGGGATGAGCTGCACCGTGCATCCTAAAATCCAGTACCATCTCTATACTTTTGCTGAGAGATTGTTCTCCTGAATCCACTCTGCCAAGAGTCTCACCTCCTCTCTGTAGGCGTCTCACCTCCTCTCTGTAGGCCCTCTCACCTCCTGTCTGTAGGCTGTTTCACCTCCTCTCTGTAGGCCGTCTCATCATTGTTGCTGATCAGACCCACAGTGGTGGTATCATCAGCAAACTTGATGACGGTGTTGGAGCTGTGTCTGGACACAAATTCCTGTGTGAAAAAGGAGTACAGCTTGGGTTTAGAATGCTTCCCTGTAGCGTACCGGTGTTGAGGATCATGGCAGTGTTTTTGCCTATCCTTACGTGCTGTCGTCTGTTGGTGAGAAAGTCCAGAACCCAGTTGTACAGAGTAGTGTCACAGTCCCTGCCTGCGACCACTATGGGTTGCTATAGACTCATGGACCTTTTCAGCCCCCACATCATCTTGCACCTGTAATATATTCTATCACTGATTGCCGTTTGACCTGTACTGTGTTCCCTTATTTTGCTAACACCACACCGGCTCTCTTTGCCCAGCATTTTTCTCGCCAATGTACGATCACTGGTGAAGAAGAAAGTTTTGTTGGGTGGTAAACAAGCAATGGGTAAAAAAGCTTCGGCAAAGTTCTGGTAAGTCTATTTCCTTGGTTAAAGTACTATTTAGTTATTGTTCCTAAGAATAAAAAATAAACATGATTTTGGCAGTTCGCGTAAATATCGATGGCTGCGGAGTAGCCTACAGGCTACAAGCTGTTTCCCGACAGATTTTTTTTGCTTTAATGCATGAGTCTCAACTTTGTACGCTAGGTTTGATGCTGACGTCATATTCAGTGGTCGTTCGACAACCGGCTAGTCAACTGGCTTATGTCCAGACAACCATTAGCGCGGTCACGGGCAAATGCAAGTTTTCTGACCGCTGGGTGAAAGACCCTGCGTTTAAGGACTGGGGTAAGCCTGTAGTAGGGAATAACTGGCAACTTATTGTTCGGTATGTAAAAAAAATTGATGTCAACTGGATGGGAGCTAACGCACTTCGGTCGCATATACCAGCGTTTCTCAAACTATGGGCCGTGGACCGGTGCCGGTCCGTGAGAGTGTTCCTGCCGGTCCGCAGAGCCTCGCTTCTGCACCAATCAAAATTCAGTCAGATCAGGTCTGATCTCAGCCATGCTGTCATTGCGTGCCCCGCCCCCTCGACTTCACGGCCCGCCCCTTGTTCCAGCATGCTAGAATGTTCAGCGTTCCCGACCCGCCCTTTTCCCGGAAGAATCTCGCGCGGTTAACGCCGTTAACGGCAAGATTACAATGAGATTAACGGCGTTAAAAAAATTAATCTATGCCCGCCTCTAGTTTTTACACGTTTGACTAGACTTGCCCAATTCATTGACCATCTAATGAGCATGAAGTTTAGTGCTTTAGTCCATAAACTCTGATTAAAATAAGGACATTCATCATTAAGGCCTCGGTGTGGCTTAGGTTGCCTCACAGCACTAGAATATTTAAAGCTCCTGGACGGACTCTAATTATGTTTAATACGGCTTCTATCATGATGCCCAGATACAGATACAGGCTTTTCACAAAACCTGCTCTCTTTCATTATGGCATGGCAATAAAAACATTTAAAGGTCTTTAATCGTCTTTAAGGTATTTTGATCTACCTTCAATGTTGTGAAGTGTCACCGCTTCAGGAGAAAATCCTGGATGAAGAGTGTACATTCGGGCAGAGAGGAGGTGGGAGCTTCATTCCGAGGTGTACAAAAGTCTCACTATAAATTCCAAGCGCTTTGCTCCTCCACTGGTGTGAGTGTGTGCGCGTGGGTGTATGTGTGTGTATACAGATATATATTTCAATGCAGCATGGAAGTCCTGGGCATTCTTGGAAAAACTGCAGTCCTAGCACAGCGCGTTTGTATTATTTAAGATAGAAATGTATATTATAAGAGGAAAATATTTAAATGGAATAAATAATATATGAGTTTCACATCTTGGCTTTTTCTTTGTGCTTTTTATTTATATTCCTGGAAAAAAAAACAGGTAACTTTTACAGAGAAGTGAAACAGTTCTTTTCATTTCTTTTGAACCTTTTTTAATCTTCATGCAAGCATAATTTTTTAAATGGTGTATAATAATCAATATTAATGTGAGTTAAGAGGTTTTGATATGACAATACAAGAATGATCTTTTGTGTGGATGTATTTATCAACATTAACATGTTACATATTAAAGTAGTAAATATTAATATTAGTAAAAAAAATAGTTTTCTATACAATTCATAAGGCAATAAGTGCAATATTACAGTAAACCGATGCTGGTAAATCAAAAGGGAATATCGCTGAATTATGCAGAAATGTCAAAAAAAGATATACACAGTAATTCAAGGCAGTTTAATAAGAAATGCTTCATTAGAGAAAAATGATTAATTCTTTACAGTGGTGATATTAGGAACCAGGTGTCGTGTTTACAGTTTAAATGTTTTACTATTTACTGTTCACAATAACCAGCAATCCTACATGAGCAGGGCTTTCTGTGTTTTCATATGTAAGTAGTGTTGCTCCGATTGATCGGCCGATATTGGCTAAAAATAGCTTGATTGACAAACCCCAAAAGCGCCAATCACTTGACGTAAATTACTCGCGTGACTTATTCACAGGTGCAGCACGGCGCACAGGTAAACACCAGCAGAGCGGAGCTTATACCAGCGGCAGCATGAGTTCTCCCATCTGGAAGTGTTTCAAAGTGTCCGATAAAGATGTAAAGTTCGCCGTTTGCAATGTATGTCGTGATGAAATCCCTCGAGGTGGAAGCAAGCAACGACAGACAATACTTAAAGAAGCAACATTAGAGTTCGTTAGCATTAATGTTAATGCTAATGTTAATGCTAGCGCTAATGCTAGTGCTAATGCTAACGTTTAGATTTTAGATACAGAAAAGCACAGAAGAGGCAAGTTCTCATTTTCTAAAATAAACACTTGGTGGTTCTTCAAGATCTTGACTCTAGCCTACTTCTACAGTTTTTATTTTCAATAAAGTTAATTTAGAGTTAGTTTAATTTCTACAAATGGGGCAAACTCTGCTAGATTATAGATAAAAGACTCCCGTTCCCCTGCCATTCTGTGATCGGCAATCGGTGATCGGCCCCAAAAATGCTGATCGGAGCATCTCTATATGTAATGCTGCTTATGGTAATGGTACCTTACCCAGTGTCGCTAATTCCAGTCTTCTGTCCACAGTTTGGCCAGTTATTAATGCTTAGATACATTTATCAGCGTAACCTATTACTCCTGTGAATGTTATAGACTCCAGGGCTGTTCACGCAGACATCTGATATCATAAACACAGTCTTAAGACTCATTAACAAACTTCCCTGTTTGTACTGCCAGTTAAATTCAGCAAAGGCATCCTGTTACAGATGGTGCATTAAAACTGCAGTCAGGTTTGTGTTTGTGTAGACATTGGAACTTTTCCTAAATTCTTGATTATTATATATATTTTGCCATAAAAGAAAGTACTAATCGCCATTTAAACAAATATCAACAAAAGTAATCCTGGAAATGATTGCTTCTGTATGATTTTACGTTTATAGCATTTAGCCGTCACTTTTATCCAAAGCGACTTCCGTTCCCTAACCACAGGGGGCAGTGTTCCCGGAGCAGCTTGGGGTTAAGGGTCTTGCTCAGGATCCCAGTGGTGGGATGCTGAAGGTAGGATTTGAAGCCATGAGCCCTTGGTCCAGAAGCAAGTATCCTACCTTCTAAACTAAGTACACCCCTTTCCTTAAAGGCAGTGGTCTCCTTCAGCAGAATACTGTTCCCTGACGCTGCAGAAAGTGTTCAGGAATGATTTGAGGAACATGACGGAGTTGAAGAGGAGCTGACTTGGCCTCCAGATTCGCCAGATCTCAGTCGCATGCTGAACAAACCAGTCCAGTCCATAGAGGCTTCCGCTCACAGCTTACAGGACTTAAAGGATCTGCTGATTAAGTTTTAGTGCCAGAAACCACATCACAGGTAAAGTTGATGAGTCAGACCTGTTTAGTGGTGTAAGGGTGACAACACAGGTGGCTTATGCAATAGACTTGCATGCGTTTTTTATTAAACCACAGGCACCAATCAAGAACTGCTTCAGTATTTTCAGTGTGGAGTCAGACAGGCCACACTGTGG
>JBBPCW010000001.1:33498083-33511703 GCA_037974425.1 Phenacogrammus interruptus
GCCGAACAAAACAGGAGAGTTTAGAAAACCACGCCTACTTTTTGCGCTGAGCAGCGCGGCAAGCGCTGCGCATCGAGCACAACTCGCTGTTTTTGAGAGGTAAGCGCAAACCTCGCGGCGAGCGCAGCGCATGCCGCGTTCGGTCTGAAAGCCCCTTGACGCCGTTTAATGCCAGCCTGACACCCGATCTGTAGTTTGGTGTATTCACCTGTGGGGGCAGTAATGACTCTGTCCAGAGAGTTACACGTGTGTCATTTTGGTTTATAGTTCTGCACTGAAAACATGGATCTCTATTCTTTCTTAAAACTTTCCGTTTACATTCCTGTTTTAAAAATCCTTCTGATACAGCGTACCATTTGTTCGCTTCTGGTGCAGCAGACTCTGTCACAGAACATTTGAAATCGGCTTCAAAACTCACTCTCAGTCACATCCCTGAAAGCTTGAGGCCAGGCGTTAGCTTAACTGGAATGTTTATGCCCTGAGAGATTAATTCATGAGAAGTAAGAACCCTACAGAGCACTCAGAAGGCGAAACTACTGGTTGTGCAGTCAAATGTTATGTATAGTGAAACAAGTTCGCTGGGAGTGAAGTTCATTTCACACAGAATAATGCACTGTTCTCCAGGTTAACAGATGTAATGACCTGTTATTGTGTAAGTGTTTGAATGTTGAATTTGTTTCTCTCCCCAGTGGTGAGCTCTGATTGCAGTGTGGTTGCCCCTGCAGGAGGTGGCTCTGGTGTTGCAGTGCAGCAAACACTTAAGAAAGAGTGCAGACCTCTTCTCCTCTCATCGGGACCTGCTGCTTAGCAACACACCTGCCAGCCCCATTCAGGCTCTGCTGCCGTCCTGTTTACCCACTAAAAACAGGACTTCAGAGTAAACCATTGATGGATATTAACCTAAACTGTTCCTGTTTGATTTCTGACTGGTTTTCTCCTCCATTCTTTATTAAGTGGATAATGGAAGACTTTTTCCTTAAAAAAAACAAAGAATTAATTTCCATGTTTTTATGATCCTGTTTTGTCTCCTAAGATCTAAAAGACGTTGCTTTTTAAAGAGTTGCAAAGAAAGCAGTAAGCTAATCATTAACATGAACTATTTATTTGTTCAAAAATGTTTTTTGTGTGTTCTTTTGTTTGATCTCACATCAGAAGAAATGTTTCACATGACATTTGTTTCAATATTACATTAAGAAATAAAAGTTATTTAGTTTGGTCACAACAAAAATGAGAAGTTGTTGTGATAATAAAGAAGTAAGAAATAAAACTGAAATGTGTGGAGAATGTTCAGCCTGCTCAGTGTGAGTGAGTTCAGTGAGGTCTAGCCCGCGTTGCACCGTTTCACTACCAGGCTATACAGCCAACTGAGGTGAGGAAATCCTGCAGCCTCTCTAGGAGAGACTAATCAGAACAAAGTCGGGTACGATTCAACAACCTGAGCTTCACAATGTGGCTCTGCAGACGACGAGCCAAGGAAACCTTGCAGCCCGACCAAGAGAGAAAAAGGTCAGGCGTATATTACAACACACTCTAAAATGTTGGACATTAATAGTTTCCTGCATTGCTTTTATGTTGAATTGTGTTAATAATTTCATACTGTTCAGTAATAAACATGGTTGTCAAACCTCGACAAAAGGATTCTTTTTATTACTATTCAAGGTGCTACATGATCAGGGTACAACAAGACAAAGTGGCCATGTGTGAGGTAGGTCCAGTATCAGGCATGTGGGTCTCTGAACGTTAAGACGGCTGAACACACTCGTTATCCTGTCTTCACGCTTCAGGAGTCATTTCATTTACATTTATGGCATTTAGCAGACGCTTTTATCAAAAAAAAAACTTTCATTCCCTAACTACAGGGGGCAGTCTCTCCCTGGAGCAACTTGGGGTTAAGGGTCTTGCTCAGGGACCCAGTGGTGGTCTGCTGAAAGTAGGATTCGACCTCTTGATCCGGAGACAAGTATCCTACCCACTGAGCTACCTCCACCTATTTCATTAGAGCTATTTCATTAGAAGAGGGTATGCTTTGTGTGCCCCCTTGTGGAGAATGTTCAGTCTGCTCAATGTGAGTGACTTCAGTGAGGTGTTTTCCATCTAAAACAATCAATTTTGTTTCTTCATCGTCTAGCCAGGGTATTACAGTTTCACTGCCAGGCTCTACAGCCTGGTGGTGAAGTGGGAAAAACGGGCAAACCTCCCTAAGAGAGACTAACCAGAACAAAGTCAGGGGTATATTTCAACATCCTATTTCTAAATGTTGAACATCATTAGACTCCTGCTAAATATGAGTCAGTTCAGTGAGGTGTTTTCCATCTAAAAATTCACTGTTTATAAAAAAAATAAAATCACAAATTGCTAGATATAGCACTAGAAGTGTGTATAGATATATCAGGGTATATTACGAGTTATAGTACTAGAATGGTATATTACTATTGTGTTTGCTTACTATTGTGTTTTCTTTCTTTTTTAATTTAGATTTTATTTCATTTTATGTACACTATTCTTGTGTCTATGTGTCTGTGTGTTGTGGCAGTCATCACATAAACAATTTCCTTCGGGATTAATGAAGTTTTCTGATTCTGATTCTGATACTAGATATTACTATATTTAAATATTGGACATTAATTCCTGCATTGCTGTTTAATACGTTAACACTGTTCAGTAATAAACACGGTTGTTAAACCTCAACGGAATTTATTTTAGTATTTATTATTATTATTATTATTATTATTATTATTATTATTATTATTATTATTATTATTATTATTCTAGGCGTGACGTCATCTGCGTGCGACAGAGCAAGTGGCCATGTGTGCGGTAGAAGGCGTGTGGTCAGAGTCTCTGAATGTTAGGAAGGTTGAACACACTCGTTATCGCCTGTTCACGTCTCAGGACCAGTTTGATTAGAAAAGTACACGCTCCAGGCAGCCTGTCTGCGTTATGGGAAGGACTGTGTGTAGTCAGTAAGGCAGCAAAAATGGAGAACTGTTCTGATCTCCTCCCTGTAAAGAGCAGCAGCAGTAGCAGTATGGACAATCAGGAGGAACCCACCGTCAGAAATGACGTGAAACAAGAACGAGGAGAGGGTAGGGCGCTGGAGAGCTGTGCAGGAAAACGGAAAAGCGAGGAGCCCGACCCAGGGGAGGAGAGAGTCCCCCGCGGGAAGAGGAGAAGGGCTGGACGGGGTAGGCAGCTCCGGCCCGGTGAAAGGTACGTCCCCCCTCCGCAGAAACGCAACCCCACCGTGAGCTTCGACCAGGAGCACTTCGCGGAGACCTCCTACTACTTTCAAGACGGACTGAGGAAAGTCTACCCGTATTATTTCGACTTTAAGACCTATTGCAAGGGCCGATGGATCGGTAAAACCCTGCTGGAGGTGTTTAGTTCCGAGTTTCGGGCTGAACCACTCGAATATTACGAGAAAGCAGCCAAAGAGGGTCGAATACGTCTGAATGAAGAACCTGTGAGGGACCTGAGTGTAACACTGAAGGTAATACAATATAACCTTACTAATAATCAGTGCAAGAAGACCTGGGCTATCTACAATATATGGACAAAGGCATTGTGACATTACACCAACAGGGACTTCAATTACATTGCATTCCAATCCATAGACTTCAATATGAACTTGGCCCTTTGCAGCTACAACCGCTTCAACTCTTCTGAAAAGGCTTTCCTCAAGACATTGATGTGTTTATAATTCATTCTGTAGGGCATTTATGAGGTCAGGCCCTGATGTTGGACAAGAGGTTCTGGCTCACAATTTTCGTTCCAGTTCATCCCGAAGGTGTTGGATGGGGTTGAGGTCAGGGCTCTGTGTGGGCCAGTCAAGTTCTGCCACATCGAAACTGTGTCCACAAAGTTGTAAACATCACATTGTCAAAAATGTCTTGGTTTGCTGAAGTATTTCCTTTACTGGAAATATGAGGCCTAGCACAAGCCTGGAAAAATAGGTGTCCCAATACTTTTGTCCATGTTATGTATTAGTAGTATTAGCAGTATTACTCATATAGTACCAAAGACATGAGCCTAAAAATAAATTAATAAATGAAATAATGATGGAAAAGAACACCTAGAGCCACATTCAAGCTCCTCAGACTAGGAGTGATCATCTAGGATCAGATTGCTCTTTGTTTTTTGTTTTTTTCTCTGACCTTGCTTACAGGAGCGGGTCCTAGATCCACTTTCCTACACCGGGAAGCTATAAAACTAGACCCGTGACAGAATTGAACTTGTTATCTATCATCTGTTTTTCCAGAACAATGACTTTCTCAGAAACACAGTCCATCGTCATGAGCCGCCTGTACGTGGTCGGCCGTTGGAGATTTTGGTGGATGATGGTGAAGTTGTAGTGGTGGACAAGCCCGCCTCACTACCTGTCCATCCCTGTGGGCGTTATCGCCACAACACTATCATCTTCATTCTGGGGAAGGAGAGAGGCCTGTGTGGTCTTCACACGGTGCACCGGCTGGATCGCCTCACCTCCGGCGTTCTTCTGTTTGCCCGCACTCTGGAGGTGTCAAAGAAACTGGACCAGATGGTGCGAGACAGACAGGTGACTGAATCTTGAATCTTTCACGAAAGAATCAATTTCACTTAATTGATGGGATAATACATGTATGTGTATTCTATCGATGTATGTATGTATATTTTATGTTAAATGTGGGGGGGTCCAAACCAATAATAATGAAATGTGAAGGGGACAAATGCTACAGAATGAATGGACACAAATTCCCGCAGGAAAACTACAAAATCTTGTGGATAGCCTTCCAAGAAGAGCAGAAGCTGTTATAGCTGCCATGTAGTGTATTTGGTCCAAATACTCTACATGGACATAAGAATTGGGCCACCTGACCATCACACTACCAGGGATTTTAATGACATGACTATATTAAAGTCTATGTATCTGAATGCTATGTCATTAAAATCCCTGGTGGTTTGATGGTCAGGTGGCCCAATTCTTTTGTCCATGTAGTGTATTTGGACCACTGGCTAAAATGTAGTTTTAACTCAATAAATAGTCCACCTCCATCTTGGCTGGGAAAAACATAGCCCTTTAACTTAACTGTAAAAGAGACTTCCCTGTTGATTTTGATCTTTTTGTTTCTTGGTGCAGTTGGAGAAGGAGTATGTCTGTCGTGTGGAGGGGGAGTTTCCAGATGGAGAGGTGCTGTGTGAGGAACCCATATTGGTTGTCTCCTTCAAAGTTGGTCTCTGCAGAGTGGATCCAAAAGGCAAAGAGTGCCGCACGGTTTTCCAGAAGCTAAGCTATAACGGACATTCTAGCGTGGTGCGCTGTTTTCCACTCACAGGACGCACTCACCAGATCCGTGTGCACCTCCAGTTCCTGGGTTTCCCTATCCTTAATGACCCCATTTATGGATCTTCTGCATGGGGCCCAAACAGGGGCAAGGGAGGTCTGATGAATATGAGTGACGAGGAACTGCTAGAAGCCCTTCTTCAGGAGCATCGTTCAAAGGAGAGTTTGCACCTCCTGGATATTCCTGATGAAGTCCTGTCCAACAAGAGGAATCCAAAAACAAGCACAGATGGGGATGTGCTTGTAAACAATGACCTGCTAGCCTCGGCTGAATCTGTAAGTCCTGCCAGTGAGGAGAAGATCAGTAAAATGGCAGGTGCATCGTTACAGACTGGGGTTTCTGAATCAAACACCTCTTCAAATGGGACTGAAGCAGAAACAAATGGTGCACAGGCAGAGAAGGGTAGTTCTCTCTCTGAGGAATCGTCCAGAAGTGCATATGATGCAAGGGTTGTCAGAGATCATTTGTGTGGGGAGTGTAAAATTGTGCGCCCCGACCCTACAGAGAAGGAACTGGTCATGTACCTGCATGCTTTGCGCTACAAGGGACCTGATTTTGAATACTCCACACAGTTGCCTGATTGGGCTAAAGAAGACTGGCTACAGGATTAATACCTTTTTTGGCCTCACTTGCTGTAAAGTAGTACAAGGGACACAGATTTTTGCCATTGTTTTTATTTAAGAATTTTCTTACTCTTTTAAAATGAGTTGAGTAAGTAAAAGCAAAGTTGGGAAGTCACATCAAGCAAAATTCCATTTTTGTCTCATCCAAACAAAGGGCTTCCTTCAGTAAAATATGTCTTTTTTTTTATTGAGATTCTCTATTTTGTTTCCATCACATTTCCGTCTTAAACACTTTAAATCGGACATTACACAGAATCAACACGTAACAAATTTATAATGGTACTTTCACAACGACGCAGCACTCTGTTTGGCACAAATAATTGTTACTTTATACATTTGGCACTTTGTACATTAGAAAGGTAGGACAGCAGTTAATGGCCATTATTCCAAGAAAGGATGACATTTTGTAGGGATGCAATATTGTGTCTACCAATGCTGATACAAAAATGGAAATTGGAACTGCATATTCCTGAATTAGAAAAATATAACTTGTTTCTGTAAGCTTGGAAATGAGGTCAAATGAGAAAATGAAACTATTTTAGTGTGGTGCTCCAGGATCAACTAAATATTCTGCTCTTCCTGAGAGCAAAAAATGAAATATCAGTTTGAAATATCTGTGAAATGTCTGCCTGGGGCCAATATTATTTTTCCATATATCATCATGCGTCCCTAACATTTTGGCAATGAATTGGCCAGAGAGGACCATAAATAGTTAACTGATTTAAAGCCAGTGGAACTTCTACTCAGTGTTGATTGCTTGATTAAACAATTATTTCTTCAATATTCATTTTTTTTTACATTCCTTCTGATTATTGTTGAATATGCATGTCAAAGAAATTTCATTTTCATACAACACAGCACCACACTTTGCACCATGAAATCTGTTACAACTTTCTTTGCGCTCTTGTAATCATACATCCTTTGGACAATTACAGACATGTACAGACAGAACATACATTTTAATGTGCAAAAAATAACCATTGCACAGGTTCAGCACATGCCCATTAGTTGATACAGGGTAAACGATTACTTTGAAATATGTCCACACAGTTCCAACTTCAGGAGAAAAAGTTCTGCCTTTATGGTTACTTGTTGGTATTTGGAGAGTCAGAAACCTTAATTGAGGTTTAGACGAGAATAGGAAAGGATTCTATGGAAAATCATGATTACTGTTGCATCTAAATATGAACACAGTGAATGGACAATAGTAATGTATTTAGTAAATAAAACTGTCATAAATAAGATTAAATTGTGCAAAACAATACATCCCATTTGGATCTCTATGATCAAAGAATATTTAAATATAAACTGTGTACCAGGGCTTTTGTAGGCATTTGCCTTGGTGTGGGTCAAAATAAATGTACTACAAGGCTTCGGTAAGTGCTCTGGCCTTGTTCAAGTTCAGGCACCTTAATTAGAGGAACTTTGTGTTGGAAGATGGCAATACAAGGCCACAAGGGACAGGCTCCTTTCACACCTCTGTTGTAGTGCTTATGCAGGAACACATGCAGTGACATCAGTGTCCAAAACTGGTGTAAAAATCACTGGTGGAGGCAGCGTGAAGTTAACTTTAAAGGATTCCACAAGATGTGTGGCCTATACTGTAGTGAATATAGATCTGTATCCAGTGTCCAATGAACATTTACTGATAAATTATTTGTCAGATTCTCTGTACAAGTTAGAAGTAGACATGCTGGAAACAGTCAATGAGATTTTATCTAGTGAATGTTTCAATCAGCTGCTGTCCTCATCTCTCCCATCCCTCTTGATCCAAACGTCTGGCATGTCAGGTTTACTGTTCGGCAATATCACGGGCAGATCGCTTTGGCTTGTCCGCCCCCTGCCAGAGCCGGGGGAAGTAAGGTCGTAAACTGTTTCTCGCAGCGACAGACGTAAAGTGTCTCTCTTGCCGTTAAGGTGGCCTGGTCGCTGCTCTCCCTCAGTGGCAGTGGACGGAGGGGCTGAGACGGTGGGCTCGAGGTCACTCAAGCACGTCTCATTAGAATCTTCGAGTCCTTCAAAGGAACTTTGAGACTGACATGACAAAAGGCGTTTGTGTGGATGACATCTAATGGGCCCATCCAAGGAAAGTGACCGTTTAGTGGCATTGCTTGTGATCTCTGTGACCATGATATCATCAATGCTGGAGGACGATGACATGGACTCATTCCACAGCTTGACTCCAGAAACAGGCTGACCACGGCATTTCTTGCACAAAAGCTTCTCCTTTGCCGGATCACCTGGAGGAACGACAACGGTTCGCAGAATGTTCACTCTGTAAGGGGAGGAGGTCTGGAGTGCTGGAGGAGGGTTGCAACCTTTGAGGCTCCTGCTGCCCGTGTCCTCACTGTCCGCTTCCATGCTAATCCTGTCATAATCTCGCTTTGGACTGAGACCACAAAACTCGATGTCATCTGAAAGGACAGAAGGTCTGTTGGACAGCTTGCTGGTGCAAGTGCTATTTTCAAAGCTGTCATTCAGATGACAGGCTAGTGGTTGCAGCTCATACTGCTCTGGCTCCTTCCTCATCCCTGCCTGCTGGTGCCTGTGACGCTGCTGATTAGGGCACAGGAATCCTCTGCCGCCTTCTTTGTCGCTGCCTCTTGTACTTCGGGATCCTGTGCCACAGCCAAATGCCCCATTGGCTGAAAGGCTGGAAGTTCCAGGCTCAGCGGCTGAGCATGAAGACATACTTTCCGTGGTTCTCTCTGTTGCACACGGTATAATTATTTTTCCACAGTTCTTCTGGGGACCAAAGAAGCAGCAGAGCGACTGAAAGAAGAAAGTGGCAAATCCACATGCCACGCATTTCACGAGGAGGAGAAAAATCCCGAGCTTTCTGAAAAGCAATGCAGTCGCTGGTAGCATTATGATCCCCACACAAAAATATGCTCCGGAGCCTGTGGCTACAGGACAACCCATTCTCTTCAAGGAATGCGCTACCCTGCCTAGTCTGTCGGTGTGTGGGGCCAGACAGTAGGAAATACAGTAATTGACTGCAAAGTCAACAGAAAGTCCTGCAGCTGCTGAAATGAACAGTGCTTCCACACTATTTAACTGCCATTCTAGAAGTACAAGCAAGCCTACAGTGGCAAAAACACTGCCCCCCACAGCAACAGTCACATAAATGCTCAATGGTATATTCCATGTAGTAAGCAAAAGCAGTGTGAATGTAAGTGCCACAGAAAATCCCGCAACCTCCAGTGTCTCTGAGCTTAGACATTGCTGGAGGTCGTAGAGTGATAATTGGCTCACAAACCATCCTTTCTGGAGTCCTGGCGGAGCTCCTGCAATTTCCTTATTAAACCATGCCACAATCTGACTGTAGAACTGTGAGGTTCTGCTGAAGTTGAAACTGTAAAGCTGCGAGGTCTTAAATACTACAACAAGGGCAACAATTTGACTGTGTGAATTAAAGCGAAGACCTCCGTTCCTGGGTGCGTGCCTCTCTGCCTGCTGTTCTGCCATCATCATTTTGAGGCAGTGCTCGAAAACGTTGGGAGGATAGGGAAAGGAAATGTTGTTGCAGCAGAAACTGAAAGCGTCTTCACTCTCAGAACAGCGCCGAATAGACACCCAGTGAATCAAGTCCTCCACAAAACAGGCATTGTCTTCCGCTGCTTCGTGCTCTGCCGACAATGGTGAATAAAAAGTCTGGTTTCTAATTTTCCCGCACAGGTCTCGCAGCCATCGCTGGGCCTCAGAACTCGTCATATTGAAATCTGGATCTATGGCAAAAGAGCCATTGCCTTTCGGATTGAAATGATCACCATCATCAGTTGGGATAACACCCCAGATGAGAGTCAGGTTCATGGGCTCGTCTTCCCCTTGTTTTATTCTCTCAAACATGAACTGGTGCCGATATTCTGCATCATACCTCTCAAACGGGTGACTTGAGCGGAACAGCTGAGTTGCCCTGCTGTCTGAGGATGGCAGTTTCATGCCAGGATCCACGCATGAGATGTAGATGCCTCCTGCAGCTAGCACTGCAAACCAGCAGATCCATATGTACCGAAACTTAACCACAGCACAGGGCAGGAATTTAAAAAATAGTAAGTTCGATGTGTCGTTGAGGCCTCGTTTAAGACCCCGGATTTTCTGTCCCACTGTAAAGAGGCACCTCTTCCTTGAACTGTTGTCCCAGAATCCCCCAGGAAGTTTGGAACGGCATAGCTTCCACGGTGGCTTAGTAGCAGAAGCTAAAGTTCCTATGGCATAACGCTCTTTCAGGACAACCGCACAAGGTAGCCAAACAAGAGCAAGTAGCGTGTTGATTAAAGAGGCACTGCCAAGGTACACAGCGAAACACCTCACAACTGTGATGCTGCTTATGCAGCCTGCGTAGAACGTGATGCTGGATGTTAGGCCGGATACCAATATCAAGTACCCCACTTCCTGTAAAACTCGATGCATTCTCTTTTCTAGTGCAGCAGGAGGATTATGGCTCAGTTGTGACTTCCAGAAGTCGATGAAGGTGAATGCTTGATTTGAACAACTTCCCAAAAGGATGAGAACTGACGCAAGATTGAGGAGTGGGAAGAACGCAAAGCCGAACACTACTTTGTAGATGAAATAGGATGTCAAAAGAGACAAAGTGACTGCAGCCAGTGACATAACTGCCAAAAGGAGTGATTTAAGGTATAAGGCCATTGTAAGTAGCAGCGCAAGAACTGTTAGAATTGGGTAGACCGAGTCTCGTGAGAGGTAATACTTGAAAAGTTTTTGCTTAATCCCCAAGTCCATCCCTGTTATGGTAGTGTTGTTATGTGTGAGCTCATTACCCTCAAGGTACGACAAATAAACCTCCATTAATGCATCTCCTTTCTCCACCGGAAGAAACAGTACACTGTATTTTAGGGATGGGACCTGGTATTCAACAGTCTGAGGCCCGAGAAAATCCTTATCCACCAGGTAATGTAGAATCTGAAAGATGGCGCTGGAACGCTTGCAGTCGTGCGGAACAGAAGCGCAGTAGCCGTATTTACTTCTTTCTATGCATGAGGCAACCAGGCTTCCATCATAGTAGTAAGGAGCGCAGTATCTTAGCAAGCCTAAGCTGTTTGACACTTGCTGCGCTGTAAGGCTGAAACAAGACGAGGCGTTGTTGAGAAGAGCCAGGAAGTTTCCAAGAGACCAGCTTGGGCAGCATTCTCTTTTATTAGCCTTGAAGCCAGCAACCTCCGATTTAGGCAGACAGAGGTTTTTGAAGTGTGCAAACTGAAAGGTAAAAAAAAAGATGCATAGATTTTTCCTTGTACAGACATTCTTCCATAGCACAGATTACACAGATTACCTACTTTTCAAATATTATATGTTTCATACCTAACAAACTAAGTCAATATATATGTTCTATATATGTTCTGAAGCATGAGGAATGCTGCAGTTTACCTGGGCCTGTTCCATCTCACACATGGAGTAGATTGCCTTCAGACTCCAGAGACTGGCAGAGTTTCCTGAGCGGAAGACCAGCTGGGCATAACGATCTCCTGCAGGGTCACAGATGGAGCAGGGAGACAAGCGTTCTTTATTTCAAGCTCCAGTCCATTTATTGATTAATTAGGCTGAAATGCTTCATATTTTATTGGCTACTGGCAGGTGCCTACATCGTCATCTTCATCATTTTCCCTTACCTGGAGCATAGCAGGAAAATGTGTTCTCTGTTGAGTCTCTGTGCAGCATCCTCTTTGAACGATGTTTTGAGTGAACTCTACTAATGACCTCTCTGTAAACACCAAGAACAATGAACTATCAACCTTCCAGACATTTCAGGCAGGTATATTAGAAAATGTACACACAGAAGGTAGCTCAGTCACAGCATGCTGTACCGTGCTATGCTCTTGTCTGCAAATCGCTGTGAAATCAGAGAGAGTGGTTTCCCAGGCCCAGTGCTGTCCTGCAGCTTTGACCACGCAGCCAAGCGAATCCCAATGTCTGTTCCGCGCGGCTCGAATCCCTGTAATAGCCCATCATTAAACACACAGAAGGTGGCTGAATGTCCTTTGAAGAACTCAATAAATTAATCTGCAAGGCAAATGGGCAAGTCTGTCTGAGGGGTCAGTTCATTGGCAGAAAATGTATTCTGGGAGGAAATGGACGCTTTTGTCCAGCGTGGCTTTGAAAGCAGCACATATAGTGTAGAAAAACAAACGTTTCTCTGGTTTCAGTAAGAAGCAATTCATGTTCTTCATGTTCTTGCATGCTTAAGTCAAGTAGTTTAGATAAACGGAAGCCTAGGAAAACTGCTGAGTTCACGCACTATAAATGGAAAGGTACTTACTGACAAAGGGTCTGAGAAGTCTGGCAAGGGACCAATCAAAATCCCTGCCAGGGAGAAGGTGAGGAGCACGACCACACATGAGATAAGTACAGCCACTGGGTATTCCACTATGAACTGGGAGTAGCTGTCAAAAATTAAAAATGAAGAAATCTGAGATGCAAAACTCGTAGATGAACATGTTAAAAATACATTCAACTATATAATAAATCAGATAGTCCGGTGTATCGCCAGATAATAAATCAGATAGTCCTGTGTATAGCCAGATAATAAATCAGATAGTCCGGTGTATCGCCAGATAATAAATCAGATAGTCCGGTGTATCGCCAGATTTGCTAAATACAGTGCGACCCCTGCAAAGTTGCGGTTCGGAGTTCACGGCCTCACTTTTTCCTAACCATAATTATTCATGGAAATCCCAACAAATATCCTCTGCATATAATTTTTAATACAGTTTAGTGCTAAATTATTAAGAAAAATATAATTTACTAATTTTGTATGTAAAATAAAACATAAATTCAGCTAAATTTCCCTAACCTGAATGACTCAACTATTTTTTTAATCAGAAATAAAAACAGCCGGATTCCCCTTTGACACTACTTCACAAGCATTTAGACATTAGATTTAGTAAACAGATTCAGATGAAAAATCTATCTGCATTTTTGTTCATATTTATTATGAACAGAGTACCATATTATTACTGACATGAACTCACCAACTCACCTTTTGGGAATCCTGTGGAGTCTCTCAGTCCTATAAAAGAGACAGCTTTAAAGGGATTGTTTACACATGGGTATGTTCGCATTCATATCAATCAGAAGAGCATTTAAGAAAAAATTTGGACCTGACTGTCACCACATGATGCTGAACAGGCTTGTAGTTACTGCCATCACGTGATCCCTGCAGCCAGTGACACTGCATTGTGTTGTGACACATGGGCTGGTGGAAGGGACTGCACCTGTGAACGGCCTTGACCGCGCCGGTTGAGCAGTCAGAATGGGAAGGCGCATTCGTTTGATTCAGACAGACATTGCCTGTGATTGGCTGGTGGTGGCCGCAGCATGGGCATCTCTTGAGTTGAGGTGACTTGTAGGTACAACTCTGCAACACTTGGTCATACAGCTGAGAGGAGGAGGGGTGTTTGGAGAGATTGTTTATCTGGTCCCCCTCCAAGGTGTCCTGATTTGTTGGAGACTCTGCATCCTCACTGTCGGGTGGAAACAAAGACAGCTTCGGGATCTCGCTGCAAAGAGAACAGGAAAGAGCATCAGCCTTGTTTGAGCATTTATATAGATTGTTTTGGACGCGTGACGCCACGTTTTTGTGTCGCTCCAAAACCATTTTTCGTGCCACAAAAGCGATAGACCTGTTTAGCAACAGGCTGTGAGGGGGCTGTGGACCA
>JBBPCW010000001.1:33616343-33626845 GCA_037974425.1 Phenacogrammus interruptus
CAGAGTTGGGAAGAACTTTCTGCAGAATGAACATTGAGACACTGAACCGCTTGAGTTTCAATACAAACAAACAGAAAACATGGGTGTTCTCAAACTTTTGACCGGTAGTGTAGAGTCTTCCCACACGCAGAGTATCACACACTCTTTCTCTGGTCTATGCTTCCCGAGAAAGTCAAATGAAGTCATAAATAACATTCAGTTGAACAAGTGTGAGTTTCGGATCATGGTAGTTGGACTGGTTGGACAGTAGCTCACTGGGTTCGCTGATTAGAAACTCTGCATCCCCGAGTTTGAAGCACCTGGTGGTTTGCTGGTTGTTGGAGTCGCCCCTGTGATCGGAAGGTCATAGGTTTGAATCACAGGACCACCTATGGCACCACTGAGGTACCCTTGAGCAAGGTACTGTCCCCACACACTGTTCCCTGGCTCCTCCTCTCCCTGGCTGCCCACTGCTTCACTTGGTGAATTGGTTAAACACAGAGAAATAATTTCACTCTGTCTGCTTTGATGTAGTGCGTTCACACGTGACAGTAAGGGCCACTTTACTTGCTTACTTTACTTTGAATGATGATCTGTGTCACAAATGTATACGGGACACTAATCTTAATATACTGTTCCTAATACTATATAGCACGGATTCCAAATCCCAGTCCTTTTAACCCCACATTACTCACACTTTTGCTGTTCGTCTGATTCTGAGCTCGTAAACTAAACTTTTCAAAGGCAAAAGTGGTGAAAACACAAAAATGTGCAGAGCAAAGGCACATTAGGGCTAGGACTGGGAATCCCTGCTATATACTGATCACCCTAATTTTGAGAAGTATGCTGGGAACACCCCACAAAGCCTGTTGTTATGGAAATGCTCTGTCATCTGGCCATCACACTTTGGCCCTTGTGGAAGTCACTCAGGTCTTCATGCCAATGTTTCCTCCAGGTTTGTGCAGATCAGGAGTCACGGATTCAGTCGCACACAGATTTTTGGAGAACTTTTATGCGGAGATCCCCCAATAAAATGGAAACTGCAAATATCCTCCACCTTTCTTTGCTTTTTTGTGGCAATAAATATACTTTGTCTGGGTGTTTTCACACAAGGGGACTCAGGGCAGGCTGTAGCCGACCTGGAAGCTCCAAGCGCAATTTCTCCGCGGCTCAAGCACTCAGAGACTTCAAAAGGGGCTTTCAGACCGAACGTGGCACGCGCTGCGCTTTGCGCTAAAACCCATTATTTTCAGTGGCTTGCGCGGCGCAAGAGCATTGGTGGCCTTCTCGGCGGCCTTGTGCGCGCACCGCAGTCAAAGTTTAAATTTGTTGAACTTTGACCGCTGCACGCCGTGACGCATTTTTGCGCGACCAATAGAATCAAAGCATCGAAGCGGGCTAGTGTTCGGTCTGCCCCGTCTAAACACACACACACACACACACACACACACAGCGGGTTTGGAGGAAAAGCTAATCTTAAAAGTCTCTGAGTGTCCTGAATCTACAGCCCACAGCAGATTCTCTCTTGGTGCTAACAGAGATAGCGCTAGTGCTAACTCTGTTATCCGGGACAGGAGAGTTTAGAGAGCCACGCCTCCTTTTGCGCTGAGCCTTTTGGAGTGAAAGCGCAAATCCTTCGGCGAGCTCAGAGCATACGAGTTTACCTTTAGATTTTCTTTAAGGGTAATGCATGAAACAGTTTAAAGTGAAATTAAAGGGACACAACAACAAAAATGCAGGTGCTCTTGGAACATGACCCCCACGAAAAGCAGGAGGACACTATATCTTCCTGACAGGCGACGATGTCTGTGGGATCATTGTTGACTCTGTAAGGTATATACTACTGTTTAAAAGGTTGAAATCACTTGTTGTTATGTCGAATTAAAACTTATTTTATTCAATGATAACATACACAATTAAGAAATAATTATTATAAGCTAGACACTAGAAAGTAATGTTACAGCTTTTTGCAACAATCAAGAAGTTATTACAAGCAGGCTCTATAGACAGAGGGTCCTGCATCCCAAAATTCTGCATTTAATCAATTTTAAAACACACTTCAATCATGTTGTGTCATATAACACTAAGCATTTTTGTGGTTTCTGTTTATTCTTTGAAAAATCTCTCCTAGTTTCATTTCATTTCATAATTTTTCATCATTAATCCTGCTTTTTTGCTTTGTCTACATTAAGATCACACTAAAAAAAAACAAAAGACCTAAAAAACACAGCCAATATGTGTGAACCACTGGGCTTTGGTCATTTTATTGTCCAAGAGTGATCTACTTTCATCACTGAGCGCCTTTTCCGCGCCTTGCGTACGCACAGAGGCTCAGTTCCACACTTTATTCTGACAGCGTTTCCTCATTTCACCACTTTTTCAACAGGTTGTGATAAACTACTCCATAGTGAAGGGTCTGAAATATAACCAGGCCACACCGACCTTCCACCAGTGGCGTGATGCCCGGCAAGTCTATGGACTCAACTTCGCCAGCAAAGAGGAGGCCAGCACCTTCTCCACTGCCATGCTTTTCGCTCTCAACGTCCTCAGCTCACAAGACGCAGGTGAGCACTGAGCCGACACCGTTACCGAGTTTCCTCACTCCACCTTTTAACAAACCGCACAGACATGTGACCATCAGTCATCCTGCGAGTTCTTCCTGTGGTTCCTTCAGACCTCTGTTCACCACCATTGGCTGAGATTCTTATTGGTTAGTTTAGATCAGTGGTTCCCAACCTGGGGTACGGGCCCCCTTAGGGGGGCGCTAGAGATCACGGGGGGTGTGCACAGTTTTGTCAGCGCTGAGGTTACCGAAATATATTTGTACACATTAAATTCATAAAATCCCAATGTCTGAGAAACGTAAAAGTGTGTGTGTGTTTGTGTGTGTGTGTGTGTGTGTGTGTATAACAGTATAAGAGCAAAAACCTACTGCTGTTTGCAAACAAAAGTTTCTAATTAATCACTTTATTCTTTTTATGAGTCTCTGCGGGTAGGAGTTGGGGTTGGGGGGGGGCGTGCGGCTGGCTTGTCTTGGACACAGGCAAGGGGGGCTTCATGGAAAAAATACTGGGAACCACTGGTTTAGAGGGTGTGGTGCTTGATAAGATTGGGTTAAATTACTGAAAACCGTTATATTAGACTGGATTAGCTCAGCATTTTTGCAACTTTTTCATTGGTCCAAATTTGAATTACACACTTTACATTGTAGTCCATAAATACTGAATAAGCCTTGATTGTAATAAGCCTGAGACCTTTTTGTGGTTGTGGACTGTCCAATAGAGATGCAGGACACATGGCCTGGTCATGGTGCCTCTGGTGTGTGTTGGAATGCCAGTCCTCCCTGCATAAATATCCCACTCCTACCTTTTCTGACTAAAGAGAAGTGGCGACAGGGGGCATTTCGTTTAGAAGCTGTTGGGATGCAGCAGGTTAGCATGCTACTTTACACTTGCAGGTGGAGGCCCTCGCATGCAGTTCGACTCTTACTTAAGAACAGCATGCAGGCTTCTCTGGTTTCAGGCTGCTGCTACTTTTAAGCTTAAAGGGGTGTCTGGTCACAACTCTGCTTTCCCTGACGTCTCCCCATTGGTGGTAACCATGGCTAAAATATCCGTGGAGCCGACCAGTCTCAGAGCGCCACTCTTACGTGCTCTCATGCTTTTCTGGCGGGGGGGCAGCTGGAGATGAGGGTGTCGGAAGTCCCAGCTCTGCTCAGCATGCAAAGAAAAGAAGAGTTGGTGTTTGCCTGGCTGCACTCACCTGGGTCCTGACCATTATCACCTAACCCTTATGCCTAGGGTCAGCAGACCTAATCCAGGCCGATCATAAAATATTTATTACAGGCTCCCAACCAGGAGAATTAGTGCTATGCTAGGAGCGCCGTTCTCCCCCGGGCCAAGCCGAAGGGTCAGCGCCGCAGTTATAAAACTCAGCAGTAAGTATTATGAGTCTGGGTGGAGAGGGGTGGGGGGGTCTTGTTTTAGAATTGAGAGCGAATGAGAAAAGTTCAGCTGCATGGTGTTAACAATGTGATGAAATGGCTGTGAGGTGCTATTGTGGTGCCCTCGGTCGGGGCGTGATGTTCTGGAAGCTGCTGAATGGGTTCTGGCAGCAAGCCTGGCTCGATACTCGTGATGAGCGCGTTTGTCCGGGCTATTTCTGAATGGTCCCCTTCCACCTAAATTTGAGACCCCACGTGATGTCAACATGAGGGTGGAGGTGATGGATATAGCCTGCTGGTGATGAGTGTTTGTGAGTTCAGCACCAGTGAAAATGGCATTCTTTCATTTTTGGAGCAAAGGAATCATTTTGAAAAGAAAAGAAAAAACACCAGTGCAGTATTTTAATGGTCCAGTGCTGAGGCTTCGCGCACGCTTGCCTGACGTTCTCACATTAAGCTTAACTCGAGGCCAAACTGATTTTTTAATTGATTTCCAATTTTTCTGATACTATTTAGGCTTGAGCTGTTTGACAGAAGTATCAGGAATCACTGCTATATTGCATCTTTTACAACAACTATTAAGTTGCCCAATTTAAAACTCTCCATTCCGGGATAATCGGTAGGAAGTCATATGTGTCTCATAGTCTTTCATTTAATGCGTAACATTGTATTGCAGTGAAAGAGAGCCCTTTCTTTTACTGCAGTCATGCTAAATGGACACAGCTGTGTTGCAGCTTTCCTTTTACACCCATCAAAGTTGTTAGAAACTAATAGGAAACTTCAAATAACTCCCTAATAGCAATAGTAGCAGACAGTGATTTTGCCCATTCAGCACAGCCACCTTTACCCATTGTATTATTTTGAAGAAGAAGTGATTTATAGGCTATAAAAGTGTTTTGCAAGGGTTCTCAGTCTCGGGCCTGACGACCTCACACTGTGCATTTTTGTGCAATTCCTCAACTACCACACTTTATTCAAACTGTTGACTAATTAACAAGTTCCTCATGTGCAAGAATACACAGAAATGTGGAGAGCATGGGGTCTGTAGGACTTTAGGAAACACTGGTACACATTTGCACACAGTCTCACAAGCCCAAAACAGACAAAAAACGAACCCTTTTCTGATTTGTCCATTAAAAATTTAAATGGCTTGAAGAAGCTGTTTGTGATTGAACCACTTCATTTAAGACAGGCGTCTAAAAGTATCCCGCTCAAACATTCAGGAAGAAAATACACGGCTATTCAGTTCAAATGAACTTGGGTCTGATACACACTTCATGCACCTTTGAAGGCAATATTATATAATGTATGTCATGAATGAAGCAGAAGTCTAATAGTGGTTCTTGTGGTTCATGGAAGGAAGCCATGTTCTGGTCATAAACCTCCAGGTTCTGGGTTACTCTTTTTTAGCGTGCATGTGGGACTCAGCACAGATGAATGGGACTCTGACCCTCGATCAGTTCAGCAGAGATTTATGAGCACATCCCATCCCCCGGGGATACATTAACTCTTTGCCTTTGCCACGGCCCACATGATTCATTGTGTTTCTGGGCCTTAGACCTGCGGTTAAATCTTGCTGGCCAGCACTTTTTACCCTGTAGCGGCTTCCCCTTGTGTTTCAAAATACTATGGCTTGCCTCGGCATCCGTGAGGCACTCAGTAGCTCTTTTAGTCGATCTTATTATTCTCCATGACACACTAATCTCTAGAAATATACTTAACAGAATTATGTGTCTTTAATTGTGCCATTTAAGAAATTCAGCAACAGCCTTTTTATGCCCCAGCTCTTTGTCAACTGAGAATAATGCCGTGGGAGCGATTACCCCGAGGGCAATAATGTAGTTCTGTAATGTAAATTCTGTTGTATTTAAATTTTTTTGTTGCATTTTGTCAGTGTAGGCTGTATTTTATCAGTGTTTGTGGTATTTGTGAGATTTGGTGATATATCACACTACTATTAAGTGCATCATACTATAATCTGTATATTCAATATCAGCAAAAGCTCAGCTTTTCAAATATGAGAAATATAAGAGATGAAAAATAGTATGAAATAGTACTATTTCACTAGTACTACAGCTGGACAGTGTGTGTAGTGTAGTGCAATGTAAAGCCTGAGATTAATTTGACAACAGCCATTGTCTAAAAGCTCCTGTAGTTTAGCTCCTGTAGGGCAAAATGACAGTTCTGTTAAGTCAGCTGACAGACGCCCAAGCTGCCTAGCGCCATGCTGAGTGACGGGGGGAGGGAGAGGAAGCACCAACCCACCCCACCCCCCAGAAAGAGCAAGGCCAATTATGCTCTTTTGGACCCCTGCTGTGAATGGCTGTGGCATCACCAGGGTTTAATGCTTAGGCGGCTGCGCCTTAGCATGCTTTTATCCTAAAGGATTGTAAATTTACTCAGTATATTATAATAATAATAATAATAATAATAATAATAATAATAATAATAATAATGTGTCACAAGGGTCTTTTGTGCCAAAAGTGTTTTTTTGAGTCTTTGGAGAGATGCTTCAGAAAAACACACTGTTGGTTTAGTGAACATCCTTGCAGTGGATAGTTCCCAAAAGAGTCCTCCCTCATTTCCCCCCTTAATCGCTCACTGTCACATTCATAGAATTGTCCACAGACAGTAATCTTGTCCTGTAGTGAATGAACAGAAGTGTTGTTGACCAGATCTGGCAAAATGAGTCACAGTGACCCAAAATTCAAAATTGAGGTTTTGGGATCATTAAAAGATGAGAAAAAAAGCTTTAAAATGATATCTTGGTCAAAGCTGTATCTTAAACGGTTGTCAAGTTACAGTCGTTTGAATTCTGGTTTCGCAGCACCATTTTCCAACTGAAAAACCCAGAAAATCGCATTTAAAGTTTCTGTCAGTTTTTGTTGATATCTTTAACAATCCATAGCTTTCAAAGAGATGCACCCAGTATTCAACAACAACATTTTACTACAGACAATTAGATACTTAGAAAAATACATTAAATCAGACTGAAGACACATCACTAGAGCCAGAGAACTCACTGACCGACTGGATTCAGTCTCGCTGGCAGCAGCAGAGCGCTTACTGGAGACTCCACTGAGATTAAACTTCAGCTATTTTACATAATTTTAACAATGGCATTATACCAAACAGCACTCACACAACACACACACTTCACTCTAAACAACTTCGATGATGTTGACCCATAATACAAACATTAAACCCGATCTTTGTGAGGAGATATATTCTGAAAAACCGCTAGCATTAGGCTACACAGAACACTGCTAATCTGTCGAGGGGTGGGCGGGACTAGGCTGTGAACAGGGCTTCCTATTGGCCACTGAAAACATTTTGTGTATATGATTTAAGCATTCTGATAGGTTTAAAAAGATCAGGGATTGATGTTTTAACACCATACTTGGACAGACTAAACAGCCATTTAAGTACATTTTCACAATTATTTCTAGGATGAAACTTTGAGAGATTAATTTTGAAGATTATTAGTAGTACTTCTTAGTAGTAGCTACTGAATAATTCAGGAGTTACTGGATAATGATTGGAAATGAATGACTGAATAAAACAAGATTAAAATAGAACCCCAGCAACTTCACCAAACAGCTGGACTTGTGGTAAACATCTTCACTGTAATGGTGCGAATGCTAAAACGACTTTTCTGAGCAGAGTGTTGAAGGGAGCCAGGATGTGGGACAGTGAGAAACACATACCGGTCGCCACAAACATGGATTGCGATGAGTTTGTTTTTCGTGACAGATGCACTTTCTTTCACTTTTACGTTCCAGTGCTTCAGTTTCCTTTCTAGGAATGTTGCAGCTTTTCACTTTGCGTGAAATGTCATTGTCAAGTGTTTCAAAACGGAGAAAATATAAATAAAAGGAAGTGAAACTAGGTTTTTATAGAGGTGAAGGAGTGGGAATGGTCTATTTTGTACATCAGCAGATTTCTGTTCCTCTTTTGAGAGTAATCTGAGCCTAGAGGATGACCAGGTAGCAGCTCTTTGCGTTTTTCAGACAGATCATCTCGCCCTTCACTCAGGCAAGGCACAGAAATGATTACGAAACAAGATTTAAGCCTCATCCAGGTCAGAGCTGTCATGCCCAGTGCAACAGATATGTATAAAGATGTTTTATGATCTCCTTGGGCCAAAATACCCCCCACGGAAATAACACCCAGAGGTTTTCTAATCTTGCCTCAGCCCCTGAAGTTCAGAGGATGGTGTTTTATGTGTAATAATAACCGTTCTAACCCAAGACCCCCTCCTGACTCTGCTCAGAATAGCATTTTGCCAATTACCAGGAGAGGAGTGTGAATGTGTCCTTCTGGAGAAAACCAGAGGCAATGCTGTACTGTTGAGCTCAGCTGTGTTGTAAAGAATAAAATAATGAATCCACTTTCGAGAAGACCAAGAGTGAACCCATGTTTTTCCCCCTCAAAGCTTTCTATTTAGAGACTTTCTGCAGAACTCGTGCAAATGTGTGACTGTGAGTCGGAGGCCTGTAGCAGGTTTGTGGAGGGGGAAAATTGGGAGTGCCCTTTAGATATGATTAGAAAGCCCTATTGATAATTATGTTTCAGTACGACTGTAAATCCTTTAGCCTGCAATTAGATTGATGCACCATGACATCACAGATTCACTGATTTGATTTGATGCTTTTTATTAGTGCCGGGCCGTTATCAGTGTTAACGTGCTGCGTTAATGTGAGACTCTTAACGTGCGATAAAAAAAAAATATTGCCGTTAATCTATTCACAGAGTTGTGTTGGGAGCTGGGTCTGTACTACACAAGCGATGATGACTTTCACCTTGATATTTTAGCGCGGATTTACTCTCTGTCTCTCTCTCTCTTTGTCTCTCTCTCTCTCTCTCTCTCTCTCTCTGGCTCTCTCTCGTTCATGACTTTTCCGGATCGCGCCCGTTTTAAACCTGTCTCGCTCTCTCTGTCGCTCTCTGTCTCTCTCTCACGCTCTCTCTCTCTCTCGCTCTCTCTGTTTACCCACTCCTTACATCATTTGTAATGATGCACTATAAGTCATTTGTTATTGTTCATTTGAAGCTAAGCCACTGGAACAGAATTAGCTGCATATTATAAAACAGGTGCATTTTATGTCGAAAAACTGTATACACACTTCCTAATTAGTCATTTCGACTGACACGAGAGTTCAGGTGGGCACACAGTTTGTATAATCTCCATAGAAAAGCACTGGCAATAGAATGGTTTGTGAGCCCAAGATCACCATGCCCAATGCCAAGCGTCGGCTAGAGGGGTGTAAAGCCTCCCAGCACTGGGCTGGGGAGCAGTGGAACTGGGTTCCAGGGAGAGATGGAGCTCCATCCATCAACTTTGGGATGAATCAGAGTGGTGCTTGTGATCCATAATTAATCATCCAATGTTTGTACTTGACCTTACTGATGCACTTGTGGCTGCAATCAAATCCTTACAGCAAAGTTATCACGTAGAGTAAAATCATCCAGAAGAGTCTTATTAATACCTATAATACCTATAATACCTATACATAGAGCTGTCATAGAGTATGTGTAGTTTCTGTCATGCATGTATATTTAAAAGCTCTTATCGTAGTGTTTATGGCGGTCTGTGCTGTTGTTGGTTTGACTCAGACAGGAAACAGATGATAGGAGATCATCTGTTAAATTCAGGAGCTCAGGTGGACTGAGCAGCTTGCCGTGGCACACACACTGGAAAAGTAGTCATCAGCCCCACACAATTCAGACACAGACACACAGTGTGCATTAATGAGTGTTTTTCAGCTGTGAAATATGTGTTTGAATGTTGTGAGCCGAGGGCTGTGCTTGGCTATGAGGCCAGTGTTAATGGTCTACGTTGTTAGTGTTACTCATTTCAGCAAGAACGGTCCCTCAGTTATATCTGCAACTCTGTAATGTATTTCTCTTTTACTTGTCACTTAAAAGACAAATTCAGTTTCGTGGCTGGTCTGTTTCTGCCTCATGGAAGATATAGTGGGCTTTTCTCCCATTTCCTCGAACAGTGAATTCCTGGTGAACTGGACCGGGTGAAGATCCTGTAAAAATAGATTCTGCTAGTGCTTCACTGAGTCTTGCTGATGTCTGGTATGAATTAGAGCAGAACAATTTGGGAGTATATTTTAACTAGTGCTGGGCCGTTATCGGCGTTAACCTGCTGCATTAATGTGAGACTCTTATCACGCGATAAAAACAATATCTCCGTTAATCTGTTCACAAAGTTGGGTTGGGAGCTGGGTCTGTACTACACCAGCTATGATGACTTTCACCTCGATATTTTAGCGAGGATTTACTCTCTCTCTCTGTCTGTCTGTCTGTCTCTCTGTCTCTCTCTCTCTCTCTCTCTCTCTCTGTCTGTCTGTCTCTCTGTCTCTCTCTCTCTCTCTCTCTCGCTCGCGCTCTCTTTCTCTCTGTCTGTCTGTCTCTCTCTCTCTCTCTCTGTCTCTGTTTTTTTCTCTCTCTCTGTATGTCTCTCTCTCTTTCTCTCTTTTACTCTCTCTCTCTCGCTCTCTCTTACTCTCTCTGTCTCTCGTTCCTGAATTTTCCGTATTTAAACCTCGGGTTTATATTTACATGTTCT
>JBBPCW010000001.1:33650941-33662564 GCA_037974425.1 Phenacogrammus interruptus
TTTCTGCCGAATGAACATTGAGACACTGAACCGCTTGAATTTCAATACAAACAAACAGAAAACATGTGTGTTCTCAAACTTTTGACCGGTAGTGTAGTTTTGAAATGAACTAAAACTGTGATTCTTCACTGACATTGATTTTAGTCTTGGCTTTATCTTCGTCCGCGTCTGTGAAAATGACCTTTTCTGTATTTATATTGTTTTATAGAAAGGTCTTGCTCTGAAAATCTACATTTTGGAAAGCCAAAGATGATAAAGCTACCAGCTACGGCTGTGGCTCTTCAGCATATCCAGTGTTCATTTACAATTGTACAGCTGGCAGTAACCTAGTGACTAGATGGAAATGGATAATAAACATCTAATTCATAAAGGAAGGAAGTCAGGCGGCGTCTAATGCTTCTCCCATGGGCATCTCCCTCCCAAGGTCTCTTGATGATGTGCCTTTTTAATTAGCACCTCTTGTTCTTACTCGTGTCAAAAAGGCACTAAAGTCGCACCAGCTTAAAGCTCTTCTCTTAGAAAACTGGTGCCATGGCAATGACTTTTGATTTGCTCCACCCTTCCAATTTGCCTGCAGTCTCTATGCAAACTGATGGCGAGGCTGAGGGAGCTCTGTGTTTCTCTGTGTTTCTGAAGTCCAGGAAAGTTCTGTTTGTATTTAATTTCCCTTCTCAGTAACACATGGGGATTTCCATATCCTCAGGGACGCAACTTCTCCTCTCCCACAGCTGATTAAGTTCTCTCAAAATCCTTATAACACTTGTAGCCTTTCAGTGATTACCATTCCATTGTGGAGCAATTGATTCTACAAAAGACGAGATCCCGAACTCCAGAGATAACATCTGCACAATCATAGCGATGCTGAGGTTTCACTGTTTTGCGAAGCTTTAGTTTGTGTTTAACAGGTTCAGACTGATCTCTTCAGAATTCATCGGTGAATATGCTCTTGATCTGGCCGAGCTGGAGTGTGTGAACGCTGCTCAGGCCCAGCTTGTGTAATGAGTAATGAAATATCACAGATCTTCCCGAAAAGGACTGCTGACCAAAACAATGGCTGTGACGTCTACCTTTTGAGTGCTTGTAGCTAAGAAACTTACACAAACGTATCTGAGAAGCTTTCAGAAACCTCTCTCAGTGCTGATCATTCAACCTGCCATGCATCTTCATTAAGCAAGTTAATGATTAACGCAGCTGTTTCAGTCACATGTCCATCCTCCCTCTCTTTTTTTTTTTACGATGTCATTTGGCATGATCCCTGAAGCCTGACAGAAGTATCTCATGATCAGCTTCTGAACAGAAGGAAACTCCGACAGCTTCTTCTCTAAATGATGCTGTCGCAATGACCTCTGTGAACCATACAATTACGTTTCCTATGAACCTGTGGAGGCTCCATGAAAATAGGAGTGCAGCACCATTTGGATCATTCATGACCTTCAAGCACCAAGAAGGAGCTCAAGGCACATTACCATCACCCAAGGTGTGTGGTGGAAACAGCCTCCACAGCCTCAGTGTCATTTATAAACCCTGGCCCTTTTGACTCCTTGCAATGCTCAAAGGATGATAAAAGAAAATGTAATAAATATTTGAGGAGCTAGAAAGGTTTCATGTGACGGTCCATAATAGAGGCTTATTCCTCCACATAATTAAAAACAGTAAGAATGCGAACGCAGTTGTGAGGAGGTCTTCTGTCGTTAAGGAACTTTCCTTTAAAGTTAAGAGTCTAATTTTCAGATTTTGCATGTAAAAACACAGCCTGGAAAGAAACTGCTGGATTAAAAGCCATTCTGTTCTACAGACCATCGCACAGAAGCACCAATACAGGGCTGTTTACCATCACAGTTCTGTTTCCAGGAGAAATCCATTAAGTCTGTCAGGTGCACCTGCACCACTCAGCCATTACTCCACATGTCAAAGTACAGCTTGCCTGGAATCAGTTTATAGAAAAGGACCAGGGTGGGGAAAAAACTGCTGTCTATTTACATTACACCTCTTTTGAAGGAAGCTGAGTGAAGAAAAGCAATAGAACAATATATAGCAATAGAAAAGCTATATATTGAAAGAATAATTGCCACTTAAAAGATAATGACACAAAATCTGGCACGAAAAGGCAGTGCTATACTAAACCATGCTGAAAGGACGTTAACAAAGAATTAGCTCCGAGTTGCACCACACCTGAGTGACGCCGCAGGTGGATAACAGGTCTCTCAGGTAAACTCGCCTCTGACCTACGCCAACAGCAAACTGGGACTTTAAACCAGCCTCCCTAGCAGTAGCAGGTCTCTAACTCCTTTGAAGCGAATATTTAAAAGAAGTAAGTCCAGTCGGGTCTTTTGGACCTCCCTGTGTGTGACAGGGAGAGGAGGTGAGAGGGTGACAGTACGACTGATGCAAAAGAAAAAGAAAAGAAAGGAAAGGAAAGCACGGTGCTGACAGACCCCACACTTTCACATCCAGTTCTGTTTGAAAGACGAGACCAGATCAGGCTACACTGAAACGTCTGGTCTGCTTATTTCGCAGCCTCTTTTTAACCTTTACACTAACTTAGTCACTCAAAGGTGAAGAATTACCTACCTAGTATCTCCTTCCTCCTCCATGTGTGCGGTTGCTCGTTGTAAACCCATTCAAAGTCCCCCCGTCCACCAGCTTTCTCCATTTTCCACCTGCAGCAGCGGTGTAATGATCTCAGGTGAGTGTCTCACACACTGCAAGTTTCAGCCACGCCCTCCTTAACCGATAAGGTGTGAGGGAGAAAAAGGTGTGTCTGAATGTTACCAGCAGAAACAGCTTACAAACAGCCCGCGGGCCTTTGGCTTTGGCGGAACAGGTAAGGCGTGAGAGGACACCTAAAGCCTCCCATGCGATCCCGGACTGTTTAAAGTGAGAGACGCGCGGGGAGCAGGCTGATCGTGTGTGGTTGCTGATATTGCAGAAGACTTAGGCAAGACTTAGCAACACTGGGAATAACTCACACCCCCTTCAGCATCTGACTCTGCTCTAAACTCCCCCAGCATCCTACACGTCTCTGAAGGAGACCGTGATTAGAAGTGAGTGTCAGTCGATCCACCACGAGGTGTCGCTGTTTTCACAAGTGATCAGTAGTTGTGGGTTCACCGTCAGTGTTTTTTTCCAAACGACACCGAACAGAAGGGGGTTAGTGTGTTCTGGACCTTTTGTTACGCACGAGGGACAGTTTTCATTCAGATCATATTCTTTACTGACGCAAAATTTGCAAGCAAGCAAACAAGGGAATGGTGCACAGGGTGATCACATCATGAAACGTTTAGTTGGAAAAAGTGGATAAAATAGAGCCTTTATCTGTTTACCTACAATTCTGAGCTTTCATTTATTCAGGTCATTATTACTAGTGCAGGCTTCAAGTACAGACATTTCCCCGTATGACCACTGTGCCAAAAAATGGCAAACACACTGGCCCACATTTCCCATAAAACACCAAACCAAAACATGAGTTATATGCAATGAAATGCAATGAAAATGGATGCAATTCAAGACAATTTGAGTGGCAATGACACAAAATATAGACTTAAAGAGACTTAAAGAGAGGTATGAATAGGAGTAATGAGTAACGTGGCAAAGTGTTAGTATTCTTCTTCTTATTGTTGTTATAATAATTATTAATAATATTACTACATATACTACAGCAGCAGACTTAGAGGAATTAACAGAAGTAATTAGTAAAGTGGTAAAGTATTATTATTATTAACAACAACAACAACAACAACAACAACAATAATAATAATTAAACTTAAAGGGAGGTGAAGTGTTTTATTATTATTGGGGGTGGGACGAGATATAGTGCCACAAGATCTCGCGATATTAAAATATGACGATATTTCTTGAGTTATTTTTTTTAAGTGATATTCCCATGTTTATATAACAGGTAACGAACAAATTGCAAGCACGGGCAGAAAATTGTGCCATGCAACTACACCTACCGAACCTCCACAGTACCAGCAACTACACCTACCGAACCTCCACAGAACCAGCATAGCTGGTTCCACAGAACTTCATACCTGTCCGTCTGTGCGATCTTTGTCCTGAATGAGCGTGTCTTTTCAACTGCAGGAGTAATACTGTGTTTAGCGCCCAGGGGTTTCGACTGCTCCCAGAAAACGTAGATTTTTTTTCCAGAAATGACCATATCTCAGGCTAGATTATGTGCTTGTAACAATATCAGGTCCAAAGCTCTGTCTCATGCTTAAGAAAACATCTGGTCACTCTGTACTTTGATTTGTGGTCGGCACTTGTTTTCACTCAAAATAGACTAAACATTTTTTCAGACTAAATGATTTTTCTTATTATATTGTTTTGATTTTCAACTAGTGAAAAGTTCAGGTCACACACAGCTTCAATAAGTTATGAGTTCATGTATTGTTTTGTGTTTTTTCAGGCAAAAATTCAGGCTTTTTCATCTTTAAAGTTATTTGATACATCTTGTTAAAATATTGTCTCTACTCGTTCTCGTGAACATAACATCGTCTCGTGAGCTGAGTGTCGTCACATTCCTAATTATTATTAAATCATGTTAGCAGACTTAAATAATGGTATGAATTTGGAGTAATTAGTAAAGTGATGAGGTGTCAGTATTAGTATAAATAAAGTATATAAGAAGATTTAAAGAGATGTATTAACAGGAGTAATTAGTAAAGTGTGATCTCTAATCTCTTGAAGAAACCAGGGGAAAGTGGGTCGATGCGCAAGTCTCGCGAGACTTGGTGCAGGCGGCGGAGCTGCTGCTTGTGTTGTGTGTCGGGGGGGGAGAGGAGAGCTGGGCTGAAAGAGGGACTGTATCGTCTCGACGAACGGGAGTTCAGTTTTTTTTATTTTTGCACGAAAACAATCCAGGATGGCGTCTGGCGAGACACTGTACATAGAGACAGACGGCTCGGAGATGCCGACAGAGATCGTGGAGCTGCACGAAATCGAGGTGGAGACGATCGAGACAACGGTGGTCGGGGACGACGTGCACCAGCCGATGATCGCGCTACAGCCGCTTGTGACGGACGACCCGAACCATCTGCACCACCAAGAGGTGATCCTGGTGCAGACCCGAGAGGAGGTGGTGGGCTGCGACGACTCGGAACTCCACACCAGCGACGGTTTCGAGGACCAGATCCTGATCCCCGTCCCGGTCCCGGCAGCCGAGGAGGAGTTCATCGAGCAGACGCTGGTGACCGTGTCGGGCGGAGGGAAGAGCTCAGGCCGCCTGAAGAAGGGAGGCGGTGGGAGCGGGAAGAAAGTAGTGAAAAAGAGCTTCATAGGAGGCGCCGAGGGAAGCGGGCGCAAATGGGAGCAGAAGCAGGTGCAGATAAAGACGCTGGAAGGGGAGTTCTCCGTCACTATGTGGGCCTCGGGTGAGTTTGAGCCGTACCGAGCTGTTGTCTTTGTTCTCGGATCTAATGAGAGGCCTGGCCCGAGGCCGCGGCAGACTGGGCCCTGTTAGCGATGGTTAAAACCACTTTTCAGCTTGTGAGCGGTGGAAACTGTTTTTTGTTTTGATGGGAAGCCATGTTTTAAGTGTTGCTGGGCGCCGCCATGTTCCTCCGGACCAGTATGGCCGCCCGAAAAATGGCGTTAGTGTGGCCGGGGAAAGATGGCGGCGGGGCGGGGAGAGAGCTGCGGCTGCAGCGGAGAGACAGAGACAGGCCGCGGTGGCGCAGAGTCCGAGAGAGAGAGGGGAGGGGGGTACACGCACACACACGCACACACACACACACACACACACACACACACACACACACTTATGCTTACACACATACACTAACACACGCACTTACATATACAGACACATACATGTGTATGTATATATTTTTACGCATATATACGCGTAAACTAATACATACCTTTACACACACCCACAACAGTCAATTTTTTTTTACACATACACCCCCCCCCACCCCCACCCCCACCCCCACACACACTGCTGAGCCTGGTTTCCTGTGTTGTGTCCTGAGTTTATGTTTCACTGTTTTCTCCTGTTAGTGCAGTAAGACCCCCGGACACGGTCTCCTCTTCTGTGCGTTTATGCTCCCTGCTCACTTTTCTTTATTATAGCGCTCTGTTGGCACGCTAATAGCGCATGCTCAGCTGGACTCCGTAGCCAGGAATAGTTCTTAACATAATTTATTATGATTTTGCAGTCATTTTAATGTGAGACATGCTCAGCTCGTCGTGGATTAGGTTACACCCGGCTTATGTTCCTGTACGAGTCAGACCGGTATATTGTAAAAAGGATTTAAACGGACCTGCCTCCTGTTTAGTTTTTAATCTGGGAGCCACTGGTCCTGCCTGGCTGCACTGGAGTGACTCACATTTCAGAGTATGCTGTATTTACTGGGGTCATAGAAGAGTTAGAATGGCCTTTTGGATATCATGTAGATTGAGTTGTTTGATTTGTGTTTAAAATATCAACCAATTTTATCCCATTTGAAATTAAAAGCTAAAATTCTTTGCTTTTTCACTTGCCTTTTGTTGTGTACCTTAAGACACGCAACCACATATGGGACAGCTGGTGATTAGGGAGTTTCCCCTGCAGTCAGAATACATTTGAATGACTACATTGTTATTGATCCTGAGGATTCTTCTATTGACCTGCCTACCCCCAGTAAGAGCACTTTTAAGGGGAGGGGCTGAATTTGATCAGCCCAAACAAGAAGTTTACAGTTTTCAGCTAAAATAACATCTATTAATTTGTCATAATACACTGAATATGAATTTTATTCATACTTTACAATAAAATGAAGGTAGGAAGAAGCACTTATTTTTGTATGAACTTTGAGGTTACATACATGTTACTTCCTTCTGTGTTTACAAAAGAGGACTCTGTCACCTGATCGTTGGATTTGGCAGGACTTTAGACCCATTAGACAGTGGTTGTCAGTCTGTAGCACTCAGGTGTCCCGTTCTCCTCTTTCCCCCCCCTCTAACAGTGTCCTTTGGGTTTGTTACAGATGATAAAAAGGACATTGATCATGAAACCGTGGTGGAAGAGCAGATCATTGGGGAGAACTCCCCACCGGACTACTCGGAGTACATGACGGGCAAGAAGCTTCCACCGGGTGGAATCCCTGGCATTGACCTGTCTGACCCCAAACAACTGGCAGAGTTTGCTAGGCAAGAAACGACCTCTAATAATCTGTCCTAACAGTAAATGTGTTTCACAGATGTTGTAGCAGGTGTGGGTCTGAGTGTGATAAATAGCATTTGAATCAGTTATGAAATATAGCATTATTTTTTTAAATGTGCACTGATCTGGTGCATCCTAAGTTTCAGTCCAGAGTATCGATTGCTATAGCATATGTATGTGTTAGTGTTTTCTTTAAGTGTTACTATTCATACAGGATGAAGCCACGTAAAATGAAGGAAGATGATTCCCCAAGAACGATAGCATGCCCCCACAAAGTAAGTCAGTTTACTGCCAAAAAAAACAATGTCCTTCTTTTTATTTTAGTTGATTGCCTTTGAGAATATGCAGTCTTTTCTACAACAGCAAAACAAGCAGTGTTACACATCTGGAAAAGGTCACTGATGTGAATCACTGCTGATGCACTGTTGAGAATCGGCTCCGTGATGACGGTTTTGGTCTTAAACTAGTTCATTTGGACTTCCTTAAAGGCATTGTCTTGTCTTTCAGGGTTGCACAAAAATGTTCAGAGACAACTCTGCAATGAGGAAGCACCTGCACACCCATGGTCCACGAGTTCATGTGTGCGCAGAGTGTGGGAAAGCGTTCGTTGAAAGCTCCAAACTCAAAAGACACCAGTTGGTTCATACTGGTGAAAAGCCCTTCCAGGTGAGATGTATATGTGTATTTATATATCAGTCCGGGATGTGTAACCCTACCCATGGAGATCTACTACCTTTCTAAATGTAGCTGCGACTGTGGCATATCACATTTTTATTAGCTGTTGGTGTTAAACTGGTGTGTTGGAGAAAGGGAAAAGCTAAATAGTGGCTTCTGTTAAAATTCTAGTACTGGGTACTTATTTAGGAGAGAGTAAAGTCTGTGTTTCTGTTCTGATGAATGAATCTCCTCCCCTGTAGTGCACGTTTGAGGGCTGCGGCAAGCGCTTCTCACTGGACTTCAACTTGCGCACACATGTGCGTATTCACACTGGAGACAGACCCTATGTTTGCCCGTTTGATGGCTGTAATAAGAAATTTGCGCAGTCGACCAACCTGAAGTCTCACATTTTGACACATGCTAAAGCTAAGAACAACCAGTGAACGGACTGGATGGAGGAACATTTCGGAAAGGACCCTGGACTGCACCACCCAATGCTTTAAAACACCCTTTGTGTGTTGTTTGTAGAGGATTTTTTTTGTAAGAGAGAGTATCTACTGATGTTTTATCAAAATACGTATTTGAATGATGAACTGACACAACTTGCCCTAATGACACTTCTTATGGTACAAACGTGACATAAAACGCATTACTTCCAGAGAATGTCGTCTTTCGAAGATGCACATTTCTGGACCTTCATTCAGACGACGCTCATTCTCCAGAGCCCAAAGAATCTATCCCCTCCCCTCCCATCTATCTGTTACAAATCCACAGCCGAGAAATAATCACTTTTAGTTGTCTTGGAAGTGTGCATATTGTACACTTTTTAGACCTTACCTTTTTGTCATGAAATGTTTTTTCCCTGAGATTTGATATTTGTGAATGCTCTTCTTCACGGAGAAGGAGATACTATTAAACTTTTTCCAGTTGTGAGAGGTATCCTCCACAGGTATCTCATTTTGTATAACTTCTGTACAAATATTTTGGAATCATGTAGATAGAGATGTTAGATTTGTGTTTAACCTATTAAACCAATTTTATCCAATTTGAACTTGCACCACTGTGTGCAAAAACAGCTAAAATTTCTTTGCTTTTTCACCTGCCTTTTGTCATATACCTTAAGTCATGCAAATACAGATTGTCTAAACATGTATACAGTAGTGTGTGAGCCCCTGCTGTAGCTACTGACAGTGCGACACTGTGCTACTGCCTGAAACATTACACGTGGAACATGTGTATGTACAACCACACAGCAATTGTGTGTAAAGCCTGAAGTGACTGTAGGTATGAAAATAATTCAGTAGGTTAAAGTAACATTCCCCTGTATACTTCATCACTGATCCTGATAAAGAGCCCTTTAAGGGCAGGCACCTACACGAGCAAAATGATTAACAAGTTTACAGCTTTCAGTTAAAATAATTAGATCCATCCATTTGTCAGAATACACTGAATATTACCTTGATTCATATTTAAAAATAAAAACAAAGGTAGTCAGAAGCACTCGTTTTTGTCAGTGACACACTTTTTATTTAATCTCCCTGAGAAAACATAGTTGAAAATAAAGCATCTCATTGTATTTCTTACAAAAGATCTCCGGTATCCAGTGATGGACAATATTTATAAAAATGAATCGGGTGACTTCAAGGAAAGAACTGCATACACATGGTCCTCTAGGACACGAACAGGACACTTCACAACCCGACTTCATAGTGCCAATGAAGCGTTAACGTACCAATAAAACGAAATATGAGAAACATTGTGATTGCCATCTATGATCTAGGTGTCTAGTAATATCCACAGAGCACAGATGTGACTGCAGGTTTTCATTTCAATATGATCAGCTGCTTGAAAACAAAAAACAGATTGAACTAGTGGTATCAGGTGGGCTCCTGCCGGTTGGGAATGAAAACCTGCAACACCATCTGCCCTCTGTGGACAAGACTAGACAGCTATAATGGTAAGATCTTCAGGCTTAAACCAGAAGAAATGGCAGACATTCTCCTAATATCAGTATTGCAATGTAGCCTTACGTTCTCCAGTTACACCAACAAACGGGTTCAGGTTTGGAGCAGTGCTCAGAAATAAGGTAGCACTGCATTGTCGTGTTCTTTGTATTTTTTGCCCAGTATGTTCTACGGCATGTTGATCGAAAGAGTACATGAAGCAGCTTTAATCAAGGTTTCTGCTCTAATATTAAATGCATATGACTATATTGCAGGGATACTGGTTTAGTGCAAGTTATTGCATTACATTACAAACAGCTTAAGAAAAACAATAACTACCGCATTTACCTCCTTGCAGTTGTTATTTAACTGAAAACTGATTTGAAAACACTGATTCTGAGGATCAATCATTGGTAAAGCAGCATATTTAATAATTCAGCTAGTCACCCTTTGACTTTAAAGCAAATCTTTCAGTTGTTAGAATGAAACAGGACAAAAACGAGGATAAAATAAAACGCCTGGTGCCAGAACCGGGTGTGAGGTGTACAGACGGGTGTAATAAAAGCAAACTAAAATAATTAAAACATAATTGCAATCTGAAGCGGAGACGTTGCGAGGTAAAAGCAGAACGGTCAAATTTTGTATCTAGAAACTAGTGCATGTGTTTTGATCGTGGCTTAGTCCTTTGCCAGAGCAGCAAGAAAGGCAGGATAATTTGGCGTTCCCCATCCAGTCACTGGATCCCAAGCTGGGGCAGCACAGAATCCCTGTCCCTCCACCTTGTCATCCAGACAGCTCAGGTGACACCCCTCCGTTACCTGAAGCAGAAACCAAACGAGTTAAAATTCACTTTAATGCACAAATACAACACTTGAGGAAGTTAAATGCACATCACACTTAACTATGGTGCCAAAGCAGCTTTCTGCTTTCAGAACATGTCGGTTATAAGAGACTGAATTAACCAATTATTTAAGGTATTATCATCGTAATATAATACAAAACATGCAAAGTAACATGATTCTAAACCGGCTCAACAGTAAAACGTTTTTAAAACCCTTCCACAGCTTACAGCAGTATTTCATCAGTGTGTGGAGTCAAATGTGTCCAGAGGCTTTGAACACAACATGCATGTTTCATGTATCAGTATCATTTCTTCTTAATTAGAACTTTGGAGCATGACTTTGATGCGAGTCTCTTACGTCAAAAAGCCCGGTGCCTTTGAGTTTGTACAGCCGAGGGTTGAGGAAGCCGAGGGAAGGCAGGCCTTTCAGGAACCGGTGATCATTAATGAGTGAGAGAATTCCCCCCACAACTGGAGTGGAAGCCTAGAACAAACACCAAAGCTTCAGTTATCACACCTCAGGCAGCAGAACGTAGAAATAAAGGAAATAATAATCTCAAGAATTAGGTACCACTCTTCAATTTACAATACACTAAAGTTTTCGAACATTCTTTACTAACCGAGGTTCCAGATACCCATGGGATGGGCACTAGGTTGGTGACCACCCAGTAGTTATCTGACAGCGCTGCCATGTCAGGGTACGCTCTTCCGGTGGTGTTGTAGTAGGACTTTGGAGGAAGGGACTGCGATCCTTTCAAATATGTGTTTACAGCACTAGCCTTCAGACAACAAACACAAACGCATTTGTTTATGCATACCGCCAATATTTAATTCAAATGTAATATATAAGGCAGTTTAATTTTGATAAGAATGCTTCATATCTGCATTCCTTTTTGCCTTTGCTGGCTGCAAATACACTACCGGTCAAAAGTTTTAGAACACCCCAATGTTTCAAGCTTTTTTTAATCGAAATTCAAACAGTTCAGGTCCAATGAATAGCATGAAATGGTACAAAGGACAGAGCTGAACTGCGAGAGG
>JBBPCW010000001.1:33665907-33680745 GCA_037974425.1 Phenacogrammus interruptus
TTGGTGAATGGGTTAAATGCAGAGGAAGTGTTTCGTGCTGTTCACACCGTGTGCTGTGGTGTGTTCACGTATGACCAAATGGTCACTTTCACTTTCACATTGTGATAACCAGTCATTTACTAATCATAAGCTCAGGTTCCCTAAACAATGGTGCCAGCAGATCTTTCTTTGTGTCTGTTAGGCAGGAAATTTGAACATTTTTGTTGGATTCTCCATTTCAAAGTTAAACAGAGTGGTTTGACGTGAGATTACTTCTCATGGAGAAACCGACCAACAGTGGCAGTGATGGGTGTTTTTTTGCGTTAATGTGTTTTTGTGGAAGCCAGTATTCAGGTCAACTTGCAAAAGCATTTTTGTTTAAAGAGGCACACTATATAGACCAAAATATTGAGACACACATAACCCCAATCCTGTTCTTCATGGTTTCAGGGTTAGGCCCCTTCCTTCCAATAAAGGCTACTCTTCAGGCTTCAGCCTCCCAGGACATTTTGGACGCCATGCTTCCAACTTTGTGCACACGGTTTGGGCAAGAACCTTTTCTATTCCAGCAGGACTGTGTCCCAGAGCACAAAGCAGCTCCATAAAGACATGCTGGGTGAGTTTGGTGTGGAAGAACTTGACTGGCCACACAGAGCCCTGACCTCAACCCCATCCAGCACCTTTGGGATGAACTGGAACAGAGACTGTGAGCCAGACCTTCTCGTCTAACATCAGTACTTGACCTAATAAATGCTCCACAGAACGAATGGGTACAAATATCCGCAGAAATACCAAAATCTTATGGAAAGCCTTCTAAGAAGAGTGGAAGCTGTTATAGCTGTAAAGAGGGACCAACTCCATTTTATAGTCCATGTATTCACGAAGTCAAGCAGGATTTTATTGTAACACACAGTACACAGTAAAAATGAAACAGCGTTCCTCCAGGACCATGGTGCAACACAAGAGCAGAACAGCTCATAATTGTGCAATTTGTAGCAGCAACAGAACAGAGAATGTTTATTTATTTATTTATTTATTTTTTTTACAGAATGTGTAATATAAAAAGAGTTTTTAACTGGTTAAAGTCTGAGCTGTGCAAGAGATTAGGGTAAGGGTGGGGAGGGGTGGTGATTGGTGGTGTGTGTGTGTGATTTTTTTGTCCGGTTGAGGAGTCTGATGGTCTGAGGTGGTGGAGGCTTGTAATTTGAATGCAATATCACTAAAGTCCCTGTTGGCGTAATGACAATGTCCCAATACTTTTGTGCAGAAAGTGTATTAAACACGTGAGACGCCTGTTTCTATCACCACAACTGTAAGAGGTTGGCTTCCACCTTTAAACGCATCTGCAATAACAATATTTGGCCGCTAGGGGTCAATATTTACTGATGGTAAAAGCAAGTCTGACACACTTCAGCCTTGATGCCCAAGGACCATTTCATTATAGAAGCATTTCATGCCAAACCTTTGATTATTAAACAGCACTCTGAATCACCAGCGTACAAAACACCAGCACTTTTTATTATTGTTTTATTGTATTAAGATCATCTGAACATAGCATATGAGAGGACTGAAGGAGAACTCATCGTCTTACTGCTTAGTGCTGGAATCCTAATCTTGTCACCTTTGTTTACATTTCAAGGTTCAAGGCTCGAGGTTCACTTGTCATCAACAGTTGTGTAATATGTACCATAAATCCACAGTGAGATGAATATATGTAAATGTTTGGCCACACAGGCTGCATCAGGCTGCAGAGTATCGCATATAACAGTATGAATATACAGCAGTTCAATTGTGTGGCATGTAAGAAAAACAGACATTTCAGCTTCTGGAAATAAAGAGACTGCAAAATATGAACTGCGGTTTGGAGTTCATAATACACTGCGTGGAAAAATAGTATTGGGACATCCATTACACCAACAGGTACTTTAAGGACATTGCATTCAGACACACAAACTTTATTATGGATTTGGTCTCCCCTTTGGAGCTATAACAGCTTCCACTCTTCTTGGACGAGATTTTGGAGTTTCTGTGGGAGTTCATGCCCATTCATTCTGTAGAGCATTCATGAGGTCGAACACTGATATTGTATGAGAAGGCCTGGTTCGCAATCCAAAGGTGTTGAGGTTGGGGCTCTGTGAGGGCCAGTCAAGTTCTTTCACACCGAACCTATCCAACCATGGCCTTACTGAAATTGTTCTGTGCACTGGGACACAGTCCTGCTGGAATAGAAAAGGTTCTTCCCCAAACTGTGTCCACAAAGTGGAAAAAATTGGGTTTTGCTGAAGCATTAAGATTGTCCTTCAGTGGAAGTAAGGGACCAAACCCAAACCCTGAAAAACAGGTTTGTCCCAATACTTTAGTCCATATAATCAGAATCAGAAAAGTATTGTATAATTGTATCATATTGTATAATCAAAGAATCATGTATAATATTGCACATGGAATGACATTAGCAGCATCAGGGTAAAGCACCTGGACACTCATCTGGCAGCATGTAGGTGCCAAACGCTCCAATGGAGTAAAGCATTTGCCGTTAAATTTCTTAATTATTTACTTAAATGTTGTTTTTTTTTTAAAAAAAGGCAAAGGATTTCTCTTATTACCAAATTTTTACCTTGATATAGGCAGCGTAACATCCACACTATACTGTTTACATACACTACTATTACAGCTGTCTATTTCTTGTTTGTACTGCGGTCCATGGAGGAACGTTGTCTCATCACACTGTGTATGTGTTCACAGCCGCTGATGACAAAGTAACCTTGAACCTTGAATGTATCATCTCAACACGTCCAGAGCAAAGAGCAAAACACTCAATATTGACACCCTTCTATCAGCACTGTGTGCATGACTTTCACCCAGATGTCCAGGTCTCGATTCTCACCCCAAGACGGACATGCGTTTGAATCTCAGGACTACTAGTGGCACCACTGAGGTACCCTTAAGTAAGGTACTGTCTCCACGGGCTCTGCGCAGGTGGGTTAAATCCAGATCAAGAATTTGACTTTGTTCACATGTGACTATAAGAGCTACTTTACTTAAAACTCACAGCAGGAAGGTGCAACGCCACATATCGACGCTAGATGGCGACTCGCGAATATTACCCCCCTCCCCTTCCAACCCCCAACAAAATGCAAATTGGAGCCAACGTTTAACAGAAACTGCACATTCCTGTTGGACGCATAAAGAATTAGGTGACAGACAAGTGACAAACAGTCGCCCTGTGACATTCTCCAGCCGAGGAACAAAGCGTCTCTCCTGTTATTCATCAGGAATGTCTTGACCCTGAAGCCCTTATTGCCCCTGGTGTTTGACCTGTTTGGGCGGAAAACAGCTATTTGTCAATAAAAAAAAATAGAAGACGCAGTACAGTGTCAGGCAGGAGCAGTTCCCTCTTTTGCTCAGTGAGGGCGCTGCTGGCGCTGAGGCGCAACAGGCGGATGGAGTCAGATATTAACACTATCTAAAGAGTAAAAACACACATACACACACACACACACACACACACACACACACACACGGGGGGAGTTTCCAAAGTCATCACGGCACGTCCAACTTTTCCCCAATCTTTCTCCCAGAGAGCAGAGAAAATGAACCACTGGGAGAGTGGCGCTCCCTTCCTCCTCTGTCTGGCGCTCTGCTTTGCGGGCGTTTGGGAGATTGCGGCTCTGGATGCGCGCCGCGCGCAAAAACAGCCTCCCCGGAACGGGACCTCAGTCCACATCCCACCCTACATGATGACCTTGTACAGGACCCTATCCGAGCTGGACCGACGAGGGACCAACGGCAGCCTGTCCCGCTCCAGGAGGCAGACCAACACAGTGACCAGCTTCACAGACCAGGGGGAAGGTGGGTGCCACAGATCACACACGGGGCTGGACGTGGGCTCGTGTTTGTGGATGCTTTTGATTCTGAGACTTCATTATTTGAAGACTAGTTTATAACCAGAGGCTTCAGCATCTCCATGAACTCTTACAGGGGTGAATTCATTGGTGAAGTATTTATTTGGCGCATGCAGTGCTGAATGAACATCTGTAGAGCTGAACATCTGTCAAATAGACTGAAATATGAATAAACACAGAACTGCATTCGAGTGCTTATTTTACCTTTGCGTGTGAAGTGACAGCGTAAACCCAGATGGACACTAGAAAAGTCGGTGAAGTGCTGGGAATGTGCAGATGTGCCAGTTGTGCAGACAGGGCATGCGTCCCAATAATGATCTGTTCAGCTCTGTGGAATCAGGTGGAGTAAATGAGTTGGAGTAGATAGACAAGAGAATAGAGTAGATGGAGAATAGATGGTTGCCTGGATCATTCGGATGTTCCTCTCCAGATGGGAATGCTTTTAAAACGACCCACTTCAAATAACACGTCAGGAACATGAAGTCAAATGTGTCGAATTTGCACCATGTGTGATAAATAAAGCTCTCCTGGCATCTCGTCTAAACGCTTGGAAAGAGCTCTCCAGCTCTCCAGGTGCTGCTGATAAAACGAGGAATGGCTGATTCCAAACTCATGTTTGAGGAAAGTACAGTTTTTTTGTTGTTGTTTTACAAAAGGCAGCCCAGGGCTAGCGCGTACGCAAATAAAGTCACTGAGATCTGCATCCCTGAGATCTGTCCTTTATCCAGTGAAGGACCGGAGATGGACAGCTCAGACTGCTGCCCTGCAGAGCCCACACTTCACTTCTACTCTCAGACTTCACCGACCAGCGGCTGTGTTTACAGCAGAAAGAGCGAAAGAATAGGAAGGCGGTGCTGAAATCACAGCAAAAGCTCGGAAACGAATTACTGAAATCTTTTGATTAGAAACTGATGCTGAGATCGTTTACAGAGCAGAAGTGTTTGGTGGTGTTTGGTGGAAACTTCATTATTATTTGCACCATCAGCCAGCCGTCAGCCAGACTCTCCCTGCGAAACAATTTGAGGGCAGATTTGGCCAGCAGTAGCAGACCTGCATGTGTGTGGGAGAGACCGGAGTGGAAGCTACTTCCCAGACCGCCTCTTCTGGTCATTTTTTAGGTTTCATTGTTTTGTCTGGCAAGTGGATATTATCTCTCCAAGACGATGCTTTGCCCCCTCCCTCAGCAGCAGCTCTTTGTCCAGGTGTGAGAGTCCAAGAGGCGGCTCCCTCTAGACCTTCTTGGGGCAGCTGGTGGTTAGGGACGGCCGTGGGTTTGAATCCCAGGGCTGCCAGTGGCACCACTGAGGTACCCTTGAGCAAAGTACAGTCCCCCCACACTGCTCTGTGTGTGCTGCATCACTAGGTGCCCCCTGCTTCACTTATTGAATGGGTTAAATGTAGAGAAAGTGCTGTGGTCACTCCTGTACAGCCTTTCTCCGGTGGCCAGCCTCAGCAGATGCTTAACTGTGACCCATTATTCTTAGTTCTCTCTCTCATAATATGCAGTCAACAGAATATACCCAGATCTGGCCTTGGGTTCTCGTGCTAGCCACTCGTATTAGAATCTCCTTCATCTTTTAACCATGAAACCGCGGCCTGCGTCTCGGGTTGCACAGAACTCGGGCTTCTGTGCTTGTGCTGGATGTCAGGATGTCGATGTTGAAGCTTGTTTTGCTCTGGCTGCTAGATCTGGTCCCTCTTAGCAAAGCTCTCTCCTTCCTGGCTTCAGTCACATATGGCACAATGTGATATGGGCTCAGAACAAAGCTTTCTTCGTATCGCACCAAAACTGAAAACAATCTACTGTGTATTTTTACACAGTTACTCAGAAACGACTGGGTCTACCTGCGAGGAGAAACCCCACCATTTCCCCAAATGTTGCAAAGATTACAAGACAGATCTAGGCAATATTGAGAAAAAAAATCACTTAATGCACCGACAAAATACCTTAATTGAGAGAAAAATTAAGAAGAAGGCAAAACATTCTTAGCTTTTAGTGTAAATGAATGAACAGTAATTTTAGAGCATATTTATTCCTCATAACCTTTTCACACAGCATAAAGGACAGCTGCTGCGTTCAAACTGTATACTGACAAATGTATTTTATACACATCACTGATAGGTTTTTGGACAATGTTGAATATCAAAAAAGCGAAAAAACAGCTCTACTGTAAAGTGATCGAACAAGTGTCACTTTCGACACTCTCTTGTAAAATGATTCTTTTTCTAACCTGATCGTAACACTGAGATGCTTTGGGAGGAACTGAGTCCAAGTCATTTGTAGTGCTCTTGACCATGGCAGTTTGAAGGACTCGACAATTTGAAAGTGCTAAAATCTAATTGCATCCCCAGGCCACCTACCACTCCTCTTAAATTTACAGCCTCTCTCTGGTGGAGCGCAGCAGAAGGGGAGGAAAGGGCTTGCTGGAGGCCGTGTGCTTTTGGTGCGTCCTGCCAAGCCCTATTCTCACTCAATCAGCATAATTAGCAGATTCTGCCAAGGGCCGAGGCAGACCGACAGGTCAGCCAAACACTCTCCACCTGGCCTGGGCCGCCGCTGCGTGCCTCATGTTTGGAGAAGCCATTTCAGGCCCCTGAATGTTATTCTCATCGAGGAGAGGAGCTGACAGTGTCTGTATGGCATTTTCAACAAAAAAAAAAAAGGCCATGCGGTAGACTGCTCACAACAGGGCGAGGAATGTAAGTTCTACCCCCGGACAGCTGGATCTTGTAAGCGCTGCTGAAATCAAATTAACACCGGGCCATTATTGAAATCCCTCACAGTGACAGATCCATCAAAAGTCTGTAGTGAACATAATTCAATCACTATTTTTATGTAATCATTCTGAAATATTCTAATAGTCCAAAATGAACAGGAAGCTGTAAAATGTCTCACAAAATGCTGTTCTTGTTCCTAAAACATTTGAAATTATGATTTTTTGTGTGGAGTTTGTAAAATTGATATTTGATTGTCATTATTTTCTTTTTGCTTGCAGGGGAGTCTTCGTCTGGGTCCCATCTGCGCTACATCTTTGATCTATCTGGCCTCTCCAGGACAGAGGAGCTGATGGAGGCAGAGTTGAGGGTACTGCGGAGGCCACCCCCTAATGTTGTGAGGTTACTGTCCTGGGGAGGAAGCCTGTACCGCCTCCTCCTCTACAGCTGCCCCTGTCCTGGCTCCTCACACAGGTCTCTACTGCTGTCCTCCAGGACCATTGACATTCTGGACACCACCTCAGCCACATGGGACGTGTTTGATGTCTTGGCTAGCGTGAAAGCCAGCCGCAAAAAGCACAGGACAGCTCGCGGCAGCAACTTTGTGTGTTTTACTATATCTGTTGTTTGTGACTCAACAAACGAGGCAGTGTACCCTCCATTGCTGGGCCTGGGAGGGGACGCCCAGAGGAGCCAAGAGAGGGCCTTGCTGGTGGCCTTCTCTCGTACCCGAAAGAAAGAGAATCTATTCAGGGAGATCCGGGAGAAAATGAAGGCTGTCCAAAACGGGCGCTTGCCAGGGCCCACACTGGATCGCGGCTTTGAGGGTAGCGGCCGTCCCAGGAGGCGACGGAAGAGAAGGACGGCACTAACGGGACGATCCAGTGGAACAGGAGGAGGTGGAGGCGGGGCCGGTGGAGGTGGAGGTGGGACAGGAGGTGGGACAAAAGGAGGAGGAGGTGGAGGCAACAGGAGAAGGACCCGTTGTAGCCGGAAGCCACTGCATGTGAACTTTAAGGAGCTGGGCTGGGACGACTGGATCATAGCACCCCTGGACTATGAGGCATACCACTGCGAGGGCGCCTGTGATTTCCCACTGCGCTCGCACCTCGAACCCACCAACCATGCCATCATCCAGACCCTCATGAACTCCATGGACCCGGAGTCAACGCCGCCCAGTTGTTGCGTGCCCTCCAAGCTGAGTCCCATCAGCATCCTCTACATCGACTCAGGCAACAACGTGGTTTACAAGCAGTATGAGGACATGGTGGTGGAGCAGTGCGGCTGCAGGTAGCAGCGTGGGAATGGGGCCGGACCACGAGGCCCCTCAGGACTCGGAACCGAAGGAAGCCTCTCTTGAGGCCTAGCATAAGCACTGCCAGGCTCACAGAAAGGAGTCAAAAGCACTATTCCACCTGGATTCATTTTATTTGTAAAGGGATTTGACTGTCTGAGTCGTACGGGTATCTGTGTACCTTCCCTAAACACAGATAGAACGGATTGCAACATCGTATCTCAAGATATGTGTTACGTGACAGACGTGACCCCACCTTGAACAATAGTAATAATAGTATGAACAGGGCACACACTGTGTTTGTTAGCAGGTTTTGTTATTCCATTACCATGATTCAAAAAGGAATATTCTGACTGAGGGAGTTCCCGCTTCATACAGAAGGTCATTTGCACCAGAATTTCTACAGACTTCTATAAACTGTGGACATCTGAGATCACTCCAATTTTGTACCTTCCCAGATGAAACTAATCCAGTTTAATTGTAAGGACAGTGCGGCCGATCTTCTTTTACCTAAATGGGACTTAGAACTGACTTTTTTCAGAGCAGTGTGAACGCGCAAATCATGTGAGCCACCGATAAGTGGCCTTGCTACCATAATGAGAACGGTCAGATCAGTGTGGGACTGAGCGATTAGCCTTGTAACAGCACAAGGGCTCGTAACTATTTACAAATGCATGTGTGCGCTTGTAAGAATGGAGGATCCAAGAAGAACACATTGAAGGGCATTTAAACTGCGTGCGAGTAATGACGAGAGGACACATGGGTCAGATCTTCACAAATTCCCCAATTCTGAGTAAACATCTCCCTGATCGGAAAAGGAGTTAAGGCCAGGAATTCCAGCAATGACATCGTGTCCCGATAAAGTAAACGGAACAATAGATCATTAAACGTCTGAGAAGGAGTCTGTCAGCGGTTCCATACGACTTCAAGACATGAAGGAGCGAAGTAGCGGAGGTGCTCTGCAGGACAGTGGGCTTGAGTTTGACTGATCTAACAAATGTATGTGTGAGAAAGAGAGAGAGAAAAAAAGCCAGTGGCCTTAATCAGACGCGGCATTGCTTGACTGAAAGTTGGCGGTTTTGACTAGTTTCTGATGTTCGCCTTACACAATGTCCTTTCCATTTGGAGCTTGAGTTGTTTTTATAATCAAGAGGCTCGCTTTAAGATTTATTGAGTATGGCAGTTTCTGAATTTTATATCAAGATAACCCACACACATCTGATGCTCCCTAGAGCCGACATCTCGCTTCCTTTTTCTCAGCATAGGGGACAGTGTTTGGCCCACGAGAGGAAACTCACAAACCATACGTCGTTACGAGCGTTCGGAGAGCCGCACCAGCTAGTCTTTTCACATTTCATTCAAAAGGCTGCCGAAGTTGTACGGACTGTAAAGCTGGGACACCAGGCCCTTTACAGCAGAATAAGCGCTGTTGACACCACATTTGGCGTCTGCAGGGCGATAGAATGGCTGCGTTATGCATACGCTCCGAATGTGTAAGAGATAGATGACTTCACTGCACTCTGCGACCTCAGACCTTACTCTGTGAAAGAGGTTAGAGAGCCAAAGTCAAAATGATTCTTGGCATTCTGAGTTTCTCTATAGGACACCCTCTCACCAAGGCTAACAGCGTGTGGAGGTCTGTTTGCTTTCCCCCTTTATCTGCTGAAACTGTTCCTTTTTCCATCACAATACATCTCTAATTAGAACACACATCCTCACACTGCTCAACCGCTCCGAGGTGTACGAACTGGAACTGACAAAACTAGAGTCGGACTCGCCTCCTGATGATATTAAGCCTAATGTCTTAGATGTGACCAGCATAATAGCACAGTTAGAGTAGAAAAATTACATTTTCACTGCCGAAAGCCGTAGATGAGAGAAAATTTGTTTAGCATTGGAGCTATGAGGCTAATGCTGCTAACGTAATAGCACCTTATAAACACTAACCAGCATCATGCAAGCTGCAGGCCTAAATAATCACCCATTTGCCCCTTTCCAAATCTGGGAAGACCACATTTTCCTCCTCAATGAAATAAATAGTTTAAAGTAGTGTGCAAGTATTTTAATTTTTCCTAAAATACTGTCCACTTCCCAGTCGATATGGAAATGAAGCTACAGAAGCCCGCTTTAAATTCACTGTTTTCGTGTTGAAAAATAGCATGTTTACTGAACAGATGCCATTTGCATAAAAAATAAAAACACCTCGCTTAACTCGAATTGATCAGGAAATAAATTGTGAAAATGTCAATAAGAGAAATATGGGCTCTGGAAAACTTTCTCTTGTGGTTCCTGATACTATATGACATCTATACATATTGGATGGTCATGGTTAAAGGCCAGCATGTGTTGATTTTTGCTTGTTTTTATAGATAATGTGTCATACAGTGGCAGAAGCCACATAAGCAAGTCTATCTGAGCATGTGAAAACTAAGGCCTGAAGTCTGAGCAGTGCTGATTAGCCTCCAGCAGGACACCAAAGAAGCAGACTTTAAACACCAAACATGTCTTGACTGATTGAATACATTTGGGGTGCGCTGGCATTGTGTAAATCTGATGCTGTGGACTCTGGACACAGCGTATTTATTAAAGCATGCTGGGAGATTTTATTGATGAAAGGTGACTGGTGGGTGTGGTGGATCTGAATGCAGCAGGCTTCATATTTAGATCTTCATGTTACCTGTTCATCAGAGCCAGGACCGTTTAACTACTTACTGTTTATTCAACATCCCTGACTTATAAGACACCACACCGCAGACCTGTAATCAATACCAGAGATGGGTTTTTAGGATTTCCTTTCACCATTCCACTTAACCAAACTGGTTCTCTGTCAATTAAAACGAATGCGCCTCAAATGGCCTGGGATTCTCATTCCAGAACAAATGGACAGTGGGAAAAACGCATGATGGCCCACACTCATGCCTTTCGTACTGCTTTGTTAAGGGCGAGGGCATGAACAGAGCTGGGTATTGTTGTGGCCTAAGCTGACCCCGATGAGCATGTGTGAACTGAACATATTTTATGTTTATTCAACACAATAGAAACGCACACCAAGCGTGATGGTTCTGTCCCAGTGGCGTTTTAACCAGCATGGTGATTAGAAGACTTGTGGTCAAATTACAAAGCTTGTATAGGCATCAAACAACACCTTGAAAGACTTTTCTTTTGCACATTTATACAATACAGCTGTATACCCAGAGGCGTCATTAGGATCTTGAAACACTGGGGGCTATAGTTTCAGCGGAAGGAGGGGGTTTACTCGTCTCGGCAGTGTGTCCCCGCGTCTCTACGAAAACTCGGAATGACAGATGATTATGATTAGGTCCAGAGCTATTGGCAATTTTTTAATTAGCGTTGTTTTTGAGTTCTGGGACTAATCATAATACATCCAAGGCCCCGGATGCCCAGGCTCAACCATGCCTCTTTGTATTCTCATAATTTGGGTATATTTTGCAACATACAGGCGGATAAAATGTCTTCCTTGGTATGAAGACAAAGTTTTTACCTAATCAATGATTCAACAGTCAAACTAGTGTTAAAAGCACAGATCTTTGGTGCAAATGTTTAAACCTGAAGTGGTTGAGTGCTGATGAGTGGAGTTTGACCTTCGAGGTTTAGCATTATTCTTAAGGTAGCACCTTAATATTTATATGCATGATATTGGGCTGTCAGGATTAAATTAAACCATTTTTTAAAAAAATTATGGATCAAAATGTACCTTCTGAATGAGGTAGCAGTAATTGTTTGGCAACGTTCATATTCTCAATGCTCCCACTATCCTGTCTTATAATAAAAACAGCTTTTCTGGAACCTTTAAAAGGTTCGATTATTATCATTAAGTGCATTTTTATTATTTGGCGTTTAAAGGTCATCAGAGTGATCAGCACATTACTTGATTACCGATGGTGATTACGCCAAGACTGTTATTGTTTTCCTAACAATAAGCCTAGTCAGTCTTAACATTAAATTCCAAAGTAGGAAAGAGAACATGCTGATCTGCAATAAAAATAAAGAAGCTGTCGTGTCGATGGAAATGAAAACAATTGCTTGTTAATACTGAGCTTATATAGACTGCATTCAATTCCAGGCCGTTATAAAATAACTCTTAAATGTTTATCCCAGAAAATCGGGGTAGGCTGTTGTCTTGGTGGTCTTGGATACGGTATAGTTTACTGAATCCGACCGCTCGCACTGTTCTGGTGCTCGATATAAAAAGCTGTTGGAAACATTTATGTGGTTGGAATGATTGGACCAAGCGCTTTCAGATAACGGCCGTAAACCCTGCAGCATCGTCACGTTTCAGCAGAGCGGGTTGGCAACTTTTCTGTACATCACCACCTAATAAAGATCTAACAGCGTCTGTTTTGCTTTATCATCATATTCCTCATTATTATGGATTATATCTCAAACAGGAGATGGAACGCTAAAACAAGCAAATGTCACACAAAAACCTTGTGTCAAATGATAATAATGAACAGAGATCGGAAAAATAAAACATTCTTTAAAGTAAATTATGGGCCATTCCTGCAAGTTCAGTAGTCACTACATATTTACAATGTAAAGGACACCTGGTCTTTTCAAAAAATGTTTAAGAAAAATGCAAAAAATAGGCAAAATTTTTTTGATATTACTTGAAAAGAACAGTCTTTATATAAAAGTTGGGAAAAGTATGTTTTCGTTCACTTATTTCATGTAATGGCCTTAATTACATGCATTGATTTGAACGATCTCAAGTGCCTCCTGACTTTGTGAAAATAAATAACTAAATAAATACATAAAATCCCGGGAACATGAAGCGATCCTGTAAAAAACAAACCTGTAACATAAAACCCGTCTTCGATAACGACTGTCTGCAACTGTCTTAACAACAGTAATGTGGAAACATTGACATTGCACTATGTGCATGGGTGTGTGTGTGTGTGTGTGTGTGTATGGAAGTGTGTGTGTGTGTATAAGATATAAAAGAGTGTACATAATTCATTTGTAAATTATCTTTAAACAGCTATGTATTTTTGTTTTCTCTTTTGGAAATATGATTTAGTAGTATCTGTAAAAACAAAAATGTATATCTTTATAAATTTCAAAGCCAAAATTAAGCACATTGTATCCTCTTTTTTTTTTATTGTTTCAAACCTTTTCAACGCCTTGTTGTTTTTGTACAGATGATTTTATTAAAGAAATGTTTTTTATTGATAAAAAAAAAATATATTGGGCTCCTGCGGCTAATCTGTTTTCCCAGACATCCATTTGAAAGTGAACCCTTAGTGACTGTCTGTCTCAACCCACGGTTCCGGAATCATTATTGCGTTTGTGTTTTGTCTCGTTTTTTCGCCAGCGAAGTATTCAGGAAGTTTCCAGGTGATTCTGAATTCCAGCTAGACGAGGGAGAGAGGGGTAATGTCCAGCACCGGCGAAGTCATGCCGCATTATAGGCTCCATAATCCATCAGCTCTATGAAAGGCTCCACACTCTTAAAATAAGGGGCGCCCGAAAGGGTTCTTTGGAGTGATGCCATAGAAGAACCGCTTTGGATTCCCTAAAGAACTTGTAGCGGACGGTTCTTTAAAGAACCATTTTTAAAAATGAGACACAAAAAAAACAATTAAAAGACATTTTCCTAAAAAAGTATGTCCAAGCCATGGTCCTCTGTGTTTAAGGGTGTATACGTACAGTCCTGTAATGCGTCTGGGTGTGTGTGTGTGTGTGTGTGTGGCGTCCCTTTGGAAGTTTTTAAAATTTGTTGACTTCATTCCCCGCACGAAGCGCATGTCCACAGAGGGCTGTGATGCAAGAGCGAGTAAAGCCATGCACTGCAAGTCATTTTTATTGAGATACGTTTAGTATTTGGGAAGTAGTAAATGAGACGACTCACTCAGTAAGTTTACGGGGCCTCTTAAATGTGTGTTTGATTTGTTTACTGTAAGAAATCATTGATTTTTGAACACTGTTGGACTGACGTGTAGAGGCTGGAGAACCTACAGGGTCTGAAAGCATATTACAGATACCCCTTGATTTAAATACTTATTATATCTTTATGGTCTTATTAAACATGCAAAATCAGTGACGACACTGTAGTATCTGATTTACATCTAAAGCTCGGTGTTGTGCACGAATGTCAAACTGTTACTAAAATCCAGAAGCATTTCAACATTTAAGTCAAATCCGTAACGATGGCCAGAACTGCATGATATTGAGAATTATAAATATAGATCATAAATACAAATATAACTATATATACAGAAAGCACAGAAGTCTATATTAGTCATCATTTAATGAACTATGGAGTAAATCTCTGTCGTAGAAATCTTTTACGGTGTAGTTTACTTCGGTGTTTCAGAAGCCACTATTACTGCATTAATATAAATTTGTTACTTCATTGCATTTAAGTCACACAACTGTGTCTTATATGTATACACACATTTATGGCCGTCCTTTAGCTTCAAACGCAAAATCGTTAACCCAGTTGGCTGTCAATTGATAGAATGATAATTATATTTTGAAATAACTGAAATGACTTGGTATTTACACAGAGTCCTGTGTTACATTTTCAGAAATTTGGAACAGACCAACCCAGAGGCATCATGTTCTGACATCTGTGCTTTTTTTAAATTTTTACTTGCACTGACAATTGCACCTTTAAATTTCGTTGAACAGCTGCTACAATGACAATAAAGAGATTTTGATTCTAATATTTCAGAATATATATTTTAGGCGGTTATTTGTAGGTCAGTAATGTACTTAGTTGGTGAACAAACTGTAAACTTATAAGAATAGCAAAGTGTAATTTTAGTAAATACTAAGTAACAAGCAATACATATACACTGTGCATGTGTATATATGCATAAAGTACACACACACATTATACATATATACATATATATATGTATGTATACATATATATATATATATATATATATATACATACATACATATATGTCTATATATATATAC
>JBBPCW010000001.1:33752744-33766042 GCA_037974425.1 Phenacogrammus interruptus
TAGATTATAGATAAAAGATTCCCATTCCCCTGCCATTCTGTGATCGGCAATTGGCAGATCATGATCTTGGTGATTGGTAATCGGTGATCGGACCCAAAAATGCTGATCAGAGCATCTCTACACTGCAGTGTTTCTGTTGGTTTTTTGAGTTGTGGGTTCATTTTGAGTTTTGTTTCTGCCTTCGTGCCTGTTTGTGTTGTTTAAATAAAAGAATAGAAAATGAAAGTCTGCCTTTGCACCTGCCCTTGTTGCCTGGAGATTGTTATATAATTTTATAAATTGTTGCCGTGTTTTTGTTACGAATTATTTCACACCTTAGAAAAGCAATACATTTACATAATTTTACATAAGTTTCCTAATTCACTTTTTGCTTCTTACTCTTATTCTTTGATGTTAAAGGCCAGTATAAAATATTTTACTGACATCTCTTGGCCACTTGGAAGGGGCATGGTCCATTTTTTTGCTTAGTAACACTCCATGCTTCCTCTTTAGATAGAAATACGATGACTTGGAACAGTCCTGGTCCTGGTAAACACTAGTGTACGCTGCTCTGGATACGAGTGTCTGCTAAATGCCGTAAATGTTAATGTAAATGTCCTCTATATTTTGGGATTTTCTCTGTTCTAACATGCCTAACCCAATCCACATAGTTACACAGTCCCTGTTTACAGAGTGTCTGTTTAAACAGGAAAAACATTCAGGATCAGGTGTAAAATGCCGCCACTGCTTGTTGTGTCTGTGAGTAAACTTGTGTTCATTAATATTGTCAATTAAATTCAAATAATAAAAAAAACCAACATATAAAATATAATTCATGCAAACAAAACCTTTAATATTAAGTCACATCAACAGTAGGTTACACATTTCCTCACCACATACTAACAATTATGAACTCAAAATTATGAACACAAAATCTCGAACACGGTTTTTATGTAAACAAAACAAATACACTTTCAGAACATCCATTCTAAAGGAGAACATTCAAGTCATGCTTGGCCATTCACTGAAAGAACTCCAATAGAAAGGCAAAGGAACATCTACGTCTATCTTTTTGCTGGTCACCCTTATGTATGACTGTGTATACTGTGAAGTTTTCTTCGCATATTCAATTATGTTTTCAGTGTTGGTGCGAAGATGACTCTCCAAAACAGAAATAAATTTCTGAATTTCTGAATTTAGTTGGTCCATAGAAATCTCATTATAGACCTCTTGGACCCTCAGTTTTGCTTTGTCTTTGTACTCAGCTACATTTCCTTTTGCCAGATAAATCTGTTCGAATAAACCTCGTAGAATTCTTGGGCTCATAAAGGCCCGAGAGCTATTCGTAGGAGTTGACAGATCCAGATTTTCATCCCTCAGGGAAGCAAGGAACTCCCCTGCCTTCTGGATGCACAGTTTCACAAAGTCACTCAGGTTCTGGAGCAACTTCTCCAATTTCAGGCCTTCCCACTTCTTCATGGCTTGAATGACCTGATCCTGTGCAGATCTTATAGCAGACTTGAAATCTTTCAAAAGCTCTTTTCCATTAATAACAACATCTGTACCCGGAAGGCTGAAATTCATTCCGTTGATGTAGCTTGCAAAGGTGTCAGCTATTGTCTCCATAAGGCTGGTAAATCTACCAGCAGCCCGTCTGATCGCCATCGAAATGGAGCGTCTCATCTTCCTGTACATCTCTTGACCGGTGAGCTTGTCCTCCAAACCTGGCAGGTGGAATTTTGTCTCACTCAGGAACTTCATGACAGCGTCCAATATGACCCTGACGTTTGTCTCGTAGGTTTGAAGCAGTTCTTTTACGCTGTTAGAGACATTGCTGATCATCTGCTGCATTTTGCTTACTGTCCTCCTCACCATTAATTCACTTTCCATAGTCAGGTACTCGAGAAAGTCCTGCATTTTATTGGACACTTCGAGGATCGTGTTGTGAGCTCGGTCAATACTGTTCGCTACTGCATCTTTTAGCTTTAAGGCGGCACGATTAATGTCCATCCCGAAATGAGCTTTGTGATATTTGTTAATGAAGTCTTGAAGAGTTGCTGTCATGGCAGGCAGCTTGGCTTTAAAGCCGTTCAGTATGTCAAGGAAGGCATTAAGTTGCCAGCTGGTCTGAAGGTTCAGTTTTTCCGAGTTCTTCAGAATGACCTTGAAACTCATGAGATCAGTATCCTTGTCAGGAGTTGACTGCAAGAACAAAGAAACAACCAAAATAATATTAACATTCATGTTACATTACAGGTGTCATTACATTACAATGTTACATTACAGGTGTCACATAAATTGCATTCATATAATTTTTTTTTTAAGTGAAAGTGACCATTTGCCACAGCACGAAATTCTTCCTCTGCATTTAACCCATTCACCAAGTGAAGCAGGGGTCAGCCAGGAACACGGCACCCGGGGAGCAGTGCGAGGGGACGGTACCTTGCTCAGGGTACCTCAGCGGTGCCTAGCGGCCTTGGGGATCGAACCTGGACTTTCTGGTCGCAGGGCGGATGCCTTAACCACTAGGCCATCCAATTTGACCAAAAGCTAACACAGCACTTTCATATGTGCAGGATATGATTTCCTTACCAGTGATCTGCTGAAGACCTTTGCATAATACTGTGATGGCGACCTCCTTGTGAACTGAAATCCGATGAAGCCAGCTGAAGGTGAGGACACTGAAGATGTGATGCCATTGTTGTGTGAGGCGTAACGGAAGCTCACATCAGCAAAGGTCTGGCTGTTTACATCAACATATAGAGTGTGGGTTGATGGTCTGTGAAAAGAAATCTATTGATTATTTCATGTTTTAAACATTTTAAGACTTTTTAATATTTTGTGTCCCTCTCGCTCTCTCTCTGTTTGTATATATACTGCTCAAAAAAATAGAGATCTTAAACAACACAATGTAACTTCAAGTCAATCACATGGCTGTGAAATCAAACTGTCCACTTAGGAGACAATGGAGTTATATATATATATATATATATATGTGTGTGTGTGTGTGTGTGTGTGTGAGAGAGAGAGAGAGAGAGAGAAAGAGAGAGAGAGAGAGAAAGCTGTTTATAAGCAAGGCATATCTCAAGCGTTGAGATAAAATTATGCACAACAAGAATTAAATACAGCATTTACCTTGATGCCGTGGGCTCTTCACGCTTTACTCTGTGAAACAAAAGATTTTTTAATGTCATGCATTCATAATTTCAAAAGATGTATTCAAGGCAGATTTGTTTCAAATTCCCCATACAGCTGAGTAACACTATGAAAGTTTCAGGGTTCACCCTGAACATAAATATTACCTGAGATTCTGTCGGAGATCATGCTTCCAGTTTACTTTTACATCACTGTGGGTGAACATGCACTTTCCATCCAGACTCATGGCTCCATCTTCAAGCAAGACTTTGGCAACAGCTGAATATGGAAATTGCATAAGAATGATTGAGGGCTAACAATGCTTTTATTCATGTAGAAACTAATGAAATCGCAGTAGGATCTTACCATCCAAGTCATATGCTAGGAAGGTCATTGTGGATGTGCATGAAGACTTCAGCGTGTAAACAAATCCTGGCTCCTTGTTCTCCATTTTTACGGTCCATGTGTTGTTATAAATTGGCGAGGAGACTTTCACAGAAGTGGAGAGTGCACCAAAGGATGGGATGAATATACTGGCAGGCAGGTGCAGTGATATCTCTGGGATCTCTATTTTCTGTTCTGGGATGGTGATGGTTGGCATCTCAAAGTGATAGATTGCTTTTGTGATGTCATCCAGATTGATGACTAGCTCGCCAATGGTGAATGTTTTGGGCAGAGTAAAGGGCGTGATGGTGATGTCATATCGTGGTAGCTTCACAAGCAGAAGAGCCATTTTGTCCCTCATGTATTGTGTATCAATTTTAACGTCGGGGATCCTGACTGCAGGCAGACCTGGCAAAGTTATTTCAAAAGGAGTTGTGCTGATCATATTTGGGACTTGCAGATTTTTTAGATCTAATGTGAATGAAGGCACATGGAGAGTTGTGAGAGGTACATCAAAAGGTGGAAGGGTGATGGTGGGTGGGAGAGAAATATAATCAGGCAGGTCAACATTCTCAAATCGCTGGTCCATTTCCCTAATCATCTGTGGAATCTGCTTCGCCCAGTCAGGTACTGCCAGTGTGATTTCTGGAATGTCAAAAGTGACTCCGTTTTCAAATACCGAAGCAGGCAGTGCGAACAGGGTTCCATCCATGCCCTTGGTGTATACCAAATGAGTAGAAACATTGAGGAACTGTAATTCGTCAGTGCTGGTGGCCTCGTCAAACTTCAACACATCCCATAGACTCGTCCCATAGATGGGCAATTTGACGGACTTCAGAAATGCAAGACGACCTTCTAAGGATTCTGTCATCTCAAGGCGTATTTCAGATTCATCATTGGACATAATCAGATCACTGGCATGTTTAAAGCGTGAAAATTGTTCCTTGCCACTCCACGTAATCTTCTGCTGATCTGAGGTGACAGCAAGGTCTATGTTTTCAACTACGCTCAGCAGACCAAGGGCAGATGACTGTGATAAATCGATATTTAGATTACCAGACAGTGTTGTCAGTGGGACAAACTCAATAGTTCCTTTTGCAGAGTGCTTTCCAATGGTTGAATAAGATGCAAGATTCGCCGCATTACTACTCACGATATCCATTGTGGCATAAACACGTCTGAGAGATGCCTCAAGAGCCATGGTCTCAGTAATGTCTAAATTCCAAATTTCAGTCCTCATACTCTCAGCTTCAGAGTGTGCATTCAGCTTCACAGTGGAACGAAGACCATTGGCGTTTAGGTATACAGTTGCTTCACTGTCTAAAGATTTGGAGAAATGTCTTGACTCCAGGATTGTTCCATAGGCTTTGGCCTTCAAGGAATTCTCCAGAGAAAGGTAGGATGACAGTGTTTCTAGTCCAAGATTATGAATTAGATAGCCATTTCCTTCACTTTGTAACGATGGCAAATTGTACGTATACTGAAGTCTTGTTTTAGAGACGAGATTCGGCTTGGTCTTGGTATTTCCATCAAGTGCCTGTTCTAATTCTGTTATGAAACCAGGCAGTTCGATTCTGCCAGCATTCGCTACAGATGCCTCCATGTTCCTCTTGGTGAGGCTGATAGTGCTCTCATGAACATATTCTGCATTCATGTGATCCAAAGACAAAGACGTGGCCACCTTCAGACCTCTCTTCTTAGTGATGCTGGTTGTCCCACTAAGTTTGCTTTTAAGGAATTCAAACACAGAGGTAGACGAAGCTCCCACTTTGACCACGAAGTCAGATTGATTGTAGAGACCACCGTTGGACGTCACACTAACCACTGGAGACTTGAATGAGAAATCATAGGTCAAATTTCCAAGAGCAGGTATCATGATGCTGTTCTGCATTTCTGGGAATGTGACTGTAGGCAGTGTCAACTCTCGGAGTGTCTCAGGTACGTGCAAAACAGGCAACTCCAGTGATGGAAGGACGAGAGTATAGGAGGGCACTGAAAAACCCATCATTGGAACTTTGTAACTTGGTGTGCTGACCTCCTTGGGGATGAAATAGCTGAATGCAGGCAACTCGGCTCTGAAGGACGATACTTCAATATTCAGTACTGGTACAGTGTAACCAGGGATAGTGAAATATCTTGGGGGCTGGTTAGATGTGTCAATTTGGAATTTTTCAAACTGAATCCTGGCTTTGTTGTAAGAATTAGTTAGAACATCAAGGACTTTGTCTCTTCCAAGTTCAAAGTTGGCTCCTAAGAGCTTAGCATTGTCATTAATGAAATTGTAGATAGGCTGAAGGTGGATGTCGAAACTGTGCTTGTCGGGGTTTTTGTGATATTGAAGTTTAAAATCGACGTCAAAAGACTGACGAGGGGTGGTCAAGAGGCCCTTCAAACCCAGATCGTCCCACAAGGAATATTTTTTGATCACTGGTGTTTTTCTATCGAAGTATGGCACAGTCATTTCTGGAACGCTTAGGGGCACAGTCAGGAAGTCCAGATTAGCTTCACCATCGATGGATGCATAGATTCCTGCATCTTTTTCATTGTTGTCCAAAATTAAGTTGTGGTTATATTTATATTGGTTGAATCGAGCAAGAGCCACCCAAGAGGCATACTGTTTTTCGGGACTCAGAGCAATCTTATAATCGTGCTGTAGATCAACCTTCCCAGTTAGTTTTAAGGGGAGGATTATTTTGGAGCTTCCCTTATTTTTGCAGTCAAGGGAAATCTCAAAGGGTTGGGCCAGGAAGTCACAAGAATTCGACAAAGTTCCACTGACTTTTCCAATCAGTTCTGCATTGTGTGAAGCTGTTAGTTCTACTTTGAGACCCTCCATTTGAGCCTTTCCTGTCATTTTTATCACACTTGTCTTCATGAAAGGGGTCTCTGTCTCGGCACTGACATCAATAGTGATGTGACTCAGGATGACTGATTCAGCATTGATTGATTGTTTCATTTTAAGGCTTTGGCTGTTTGTTTTACCATCAAAAGTGAGTCTTGCTGTGCCAGTGTTGACAGTGTATTCCAGATTGCTCTTGTGTGTGCCTTCATCAGAGTAGTCCTTGAATGACCATTTCCCATTTGCCTCATCTTCAACAGTCACAGAAATGGTTCCAGACTCAACACGAGCCTTAGCTGTTTTCGTAATCGTGGCCTGACTTGAGATGTCCATAGAGGGGATGTCCAAGTTATGGTTGTAATTTGTATCTATAGTCACTGATATTCCATCTTTCAGAGCAAATCCAACATTGTTTACTACATCAGCTTTGTATATTTGGGTTGTGGCCTTCGCGGTTGTCTTTGCCAGTGCTTCTATTGATGGATTTTTCAAAACAAGAGAACCCTCATGATCGATAGCGAAAGCCAGGTGGCTGGCCTTGAATGTCTCACTAATGACCATTTTCTTCATTGTAGGAACTTCAATCTGAAGCATTGCATTCAAAAAGTAGCCAAGAATCTCAAGAGTTGATGTTGCTTGTGAGGTCAGGGTAGCTTTGAACTGTGGCTCTAAGGTTTTAGTTGTTGTATTCTGAATTGCTGCTACTGTCATCACTGAATAATGTGGGGAATTGAATTTCAACTCTCCATATAACTTGCCAAAAGCAGGGATACATGGTTCAAATGGAATTTGAGGCAGCTTGACTTCAGGAATTGGCAGCATGGTGATATCAAACTTTTGTAGATTTAGTTTTGGTATATTGATGTCAGGGAACTTGATCTCTACAAGTCTCAGTTCTGGGAGAGTAAGGTCGGGCAGGTAAAACAGATAAAAAACTCTGAAATCACCAAAGGTGGCCTCGGGATCTAATTCTGGCATTTCGAACTGTCGAATTTGATCAATGATGTCAATAATCTTGCTTTTAATCATCTCAAAGTTAATAGTGATAGATGGAACGTGGATAAAGTCCAAAATTGTGAATGCTGGTACTGTTATTTCTGGCGGAATAGTGATATCTTGAAGATTAGCCATGTCTATCTTAAAAGCAGGAACCTCAAGGGTAGTGAATGGAACTGTAAAAGCCTGCGTTTCAATTTGTGCTGTTTTGAGAGCATTGAGGATTCCCTCCACTGCTTCATAGATTTGATTAAGTTCTTTTGTATCCTTAAATATTTTTATCAAGCTCTTGAATTTCAATGAGATGTAGGTAATCATATTAGAATAAGACTCACTTGCCCTTTGTAAGTAAACAAAGATTTCATCTCTGATGTCCATGTCACTGATTCTCGCCCTTATATCTTCGAGGGTCTCCTGGATCTTCAGTTTTATATCCTTATACGCTGTGCTGTCAATTATACCTTTAATCATCCTGTAAACCTCTGCTACTTTAGTGTTTTTTAGTTGCTCCAAATAGTTATTAATGGATGCCTGCATCTCTCTTAAAAACTTCCTGGATGCCTCAATCTTCTCAGGGATTCCATAGACTTTGATTTGCTCATTAACATAATTTGTTACTTTGCTAATTTGTTCATTAACCTCGTCAACAAATTCATTGTAGTCAAAGTACTTTAGTCTCCCGATTATACTTAGGATATAATCATTTAGGTCGTTAAGGTTTTGTTTGATGTCAATTGATTTTAATTGACTGACAATGGTATCCAGGAGTTGCATGATCTTGTCTGAGTAGTATTCAAAGGGAATAGACTTTAAAGCATTTGTCGTTGCCTCGACTGTCTCTCGGATTTTGTATTGCTTGATTAGAGTCTTCGCCTGGTCCAGGAAAATGTCCATCTTCTTTTCAATTTCATATCTATCAAATAGTTCGCGCAGTTTTGAGTAAACATAATTGATCTTTTCCACAATTTCATATTCGTCGATCCAGTTGACAATGACATCTTTCATGGAATCAAGTACCCATTCAATGTCCTCTGAGGGAAAGTAATTGAATAGCTGTTCCATATACTGAGTTAAATCAAATGAGTTTATATAGTCTATCACATCTTGAATGAACATTTTAATGTCAAAGGTCTCTATTATTTGCTTTAATTCATTTACTTTCTCCTGAAGTTTTGCTTTGATTTGATACTTGCGGTCAAGTTCCTTTAACCAAGCCATGCTGCCGTCTTGCAATTTTTGCAGATCAATCTGTCTAACTATGTCTTCAATGGCACTTACGACTCTTACGATCGTTCCGCTAATATCATGTCTTTCATCAAAGGCCTTGAGTTCTTCGCCCATGTTTGTCAGAATTTCTGACCAGGATTCATTTTCAATAACATTTTTGATTTGTGCCTTTAGGTCCATTAATTTGGCTGCCAGATCAATAAGCGTTTTTTTAAAGGCTGTCTTAAGGTGCTCCAAAGATGCTTCCAGTTCATCTAATGAGACAGCATAGTCTTGTACCAGGGAGACCACCTTATCCTTGACCATGATGAATTTGTTCTCTAGGTCAATTTCCTCTATGAAGTCACTAACCTTTCGAGGGACTTCATCCAAGCTCTCCCTGAACTGTCTGACCAGATCATCGATGTCCAAACCATTGAGATACTGCTGGAGAGACTCAAGAACACTGACAGCTGTAGTTTTCATTTTCTCAAAGGCAACTGGAAGACTCTCAATGAAAGGCAAATGAATGAGATGGCAGTCACTGTTTTTGTCATACTTCAGGAATCCAGAGACACTGAATTCTTGGTTGTCCAATGAAATATCACTAGAGTCGCCAGCTTTATTGAATAGATTTGTCTGTAGTGCTCCAGACAGCTGAACTCCCATGTCTGCTTCTTTATTGAAGATACTGACCTCTTGGTTATATGCGTGGTTATTTAGCTTGGACTTGAATCTCCACAGCACAGACTGCTCATTGGGTATCAACAAGCCATCAAACTTGTTTTCAAAGTGAGTTTCAGCTGAATCGCCATTTGGCAACATGTGCGTGGCAGAGGCTCTCCAGTCATGGGATTTAGCAATTGCCAAAGGTTCTGCTTTCAGGAGGAACTTGCTGTAGATTTGACCTGTGTGCGTACCGTAGAACTTTACTGAACCGTCTCCATTCAGAATGGCATCAACAGTGAGGCTAAATGGCATAGCCATCGCACGGAAGGCGTTTTCAAGACGCAAAGTCTTGGAATTCAAACGACTCTCGCTGTTAATAACAGAGGAAAGTCCAGCAAATTCCACTTCAAAGTTGTGGTTGACCTGAGAATCCAGGACCTCTGCAACTGAATCACATTTTATTGAACCAGCCATGTCGGAAAAGCTCATTCCACAAGTACTCTTGATGGTGTTCTCGTCTCCGTATTTCCCAGTAATGCTTTCAGATGCTTCTAACTTAAACGGCTCCATCTTGAGTTGCCCCTCATTGCTGATACTGATGTCGAACATCTCAACTTTATTGACTGAGAGCACTGATCCAACAAAAGGCCTCATGTTAACCTTGATGTCATGGTTATATGATGCACCCTCACAGATGAAATTGTCTGTCTTGGAGCGAAATGCCAGCGTCCAGAGAGTAACAGTCAGGCTATGGGAGCTTTCAGTCCTCATCTTTTGGAATGTACCTGCCATGGTGTTGGAGAGGGTCAGACCCTGCTTATTCAGACCCAGATTCATTGTGTTCCTTGCATCTCCATCAAAAGCATTGCCTTTAAAAGCGCTGTTTAGCTGCACTTCATAGTCTGAGATTTTGCCCTCCATAGTGAGTTCTGCTGCGCTGTCCTGGCCTAATCCTTTGGACACGAGAGACATGGAGGCTCCCGTCCCATCAATTCCAGCATTGAAGATATTCTCGAATGTCATAGAGCTACACTGATGAATTGTTGTACAACTTGTGGCCAAGCCATTTGCTCCCAAGGTAAGTGTACCTTTGTGTGTTCCACGGCTTTCTTCAAAATTTAGGGAGCCATCCATGTTCACTTCAAGTCCATTGCCATTCAGAGATCCAGTAAGCAGGGTGTAAGCTCGGTTTGATGCATCATCTGCCTGGGTCTCAACTCTAAAGCTGGCTTGTTCGCTTGTCAACTCAAGTTCCTTCTGAGAACGGAGGGTTTTTCCAAGTACTACGGCGTTAAAATCTGACTTCAAAAGCAACTGTCCAGCCTTGTATCTCATTTCACCTACATGCTTCAGAGCATCATTTATGGCATTTGTTTTAGACACAATTACAAGCTCATCATTGATATATTCTCCTTTGATCACATTTTTTCCCTTGATGATTGAGGAATCAAAGCTCAAGAGGGATTCACCTCTTCCAGTATTTTCAAGCAGATTCATAGTGTAGGATTGGGTGTATGCTGAGTTTGCATACAGAGGGCCTATGTTTAAGATTGCGTCCACATTTGCATCTCCAGTAAGATCAAAGTCTGTGAGAGTCGCCTGTGTAGAATAATAGAGCGAGGTGCCTACGCCAAATGGGGTGGTTACTTCATACTTGTAAGTTGCTGTTCCTTTGCTATTTATTCCATCATCGCTTGTCATGCTTTTGGTAAAAGAGTAGCTTTCAAAGGCACTAAAGCTAGCATCAAGGAAACTGTGGGTCAGCGAGCCATTCACAAGGTACTTAAATTTGTCTTCAGTAGGCCCATGGACCAGGGCAGTGCCTGTATGAAGAAAAGGTACAAAAATATTATTGTAACTCTGTTAAACAGGTTTTCAAAATGTGCCATGCTTGTATATTTTGGATGGAGAATGAGTCAAAAGTCAAAAGTACCTTCAATTTTATACGAAAGAGGTTCCACAGGACAGCTGGCCATAACTTTGTATTTAGCAATGTAACTGGGAACATCAAGGGTGTAGTTGCCCCCCGAGACTGAGCCCTCCCAGTCATAGAAGTTGCTGTTCACCTTAGCAGACACCTCTGCTACCCCAAGCTGAGGCAAGGAGAAGTCCAGGCTGTGGGGGATTGTGAATGAGGGGATTCTGTGTGTAGTTTCAAACATAATTTGTCCAATGTGAGGCACAATAATTTCCGGTATTGTGAACTCAGAGGGGATGTTTAGCTCTTTAGATGATTTCCCACCAAGGGGGAGGGGCAGTGAGAAGGTTATTTTGTCCTTGTTGAATTGGTACCTGAACAGTGCATCACTGGAAAAATAAAATGATGAACAATATTAATATGTTAAACAATAAATAACTGATTCAAGATTCAAGATTTTTATGATATAGTAGTATAGTGGAGTACTAGTAGCTATATTCATAGTAGTACAATCGTAGTTAGTAGTAGTACAAATATTAATTCACAGAAGTTAGTATTTTGTAAGTATTTTGTTTTGAATTGTATAAATCAACAAAATGCATTTTACACAGCTCTACACTGTGCTGCTTTCTTGTCACTAGTGATTTGTGAAAACAACCCTTTTTCTGAATGGAATATCATAGAATAACTTACGATTTGAGAAACAATGTTTCTGGTATGCTGGGCATCACAAGCTCTGGAATATATCTTTTGTTCCTAAGATTCTGCACGTATGGAATGTCTTTTCCAAATTTGTCAAGCCAGATGTTACCTGCCTGAGATTGGTTAAAAAAAAAAAAAAGTTAACAAACATCAAAAAAGTTGTTTTGACCATTTAATCGAAAAAGTTTCTATAACTGAAATATTTACTACAGATGCTCATACTGTCAGTAAACAATCTGGGGTTAATCATAGGTTTAGCTTTTGGATTGAGGTTTAGGTTAAGGCTTAGATTTAATATAATGCAATTTAAGATCAAATTAAATTGTTACATAGAGAGATATGATAAATATAGTGCAAATATATACTGTTTTGTAAATGTATGGTCTGTGTAAACATTTTAAAAAATGCATCAAAATGAACAAAATTACATTTTAAACATTACAAATGCCTAATCTAATGAGATAATGGTCATTTTTGACACTTACCTCTATACCTTTGTAAACAATATGACGGAGTTTCATGTCAGTTTTGGTCACTTTTTGATCAAGGATGTCATCAACAAATGTCTGTAGCTGGCTAACATACTGATCCATGTTTGGGATGTGTTTTGTAACTTCAGAGTTCATATCCGACTTCATTTCCAATTCGACCTTGTTCTCGTCTACGAAAAAGAATCGTAAAACATCAGAACTTATTCGTAGCTCATTCATCCATTATGAAGAAATGACATATGGGATATTACTACCATATCTAAGCACAGCTTTCTGCTGAGAGGAAGTCTCTGGGAAGTTGAGGGCTGTTTCGAGCTGTATCACAAGGCCGTTTGCATACTTAAAACTGGCTGTTGCAGAAGCATCTGTCTGTAGACCAGGGAAGGCCATCTCTAGCTCCAGTGCACCATTTTTCATGGACTCCAGTCTGATCAGATATAGACAAATTGTATCATTCAGAGGGTGAAACATTAAAAAAACAAGTGTTACAACCTTAATTTCATGCAAAGATAAATCTATAATTAAGTCATAATAAGATTAAACACACCAGTTTACCATATAACATTCAAAGTCATGTGATAAGGACATGTACAGGCATCGTGAGAGGTCTGTATACTGGTGGGCATCAGTGATATTAATGTTGTTTGGATTAAATCTTTACCTGGCGCGTCCGACTAAGGTCAGCAGGACATCTTTTTTGTTGGTGACATCAATTTTAATACCACGCGTTGTTTTCCCCTCTCCGGTGACTTCCAGCTTAATGCCAGCCTCCACATCGTAGGATGGCATCTGTAGGTCACTGGTGAAGATTTTCTTCTTATGGTTATATTTAAAAACAGCCGTAGCTGATGTAGGTGTGGAACCTAAAGAAAGAGTCATGTTGACATTAGTCTTGTGTAGCCAGGTCTGGAATTCATAGCAGCTTTCTTTGGCCAAGGCCCGCCCATAAGGCCGTTTGACCGACATGTCAAACAACCAA
>JBBPCW010000001.1:34710985-34722133 GCA_037974425.1 Phenacogrammus interruptus
AGACACTGAACCGCTTGAATTTCAATACAAACAAACAGAAAACATGGGTGTTCTCAAACTTTTGACCGGTAGTGTATGTTGACATTGTTAGTGCTACAAAGATGGACAGTCTGACCGGTGCCTGGATATTTTGGACCGTCCTCTATCAATGTACCGAATGTAAGCTAAATCCACCAAGGAGTCCAATGGGCTGCCACAGACATCAATAGCAGAAAGTACAATAATAGTGAAAAATTGCCTTCCAAATTTTGTGCTTGGCCCCTAACAAGGAACTAGGAATGATGACTGCATCTTGTCTCTAAAATCTCCAATATGTGATGAGAATGCAGAGCATTAAGCTGAAGAGTGCTTGAAAATCCCATCATTCTGAAATGCCAGCACCACAAACAAGAGCCTCTCAATGCAGAAAGGCTGAAGTCTGTGTTTCAGGTTGCAGATTACACACTGTCTGACCTAACCGTCAGTGTGTGTTTCTATCAGAACTTTCCAATCACAGATCAGCCTGAGGTCAGACTGACCGGGTAATTCATTCGCTCAGGTGAGACAATAGAATTGGCACATGCCTGTCTTTAAAACCCCAATCAGCAAATGAGTTACTGTTGTTCCCCAAAAAACTACGGTACATTCCCATTGCTTCTCTTGCAACTCGAGGTACGACTGTTATGTATTAAAGCATTTAAAGAGGATACGCCCACAATCTTCTGTGCCAAGGCCGCTGCTATCGTCCAGAAATTACAGATAGTGCCTAACAACCGGTTTCTGATTGCAGAGTTACAATCAACTAGGATCGGAACTGGATAATATTTACTCATAATTGACTGGCTATTGGCCAATGTGCTTTTATTTCAGTCTGTACTGTAATTATATACGGTAAATAACTGCTTCTTCACCCAATAAAACAGAAGGTGCTGCTTTTTTATGTGAATTAATCTGATATATTCTTACAGAATTAAAAAAACAGTGTTAGTAAGATATTCTTACTATAAAAATACCATTTTGTTTTGTAGGACCTCCTACAAAACAGGTCTGACCCATCAAGACAAACTCCACAAGACCTCTGAAGGTGAGCTGTGGCATCTGGCATAATGACATTAGCAGCACATCGTTCTGTAGGTTGCATGGTGGGGCATTGAGAGATCAGACTAGTTTATCCAACACATCTGGACTGAGATCTGTGGAATCTTGAGGCCAAGTCAACACTTTGAACTCTTTTCTACTTCTTTGAAGTTGTGCTGAAGCTCCTGGGGGTTACGTTCCGAGAGCACCCGCGAATTGTGAAAAACACAAAAAATTTGTGATGAGGAAAAAAAAAATGCCTATTTTTGATATTGTAAACCCTAAATATGGCCGCAAATGTGCTCCAAAACACGTTCATTTTGAAGTAAAAGTGATCATTCAGTCATACGTGAACACACCACAGCACACAGTGTGAGCAGCACGAAATACTTCCTCATTTAACCCATTCACCAAGTGAAGCAGGGGGCAGCAGGAACACGGCGCCGGGGAGCAGTGTGTGGGACAGTACCTTGCTCAGGGTACCTCAGTGGTGACTAGCGGTCTTGGGAATCTAACCTGGACTTTCTGATCGCAAGACGAATGCCCTAACCACTAGGCTACCAGCTGCCATAAGAACAAAGAGAAAAAACATTTGAGATAGCTCCACGCAGGAAACTGTCATGATTTGGGAATGCTGGACTGTATCTGCCAGTGATGCTAACAGGGCACAGTATATATTTTCTTTATCTTTTCTATGGAAATTTAGCTGCATTTGTTTTAAGATTTACAAAATTATATTTCTCCCAATAATTTAGCACTAAAATGCACTGGGTAGGATATTTGTGGTTTCCATGAATATGTGGGGGTTTCCACAAACAATTATTAATTCGATTCTAAGAAAAAATCCGTGAACACATGAGGCCGCGAACTCTGAACAGCGACTTCGCAGGGGAACACTGTATATGTATGCGGCATCAGTCAGCTTTACATCTTCCCGTGGTGCAGCCTTTGGCCATCTCTTCCCCAGATAAGCACTACACATGCACATCTGTCCACATAAAGTAAAAGAAAACGTGATTCATCAGACCAGTCCACCTTTCTTTCACTGCTCCATGGTCCAGTGCTGATGCTCACCCGCTCATTGTTCATGTTTTTTTTTTTTTTTGGTGAACAAGGTTCAGCATGGACTACGTAACTGGTTTGCAGCTGTTCACTGCTATGACATCTATCTATCCTAGACAGAATTTTCAGTTATTTGTGTTACAGTAGCTATAACTAGAACTATTTGTTTCACCTGTGATTTTAAAGTTATGGCTGTGTAAACGTGTAATCAGTGTAAATGCCATAAAGTGCAAGGTTTTGCTTAAGATCAAAAAAATTGAAGAAAAAAAAATTCTGAATAGGCCAAGTTCATAATCAGTATTGATTAGTTATTATGAATTGGGTGGGAAAAAGCATTTCCAACCTGAGTGACAAGACAGCAGCTCATAAGCTTGGCACGCAGGAACCCCCTGCTGCATGACTGAGGCAGGATCGTCCTGAGAGGCAGCAGCTGGATAGGCGTCACCACAATCCCACCCATGGGAGTGGCACTTCCTCCCCTTTCAGGAAGCCACGCTCGGGATGGCAGCTGGTCCACGAGGGGCAGGGGTGTGAGCGCTACAAGGGGACAGATTCCACTGTAATTCTGCGATTGGGTTTGGCCTGTATGACCTGATCTCATGAACATGCAGCTGGGGTTCCCTTCTAGGCAGCATGATCATTTCCAACACTCACGAAGTGACAAACCAAAGAACTTCCCCCTCCAGTTCAACTTTCAGTGACACCACGTTCACCACATCTGTCATACCAGTGGGAAAACAAACACCACACGCTGAGCCCAAGCTTTCATCTGTTACCACAGCGCTAGCTTCAGACACACTGCTGTGGGACTGAACCACCGCACCCACGTTTACTTTTACTCTCAAAGCTGTAAATGACCTGACCCAGACATTCATACGCTCAGCCTCCAAGTGCTACAAAAACTCCACATTCATGGCTGAGAGAAGACAAATCCTTTCAGTAATGATCCAGTTTGTTGTCAAACTGTTGATAACATTTTTTAATTTCTCTCCAGAACATGACATCATTGCATGATGTAAGAGGCTGGAGAAAAAGAGAAATGTATGGGGGGAGGGCAGTTGGTGCTAGTGGCTGAGAGAGCTTACAGCTGTCTCTGTCTCCCCCTTGTGTTTGACAAACTAATAGCACACTGTAGCATTCAGGTATTAAGACAGACTGGAATGAACTTGAATTATAATCATTTGCTCTTCTTTGCCTAAATGTCTTCATCCCTGTTCACATGATTGAATTCCTAAGCTTTATAATGGCATGATATTATTAGTATTACTATTATAACAATAAGATTCACTTTCATTTGAGACGTTTTCGTCCATCTCTCTCTATCTTTTTCTCTCGCAATGTGTTATATCAGCCAAACAGCACATCTGCCAGTTCATCAAGACAGAGTTGCAGTTCTTCCCCAAGCTGTTGCTCCAAAGCCAGTTGATTAAAACAGCTTCATTCCCATTGCCGCTTTCATCAGATTTTTGAAGAAGCATAGAACAAAGTCTCCAAACCACACTAAAAGATGAAGTTGAGTACAAAACAGTAGAGAATATCAAAGCTATTCTAAGGGACGAAAGTGGAACGAAATAGTGAACAAATGCCGATTACAGGTAAATATAAACAGATGATACAGCTAAACCTTCGCGTTTAATGACAGTTTAATGAGACTTTGATAGCTCTTCCATCTTCATTCTACCAAAGATAATTTGCCACTTTCTCCAAATTATTTCCTCCTCTCAATCAAGTTGATGATGCATGAGAAGTCAATTAGAAAACTACACCTATAGAGCGGCCACGAGAGCTTTCTCCGTTCTCCATCACATCAATTGGCACGCGTGAAGCCATCATTTTTCTAACTTACAACGAACAGATGTCACACTCTCCTTCTCGAAGCTGTCCCAACCTCAAACTGCTGAAGGGGCATTATTTCTCTGGGTCCTATTTGTGAGGTCTCATCCCACCGTGGACCATCCTGAAGCATCAAGCGCACACTTCCACCCACAACTCCATCTCACAACAATTTATCCTCATTGTTTGGAAGTGAGGGAGGGTTCCAGCGCTCTCCCTTGGTGATGGTGCAAAGCCCGCAAGACTGGTTGCACTTGATCAAGTGGAGCGGGTTTGGAGCATTGGGATTGCCCAATAGAGATGGAGCTGAGAGAAACTCAATGCCTCCTACAGACAGTGATTGATGAAGGGAATCACCTCGTCCACCACTCCAACTGCCAGGGATTGGGCTGATTGGAGATGTTATTGAGATTCTGAGAGAGTAATACGTCTCTCGACAAACTGATGGTCCACACGCGTGAGCAGCAAAGAACAGGAGTCTTGTAAACGTTGGCCTATACTTTCTAACTCAGGATTGTGCACCAGAAACAGTCACATCACTCTAACCATGATTGCTGATTACAATGAGAAATGTCTCAATTTGCCTGTCCTTATAATAAGCCTCTAAATCTCTAATCCTTTGTTAGAGCTGATTTACCTCACAGAATTCGATTTTGTGTCACTTCACTCTCGCATTTACTGCAATATTTTAAAGAAAGTGTCAATTACATCTTAACTAAATTACTGTTTGAAGTAAAGGACGGATTATTGTGCTACAATAACTGCAATAAAACCAATAACAGTACTGAGGATGCGCATTATTTAAGGATTCAGAGCAGAATCGGGGTCTGAAAAAACATTACGATCATGAGATCCTTACCTCAAATAATCTATTTCAAGTTATCTTGCATGTTGCGTAATGTAGTGCTTTAGTCACAGCAATCAGTTATGTTGCACAACACTGTTGCAAGACTTACCAGGTCTCTCGGGGGCTTGCCTCTCTTTAGGGGAGGAGGAAAATCGTTCATGATACTAAAAAAAAATACAATATTGCTCATGTTAATTATAGAAGAAATGGCATAATGTCAATGAGTACATCTTTGTCCCTCTTGTGGCTGTTGTAATAATAACCCATACCTCTGTAACTGTAACTTTAAGGAAAAATCCGTAACCCTTAACTGTGTTTTCATGAGATCTTGAGTTATGTCAGTTCATGAAAAGATTAATTCAAAAATTATATTTATGTTCTTACACATTGTTGTGGTCTAGGATTAGTCCTTTGTTTGGAACGCATTGAAAATAAGACAAAGGACGGAATTTCTCTGCTCCTACAGCTACATAATACTGGTTGTTTCCAAGCTCAGCTGCCCCACGTACCGAAGTCCCATCCAACATGCACAACCTAGGAGAGAGTGAAATCACTGAAATCACTTCTAGCTGAGTTCTGAATTCTCAAGGGACAGTATATATACATACTACCTGTGCACAGCTCCCGTGCGAAGGTTCACTTTCTCCGTTACCATGGCCAGTACGCTCTCCCAGCTGGTGAGTGTGTATTTTGGTAGCAGTATCCGAGCTGGAGGAACCATGATATCTCCATTGGTAAAAACACTACAAAATATAATCACATTTGGAACTCAGTTCGGAAAGTTCGTACTGATTTGACAAGCAGAACCGTGCGAACACAACATTAGATGGAAAAATCGAAAGCAGAAAAAAAAGCTCTGATTTGATGTCGTTCATTTGCCATTAGAAGTAGACTTCACTCCTGCCTGAGGGTTTGCCAGGAAGAAATTCCAACAGGGAGACACTGAAATTAAAACTCACTTGATGGTGAATGGCTCATTAATGTTTTTCCTCCAGCGTGCTGGGACAATTATTTTGCTGTGAACCACGGGTCGAATCTGTGATGGAGACAAAATGAACAGTTCCCCGCTGTGCATCTCTGGAATGTATTCCTCTGTCATTCATTAGAGATTTGACATACTTCCGACACTTTGAAGCTATGATAGCTGAGGTTTGTTTGCTATTCGGTCATTAAGCAGGTATAAAGTGAGCTTTAAGACAGCATTGATCATTAGTTTCAAACGAAAACACTTCAGTTAAGCTCCTGGGAAGCCGAGCATTTACAGCACCTCATAAAACATGTACAAAATAACATGTCACGAAAAACCCTACAGGCCACATTTCAATGCATGCGCTGTCACGGGCACAGGACAGTTGTTCGACTGGAGGCTTCACCGTGTTGTCAATAGACTTATTTGTCTCATCTATCCTCAGTACTACTCTTGAAAGAACTAGAGGGGCATGAAGTAAGTCAGGCAATGCAGTGGTCACACGCTGCACTGTAATTCATTTACAGGAGTGTATTGATCTGAGAAAGTGAGTCATTTATGAAAAATGCGTGGTATGAATCTTCATGTAATGGTGGCACCGGAGCCCAAATCACATTGAAACACTTTTATGGCACTCTGCCTCTGAAATCTGTCTCTCAATTAGGTCTATAAAGCTGACAACCAAAACATGATATAGCTATGCTTTGCTTCAACTAAAAAAGCAACAGCTTTGCTGTTCTAAAACCACATACGGCCTATTCCCTGTAATGGGAGAACCTGTAAAAAAAAAAAAAAGAGCCTGTATGCTTAACATAGTCTATATTAAGTGGACTGTCTGAATTTTTTTACTCAACAATAGAGCAAAATTATACCAGCTTATAACATCTTACCTGCTTTTCCTTTCTTTGTGGCCTCTTTGTTGTTACATAGTGGTAGCTATTAAACAGAAAAAGAAGGGCAAAAAACAAAACAAATTTAAGTCCAGCTTGACCAAAAGGCAGTAACGTTCCAAATATTGTAATGGTTTCCCCACAGTCTCTTCATGTAGTAAGAAACGCTATAAAACTCTTCAGGTACATTAGTATATGGACAAAAACATATTGGAACACAGATGTTTTTAGGGTTTGGATGATCTTAATGCTTCGTTTTGGACAACATAATGCTTTCAAGTTTGTGGCCGCTGTTGGTGTTATGGTCAAGCGTCCCAATACTTTTGTCAATATAGTTTCAAGCTGTTAACTTCTTCAGGACGCATTACAGGCTACAGTGTTGATCAAATGGAACCAAAGCCGTCTTAAAGACTGAAACCACACAGGCTAGACAACACAAGGAGCTGTAAAAACCTACGCATGTGTCCCGTCAGTGTGTGTGAACTTACTCTATTTTTTTCAGCCGTTCAACTCCTGCTGCTACGTATCTCTCCCCATTTTTGAACTCCTCCAGAGCTTGGATTCTGTGGCCCTCTCTGGGGGTGTAAATATTCCTCACAGCTCCAAATGGTGCTTCGAGAGCCCGAGTAACCAAGCTGAGAAAACTGTCAAAAGTTGCAGTGTGGCGCTGGTTGACCACGAACCGTTTCCCAGGATAAAAGCCATCCCCGTTCCTGTATAGGATGATGGTTTTGGTGGCCGGAGCCTGAGAAGGAAACTCCCGGCCCGAAGTTACAGACATTCTGGGAAACAAAAGCTGCCAAGGTGCTGCGTGAGTGAGTTCAGGTGTGGTCCAGTTGAGCCTTTAGTAAAAGAGGACACACAGATATAGCACAGGATTGTCACCTTTTTCCTAGCTCAGATATCAAATATTATCCATCAAGTGAGAAGAGGACACAATGCACTCGTCTCATGGACAGGTTGTCTTGACAAGCTTGTCTGTGTGTCCGTTCCTGTGTATTCACTAAAACAAACTCCCAACTAGCATCTAACAGTAGTCATCACTATGGAAACGGATTGGAAAAAGACACAAGCGGAGAAATCTAATAGAAGTTCCAAGTTACCTTTTAAGCAGCTACACTAAAATAAATGAATAAATAAACAAACAAGCATTTGTTTATTTCGCTTTACTGTGAGTCTTTCACGTTAAAGAGGTAACAGGAGATTTCTGTGGGGCTAATTAGTTTTTACCAGACCACTCCCAGTCAGTGGCATAAATGATTCATGACTGTAACCTTTGCCTTAAATATGTGGTTTTCAATGTCTCGTTTATACGTTATTACACTTTATACACGTTGTTTCCATCTTGTTTGGTTGTTTACTTTCATACAGTAACCAGTGACGTCAGAGGCAGCGTTATACTGTTAGTCATTCCTACAACAGAATAATTGTAATATTGTTTACATCAATTTAAAAAAGCAAAAATCTTTGTATTTGTAGCTTTTGTATTGTATTTGTAGCTGTATAGGGCTAGGACACTGCATAATGTACAATACACGTGTCTTTCATCAAGTTATGCTGTAACCATTTCTTTTCCGAAAGATATGAATTGCCACCTGCATAAAGTAGAGAGCACTTTAATATTACAGGAGGAGGTCTTGTGTTACCTTAAGCTCGGTCACCCACGACATGGGCTTGTCTTCTTGGTTGGAGGAACAAAAAGGTCACCCCGTTGTCTCGCCACCAGTCGTCTTGAATTTCGACAGAGTGAAATAATGTCTTTCTCTCCCAATATGATGTGTGAAAAACGAGCTTTACAAGTAGCCCCAGCCAGCACAGCAATCTAAACCCATCTTTCAACTTTAAAGACTTTAGGAAAACTGGCACACACAGAGGTTGCACAGGGCTGTCACCTTGATCTTAACTCAGAAATCAAATATTGTCCACCAACTCAGAGGTGCACAACCTACGTCTCCTTTTTGGACAGGTGGTCTTGATCTTTGTTAGACGCTAGGGGGCAGCAATGTCCAAGAAATTGCATTTCAGGACTCGAAGGGGGAAGTAGTTCATTTGATCTTGAAGAACAACATTGGTTTGAGCTGCAGTTCTTCCAAAACTGATGGACAAATAACTGGTTTCAAATAATATGACTTTAATTGTGGCAAAAATACAGCACAGTATACAACAAATAATAATACAACAAATCAGAGCATGTCATTTCTATTAACTCCAAAACAAAGGAAAAAAGTGGAGCGCGTCATAGATTAGGTGAGTTTCCATTTGCATCTCGACAATAACTTATACAGTGTAATAGTGATAAAGAAATAAGATGACATTAAAAGACATGTAGTATTTTATTGTCCGGATTGTCCATCAAATCTAGGCCTTTCAGAGGAAACACATTCTTTTGATCTTGAAGCCCATTTAACCAGCATCACTGATGGACACAATTGGTTTAAACTTATATGACTTTAACTGTGGCTTTATGAAAATACAGCACATCATAATACATCAAAAGACAGCATGCCATTTCTGGGAACTCAAAGGAGGCACAAAAAAAAGTGGAGTGCGTAATATATTATGTTGACAATAACTTACAAAAAACTGTGTATCATAACTACCCAGTATAAAATTGATAAATTTGGAAGTTTACATTGAAATAAATGGTGTAACTTGAAATGTAGTATTGCCCTGGATTGTCCATCAAATGTAGGCCTTTCAGAGTAAACACGTTCTTGCATCCTAACAAGCAAGAGAAGGCCTCACTGTGAGACTGACAGTGATGCTCAAATCTGGTCTTTATCAAACTCGCACACAAAGTACATGGTGAGGGAGCAGGCCACGTCCACCCACTCCCCTGAAGAGACCAGCTCCACACAGTCCTCGTCGTCAAACGCGTTATTGGGCTCTCCTTCCCTCCATTTACTGAAGGTGCTCATAGGCGAGCGCTCCACATACACAAAGTGGCCCTCGCGCTCCAGGTCATTAATGCCAATGTACACTCTGCTAAGGCCCGCCTCCGTGATATAGCCGGCGATGGCCCTGTTGGCAGCGGCGTCTTTGGGCATGGCCAGGTGCCCACCCCTGCCCTGGCAGTACAGCTCAGCATCTCTGTACCGCTTCTCCTCCTTCACCAGCAGATACACCTTACTGTCTGTCTCTTTGACGCCAGCGACAGCTGCAGGGGAGGGCAGTGCTGTAAAGTGAGCACTTGTATTTCTGTAATCACAATGCAGCACCCAGCGTACACAATAGTGCATTGTAGAGTTGAACAAAACATTGGTTTTGCCAGTTTACATGAACTGAGATTTGAAAGCTGTTTGTATAGAAAAGGGACAACTTAGAAAAATATTTGTAACAGAAGATAACAGGCTTGCAGTAATATATCTGCATCACCGCACCTTTTCCAACATACCTGATACTAATAAAGAATTTGATGATTAGCCAGTGGACTGATGTATTAAGTAGGAAAATTCCAGGATTGGGGTAACATTACACTACGTGAACAAAAGTAATGGGACACACCTGTTTTTTTAGGGTTTAGACTAGGCCCCTTACTTTCAGTAACAATCTTAATGTTCATGTATACCAAAACATTTTGGATAATGTCATGCTTCAACTTTGTGGACACAGTTTGGGGGAAGACCCTTTTCTAGTCCAGCATGGCAATGCCCCAATACAAGCTCCGTGAAGACAGGATTGGATTAGTTCGTTGTGGAAGAGCGTGACTGGCACATACAGATCCCTGACCTCAATCCCATCCACCTTTGTGATGAACTGGAACAGAGATTGCAAGCCAGGACTTCTAGTCCAATATCAGTACAAGAAGAGTGGAACCTGTACTGGCTGCAAAGGCATAACTAACTCCATATTAAAGTCCATGTATGTGTCCCTATCAGTCTAATAGTCAGCCGTCCCAATACTTTTGTCCATATAGAGTATGTTAAATTAGGAGACAGATGATTAGTCTGGATTTCTGCTTCCCTAGATAGTATCAGTGATACAGAAATAGGTTTAAGACTTCAGATCAAAACATTCTGTTTTAAACAGAAGCGTACAAAAACTGTGGAATTCACAAGACTGTCAGAAATTTCTACTATTTCTACTACTTTAAAATAGTAAAGATCATGAACGTAATAAACAAACTAATTAAATGGTTCGGGGTTGCATTTGCAGCTCCACCTTGCTGATGTACAGTAATTGACATTAGTCGACCCATTGAAGCACAATTTGTGTCAGACATCCTCTAGTCCTTCATTTATTCCTCCGGGATCAATAAAGTTCTCTGATTCTGATTCTGACTTTTGGATAGACTTTTTGTTTAGTGGACCACTGTCAACTTCGCAGTTATACTAACACATGCAACACAGCCTGATAGACTCGTACAAACACTGTCATTCTATTCCTGTTTCTGTTAAGAACGGCCCATTAAGCAATAATACACTACCGGTCAAAAGTTTTAGAACACCCCAATGTTTCAAGCTTTATTTAATTGAATTTCAAACAGTTCAGGT
>JBBPCW010000001.1:34957842-34975159 GCA_037974425.1 Phenacogrammus interruptus
TGTGTATATATATGTATACACACACACACACACACACACACACACACACACACACACACACACACACACACACACACTATATAAAAAAAAAAGTACTGAGACACACACTTGTTCCAGCGAGGGCAATTTTAATGTCCCAGCATACCAAGACATTCCAGCATGACTGCGCCCCAGTGCACAAAGCAAAGTCCATAGAGACATGGTTGGATAAGTATGGTGTGAATTAATTTGCCTGGTCTGCACAGAGCCCTGACCTCAACTCCATCCAACACCTCTGGAATGAACTGGAATGGAAACTGTGAGCCAGGCCTTCTCGTCCAATATCAGTGCCTGACTGTATAAATGCTCTACAGAATGAATGGGCACAAACTACCACAGAAACACTCCAAAATCTTGCGAGTCTTGCAAGAAGAGTGGAAGCTGTCAGAGCACTCTTAATGCAACCCTCTTATGCAATTAAGCAGAAACAAAGCTCATGTGAATACACCTACTTTGGGTACACATAAAACAAATTACTCTGTGCACATTCAGGATGACTACCATCAAGGCACTGTCAAGTGTATTGAGACACAGCTCACCATATAGGGGTCAACAGACAGATATAGAGTCCTGACCAGCACTTCTCCTTGTTTTAGGTCTGCTGCCAAGCTGGTCTCCTCGACACGGAAATTCTCTGGAACTGGATGGCCATTTTTTCCTTTACACATACAGACACAAACACACACAAATAACATGAACCTCGAGATAACAATACAGTGAGCTGAAAGCTATGTAGTTAGCAGCTCAATGAAACAAAATACTTAAGCATATGCTTATTTACCAGGCCGTGAGGCTAAAACAACTCTTTGCACCTTTAACATCTTGATAAACGTGGACGAACGTCACGTAAAAAATGTAAGAAAAACAAAAACTACAACACTGCTTCTCAGCTAACTGACTAACAAACTTCAATCACCACTAGCAACCTCCCTCTCACAGTCACGTGACATCAACCCGGGCTCTGATTGGCTCCTGTCACAGGAGAGGGTGGCATGTGTGCTTCGCGTTTTATAAAATAAAAAAGTAAATAATAAAAAATAAAGTATTAATAAAATTAATAAGTTGCGTGTTTTTCTATGGGTTTTTAACAACAAGCCTAGATTTTAGTTAACCCGGCAATCAATATAAGTGACATTTTTTTTGGACAAATTTTACTTTGAGTAAAATGTTCCTGTTATAAATATTAATAAATACATAACAAACAGCCTCGTATAAATCAAACAGCCTCAGATATTTCTTCTGGTTGACCATATCGAAACAGCTGCTGATGTGATGATAAGGCATGATTGCGTCTAAACTTCTGCTTTCAGATTGCAGTCAGCTTGTCATAATAAGAGCAGGCTGCATCCTGCAGAAAGTCCACGTTTTTATGATTGCTAATGCTTAAGTAAGGATGGCTGGTCAATTATGGATGAACTGTCAGTGAATGCCCGACTTTGTTCATCTTGTATCTTCTCGTAACATCGAGGTGAGGCTGCATTAAAATGTTACTCAGTATAACTGCATGCACATTGTGCGTGGTTCAGTTTTGCATTAATATATTAACTTGTTCCTCTGTTCTCGTGCAAAAAGAGTTTAGTGCAGTTTTATTCACTGTGCAATATTTTTGCAGGAGCCAAATTTGAGATTTTTTTTTCCTGTGCTCGCGTTACCAACTAGGAAGTGACGAGAGAAAGTTTTTTTCCGTTTCTCTTGAAAGGAACATGCCCAAAAGCAGACTGGTGTCTCCAAACAGCAACGCAGAAATACAGAGGTACTGTAATGTATATAGTAGTGTGTGTGTGTGTGTGTTTTCGACAGAGAGTTGATTTTCAGGACTGAGTTGCATGAAATTACGCGTTTGGTGCAAAACGTCGAAAGACAAGGCTTCACAGAACCCACTGGGTGGTTCCTTTGCTGAAATGACAGAAGTGCATGTCAGTTTCACTCTGTTCATGCCTCCTAACTGTAATTGGGGGTCTCAGTAGGGGTTCCCCTCCCCCTGGATTGTACTGTAGAGTTCAGGATGTACACTGTCCAGCGCACCAGATGGTGCCACTGAGAAATCCAGGGTTCTGCAGGAAAGACCACTTTCATTTAACTTTAAAATCAAACTCTCTATCACTAGCCATGTAGTCAAATCTGTGCCACTGAGAAAAGCAGTGTTATGCGAGATTGACCACTTTTATTCGACATTAATATCAAGCTTTCTATCGTTAGGCATTCATCTGTACCAATGAGGTCCTGACTGTAGTATGAAATCTGACTGCTGTTGCTCTAATGAGGGGGAGTTTTTTGCTTGTGCAACCAGATGTTGCAACAACTGTGATTTTGCTTTAATGGGCCTCCTAGTTTCTGTGCAAGCACAGCATTATTTTGTCCTAAAAAACTAAATGAAAATTTAAAGTACCATAACAGTTTATTATAACAGTAGCATGTTGAGATTGTTTTAGGATTTAAGAAGGATTTAATATGTTTTTGAAGTGTGTAGCTTGGTCAGCTTTACGTTTTTGACTTGCTTTAATGGGCCTCCTAGATTCTGTGCAGCTTTTCCATTCAAGAATATCATTATTTTGTTCAAAAAAATTTAAAGAAAAGTATCTTACCATTCTTCTGTGATAAAGGATTTTAGGATCTAAGACAGATTTAATGCGTCAGCTTTACATTTTTGGCCTGAGTCAAGTGTGCATTCAGCATTCTAGTGGACCCATATTGGTGTGAGATGGTGTAAGTGAAAATGATGCATAACAAAACCATGGCCTCAGAGTGAGCAATTGCTCGTTTTTCTCCGTTGACACCTGAAGCCTTGTGAAATATCATGTGGGTTGAATTGCTTACAATAAAAAAGAAATTCTTACTCTCATGCGCAGCGCATAGCTTGTATCAAGAATCACTGGCCTGAATGTTTGTTGGCTTTGCACTTTATTTTAAGCCGTGGCAGAGACAGCATGCACACACTGACACATATCTAGGTCCCAGTGTCTGTTTTCTCTTGGCAAGCATGCTTGGTCATGCCTATAGCTGCTGTTCTGAACTGCCAAGCGGCCTGCACATGCAGTGCTGCAGTGTTAGAGACAAGTGGCTGTAAAGCCTCTCCGTGGTTTTCTGTACTACCGAAGGGGATCCTGTCGTTAACAATTACAGGTTCGATGACTATATCTTTATTCTGCTTTTGAATGCACTGCTTGCTTGAGGCCTGGGCTGATATGTGGGAGAACATCACACACTGTGACTGTAAAGGATATGTTTCCTCATGTTTCATGTAAAGACATAAACACTGGATTTTCCATTTGTTTCAGTAATTTTAAGCTTGATGACGATTGACATGGCACAGAACTGTGCTTCCAGTGGATCCTCCTTTATGTGACTCATACTCTTTACAGCTTCCCCATTACAGACTCAGAAACTGAAATGTGTCTCTAAAAACAAAACAAAAACTCTCAGCAGATCAACTATCAGCATCGTCCTGCAAACAGACGTGCGTGGGTGTAAAATACCTACACAGTTATGCTTCATTACAGTAATTAAGGAGTCCTTTGGAAAATTTGTACTTTACCAAGGAATTGGTTAATTTAGTTACTTGTCCTCTTGCACAAGTGCTTTATCACACCTTTTGTTTTTTACCTTTGAAGTACAAATTCTAAAGACTGTGACATTTTCAACCTTGCCAATCATTTGATTTCCTCTTAATTTGAATTTTTTACCATCCAATCAAATGTATGTCAGTGTAAAACAAAACTACCCCACAACAGTGTCGCACATTCTTTGAGGACCAATGCAGCTCATTAGTGTCTGCGCTTTACGCATCCAGATTCATCTGATAACTGTATTTGACAGTTTACAGAAGTGATTACAATTAATAAAAAAAAAAGTAATCATAATTCCATCTATTAATGTTTCATTTTACTTTTATATTAAAATGCTTAATTACTTTTTCTCATGTCAGTTTGTTTAATTTTTTAAAACTCTTACAATGTGCAGTTCATGGCTAGTGAATGATATGGTGAAAACAGGCCACATTTATTTGGATGAAAAGGAACAATTAAAACAGGTTAAGTGAGCTTGACAGAAAATAACATTTCTTTCCTGCTTTTATTTACAACCAAAAGTCGTAATAGTAGTTTTCATTCTTCCCAGTAGATAAGTGTGTGAACCCTACAGACATGCAAATCGTGGGCAGGAAGGGCTGCATCACAAACCACATGCTTTTCTCTGTACTAGAGAATGTACTTCTGGTTTTGAATCCCAAGACTGCTAGTGGTGCCACTACTAGACTTGGTGAATGGGTTAAAGGCAGAGAAAGAATTTCACACTGTTAACACGGTGTGCTGTGGTGTGTTGATGTATGACAAAAAAGGGACACTTTACACTTACACTTGCAACCATCTCCATTCCCTTCTATCCTCTGCATGTCTGCCCTCACCGCATCCGTAAACCTCTTCCAAGACCGTCCTATTTTCCTCTATCCCTGGCAACTCCTCAGGATCTTTTTTCTTCGTTTGTAACCCTCTCCACTGACCTGAGCTTGGGACTAGCACTAAGAAATACACAGGCTTGTGCACCACTAGTGACTGGCCTGGACACTTTAGACTTACACTTGGTGGCCTAGTGATTAGGGAGTTGTCCCCTTTGATCAGAAGGTTGTGGGTTTGATAGGGACTGCTAGTGGCACCACTGAGGTACACTTGAGCAAGGTACCGTCCCCACACACAGCTCTCTGGATGCTGGCTGCCCCCTGCTTCGCTTGGTGAATGGGTTAAATGCAGAGAAACAATATCACATGGTTCTCACTGTGTGCTGTTCATACGTCCTCTTTAATGCTGCTTGTGAATGAGGACAGTTTGCTTTTATAGTAAACGCCCTGTCACACTGAGCCCAGGAAAGAATCTGGAAATGTGTGTGTTGTTACACTCTTTAATGTACAGTACAGTGCGGCTGCAGCATGTGTTTGTGGATGCAGTCCACCCCCCCCCACTGACGGAATTTCCCGCGTGACCCCGCAGCGCCCAGCGTGGAAGGGAAGGCCTTATATGGTGCTGGAAGTGGGCGTGGCCAGGCTGAGCAGGAGGGATCACAAGACTCGAGCTGAAACAGAACGTGTTGTGTCGCCACAACCAGTGCTGCTGTCCTCCCCCCTCTCCCCCCACGTTTAAAAGGCCACGCCGTGCAGAAAAAACACGCGTGCACTTTCTCCTGCACCCTCACGTCCTTTTGCAAGGAGTGAAAACGAAGAAGGAGGAGGAGGAGGTGGAGGAGTAGAAAAGGAAGAGGGAGAAAGAGATTTCGTGTATGCTTTGAGAAAAAAAAACTCGTCCTCTTGAGTAACACGGGAGTGAGGTCAGCCCAGCATGACTCAACCTCGGATATGCGCGCAGTCATTTCTGGGCTCTCGCGTTTCCCCACTGCGCGCGTGGACGCTACGTGCTGCTGCTCCCACTCGGACCACCCGGATAAACGACACTGGTAGGATTTGTTTGATTTATTCTTTCTTTTATAGCATCCCTACACGAAACTGGGTCACGGCGTGTGTTTACCAAAATGGTGGTCGCATGCAATGAAGCAAGATTGGATGCGTAAACACTTCTGGGAGTCAAACTTGTGGAGAGGGGGCCAGTGCAGGAGAAGAGCTGGAGAGGGGAGAGACAGACGGGGGGTACACGATTGGCAGCTTTACGTGGGTCATGAGCCAGATCCTACTCATATCGAAAGCTACGAAGTGCTCTCGTGAGTTGACAACTCGGGACAGACTGGAAAAAGGCATCCTGTTCTCCACGAGAGACCGTGGGGTTTTCTCTCTCCCCCCGCCGTGGGGGCTTTGTGTTGGCTCACTTTGTTGCAACGTGCCGTGGAATTAGTGACTGGATAATCCCTTTTCTGCAACAAAGGACTTCTCGTAAATAGAGCTGAGCTGGCTGGACTGGGAAGGGGAGGTGGGGGCGTCCAGGAAGGGCACTGGTGGCCTTGTAGAGCGCGCGCGTCCCTATGCATGTATGTATGTATGTATGTATGTGTGTGTGTGCGCGCGCGTGTGCGTGTATATGCGCGCGAGTGCGCGCGCTCTCCTGGACTGGTTGTCTCCTCATGTGTCCAAAAACGCACGACCTTTTGCTTTGTTTTGGCCGTTGTCTCTCAGTTTCCATGAGGAGTCAAGCAGGATTAAGAGACTGTGCTTGGCGTTACAAGCCTATTAAACACGCTGTACCTCACCTTCTGCTGAAAGGGAGGGTTTTGTGTAACCACGCGCTCTCTTTGCAGCTCCTGTGTGTCTTGGTAATATGGAGTATGCAAAGGATTGCTGCTGGTTTTAACACTCGTTCGCAGGATAGACATGCTGCATATCAGTGAGAGGCCTGTTGTCTCTGCTGGGCTTGTTTACATTAAAACACACACACACACTCGGACTATTAGGTGCGTTTCTCGTCAACGTGTGTAGTCAGGTTACACTGGGCCGCCCCGTGAGGACCACGAAAGAGCAGCTGCAGCTTTCTATTTCGAGTACAGATAAAGTAGCCCTTGTGCTGTCATGGCATGGTTCTCCCTCCTTCTGAGACTCATGCTTGTCAAAACCAGCCGTCAGGAAAACAGTCTGCACAAAAAATGTACAGGAAATATCCATGCCAACCTGTTATAAACTGTTAATTACCATCTGAGATGCTCACAGCTTGTACAATCCACATAGAAAAGTACAACCACATATGAGTCTAAGAACATCAAAACCTGAGCCAAGTGTAAAACAGAGGGGTATACATCTCTTCCAGCTTTGCTCTGGCTCTTTTCAACTTCTAGAATCCAGAGTAATGTTTATGATCCAGAATTCCAGTATCAGTACCTGACCTTGCTGCTGCTCTTGTGGCTCCATGCAACAAATCCTCACAGCAATGTAGTGGAAAGTCTTTCCAGATGAGGCTGTTCTTGCAGCCAGTAGCAACAGGGGGCAAAATATGTATTTAATAGTAATTAATATATTCTACATTTATGCTAATAATGTCCCGAAAACAGCCACACCTCCTTGCTGGTCGTTTTCTGTTCTGATTGACTGTGTCTTATTAAAAAGTCTCTGCTGAAACACTTCTTATAACTTCAGTGTGAGTGGGTAGGGTAAATGGTTGTAAGCTGAATATGCAGTTATTTGTAAATGGACTTGGATTTAATGTTACTGTCCGAAATTTAAACCATCTGTGCTTTCTGTTTTAAATTCTTTCAGTATCATTTTCTATAAATGGATCCTTTAAAACTCCTTCATTTTCCAATGTATGGGCCCTTTAATAATCTTAATTGCATGAGTAAATATATACATACTTTTATTCCTGCACCTGCAAATCATGAATACAAGTTGTAATTGCTGGTGTTGCATTTCTGGAACAAATTTTCTATAGTTTGAGATTCAGATCAATGCAAATGGTGTCAAGATATTAGATTGACTTTTCTCACCCATTTAGTTTCTGTTCAGCAGCTATATTAGGCAAGGCATGACCTCAATCTGCAAGCCTGTAGCACACTTGTGAATAATCCTAAATACTGTTTTTAGAACAAGTTGCATGGACTGCGATACTGACCGTTTTGACTGCTTCAGCTTGTACTTAAGTTACTTATGGCATTGATTTACTTTGAGTCAATTATTGCTTTGATGCATGAGGGCTGCTGGTAAGAAGGGGACCTATTTGCCTATGGTTCGAAAGGCCTGCTTAAGTCAGGTTATTAACCTGTGATAACCTACAGCATGATTTTTTAGGACATCACAGGCTTCATGTACATAATTGAAATGACACATTGTGCCCCTGTTCTGAAGCCTTTTCTGCAACACTCAAATGGTTTGTTTTTTTTACACCTCAGATCTTCATAAATCCCCTCCTTGTACTTTGTTAGTGCATTGTGGAGAGGCAAGATCAAAGGTAATACAACCACAGAGTAGTTTCCATTTAAGAAGTGCTTTACTGCTAGCAACAGTTAAATTTTCTCATTGTCTGACCTTTTTTTTGTGCAAGCTATTAACAAATCGGATGCTTGTTAACGTGTGAAACCACAGAGCATAGAATAAAAATACTTTTGTTGTTCTCTTTTGATGGTCCAATGCATTATGAAATGGCAAAATTGTATTAAAAAGTGTAGCTGTGGTTCATTATTGACCGAAAATTGACCGTAACTTACTTTTGGAATTGCTTACAGCTCTTGAAAGTTCTCTCTCTTACTCTCTCTCTCTCACACACACACACACACACATACACACACTCTGATTCACTCTGTTTCTCTATCTCGCTCCAGCCCCTCCGCCATAAATAATTGTTCATTTGTAAATGCGCACTTTTCCAAACTCACAGTTGATCGCTTTCTCACGTTTCCTGCTGTGACTCACAATGTGGTATCGTTGGTGGTTTAATGAAATGACTGTGAGATGTGAGAGTGTTTCTTTCTATCTTTGTGTGCTGCCGTGAGACTTTATAGCTGCATAAACTGAACCTGGGTATCTTTATCATGTGAGCCAGGGTTCTAATGATGCACCTTAAATCATGCCTTTTCCACTTGAAAGTCTCTATTCATCAAAAAGCAGAGAAAGACGTTTCAATTGGACTCCTGCTGTGCTCTAAGTACTTCCACTCAAAGCTGACCGTCTTGTTTTTTCTGCCACTCTTTTCTCAGGTCTCACCCATGAACGAGCAACACAAGCCAAGCTCCAGGCGCCTCTGTTTGCTGTGATATCCTGGGAGCAGGAGGCGACTTGGCACAAAGGAAGCAAATAGACATGTTTGTGTGTCTGTCAGTTGATATTGTGATTTCTACCAGTGGGATGCTGCAGTCTTTTGTGTTAAAACTAACTTCCATTCCAACTATGCTAAGCAGATTTGGATGACCACAGACTCTTTAAAACTTTGTTGAAAACGTTCTGAATAAAGAGGGAGGTAGACATTTTTTCCCTCTGGAGAGAGCTCTGTGTAGTTTGGGGATCTGAACTCTTCTTGCCCCATCGCGAGCCCTCGTTCAGTGTCCTTATGCATGATAGCCATGAGTTTGCCACCTCAACAGAAACCCAACACAAAGAGGACAGGCAAGCGCATCACTTTCTTTAACGACCAAGCTGTTACAATGAAAGAGGCCTCTCAGCACACAGAGGGCCCCTACTATGGCCTAGGGGCCCCTCCCTCAGAGCAAAGCCACAGTGAGGCTGCGGCTGTGGAAAACTCCAATGCTGAGGCCCCACACATGTACCTCAATTCGGTCATTTTCAGCCCAGAGAAAGGAAATCAGAACCGCGGACATTACCAGCAGACTATGGCCATGAAGTGGCCGCACCAGGATGCTCCTCAACAGTCTCAGGAGAGGACAGTGCCCTGGTCCCAGTGGCCTCCAAATTTTGCCCCATATCTGGGATCTCAGGCTAATTTTGCGAAGCAGATTCATGAAGGTATGCCTGCGCCACAGCAGCAGCCATCCTCCATTAGAATATCGGAAAAACAACAGCAGGCACCAAATGCAGGTGGCGAAGCCTTTAGGGATGCTGCTAAGACCAACAGAGGTCTGGACTGGGAGCAGCAGCAGCAGCAACAGCAACAAGCATTTCAGCAGAGCCTCAAGCCTGGAGTTTTGAATCCCCAGCAACATGTGACCTCAAATCCTGGGAACACATCAGTGCTTCAGCCCTTTCAGCTGGCTTTTGGGCAGCCCAGACAAAACCTAGGTTACTATCAGGTATTCCAGGGGAACAGAACCTTGCCAAATTTGAATTATAATCCCCAGACAAATTCCCAACATCAGATTCAGCAGCTGCAGCAGCAGGAACTTCGTCAGCAGCAGATCATGATGGTCCAGAAACAACAGCAGCAGCTTCTTCAGCAGCAGCTTCAGCAACAACAGCAGCTCCATCAACAGCAGCAACAAGCACACCAACAGCAGCAGATCCTGCAACATCAGCAACAGTCTCAACAACCCCCGCAGTCGCAACAGTCGCAGGCGCAACATCAAGCACAGCAGCCACAACAAATGCAACAACAGATTCAGTTACAGCCGCAACAGCAAACTCAACAGCAGCAGACGCAACAGCCGCAATCACAAAAACTGCAACAAAATCAACATGTAGTGGAATATTACTCCAGTGCTCAGCAACCACATGCAACCTCACAATCTGAGGAGCCTCACTTGTCAGATCAGTCCCAGGATACCCCTGAACCACCATCAACTCAGGCACAGGACTTTGCTGCCCAGCTCCCACTTGCCGTTTCTCAACAATCCTCTGAGACGCAGCAGCCTGCACCCCGGAGGTCACGACGGCTCTCCAAAGAGGGTGGAGGACCTTCAGAGAACCCCTTCCTCATGCCTGACCACCACACACAAGGCTCTCACAATGGAGCTCCTGAAACAGGGGAGGTGGCGACCAAGCATAGTGTTCGAGCTGCCCCTACAGGAGTCATCCAGAGCACACGGCGAAAGAGGAGGGTGTCCCAAGAGGTCAACCTCGAAACCCTGGCTCAGAAGGCCTCCGAGATGGAGTCCCTTCCCTCACACACTGTCAAGGTAAGACTTTAGACCAGCTTTACTTTGTTATATTGCTACAGTGTTTTTAAGGTATTGTAATGCATGACTGTATACTTTCCACAATGCTTTGGCCATTTGGAGCCAAAGAGCAACTAAAACCTGGTTTTTATTAAGAGCCCTGAATGATCTGAGTCACTTGTGTGGGGAAGTATTTAATGCTAGCTATCATTGTGAAAGGCCTACTGGTTCTGCAGGTTTCACTACTGCAGCTGTGTGCTCTAAAAGGAATGTGAAAAGGGCATGTACCACCTGCTGCCGTCATAGCTGCGGTCCATCCCACTGCCTCAGTGCCTGACATCTTATCTGCAAATACAAGTTACTGTACTTCCATCTTCTGCATACCAGTCAGCATTGGAGCTGCACTCAGAAATTCATACTCGCACATCGTTGGCATATGAGCATCAGCAAATTTAACCCGGATATCAAGTCTAATTTAAAGGGATAGTTCACTATATTAGCACTTTGCTGCTTCTCTCCTCCTCCTTTTTTTTACCTGTTATACTAACTGTGTGTACTTTGTAAGTCCTGGTGTGGAGGTGACTGGAAACATCAGGATATACAAGTCTTGTCTGAATTGGAGTGTATATTTGTTTTAGGACACGTCTGCATAGGCTTTGGTCACTTTTAGCTCAGGGTGGGGTTGGAGCTGTGTTTGGCAGGTCTATACAAAACTCCCTAACTATATCCACTTAAATAAATAGGCTCCAAATTACCCGAAATCATTGCGCCGAGTGGTTCGTTTGAAAATGGTTACAAAAACAGTGTTATAAAACAAGTGCAGCCTCATTGTTTTGAATAAAAATCGATGAAAGTGTATTCAGCTCTTAAGTGCTTAGAGAGTCTATCCTTAGCTATTTTCAAACTGCATAGAAAAACAAATACATAAAATGATGAAAATTTTCAAGGATGTATGACACATTTTTGGGGGGGGGCAGTGTCGTTTATTATGGGGGTGCGGGTCGACTAGTGGGTAGGATACTTGCCTCTGGACCAAGAGGACATGGGTTCGAATCCTACCTTCAGCATACAACCACTAGCTCCCCTGACCCTAAACCCCAGGGTGCTCCAGGGAGACTGTCCCTTTTAGTTAGGGAATGAAAGTAAATGTAAATATACAAATCTCATTTAACTGTGTAAGGGAAGCTACATCCTATGACATCTAGGGCTGGCCAAACAGCATTTCAGAGGCTTCTCATTCCTATCCTCCTATAAACAGTCATTCTTGACATGCGTTTTAGACAGAACAGGTACAGTTCCATTTTATTCAGAACACAATATGACCTGTTTAGCTGTTTTTACATGTAAGCGCAAATGAAGCAAAATAAAGACCCAAGCAACATTCTACAGTGTTCTGAACTATAATTAAAATAACAATGTTCTGAAAAGTCATTATCTTTTTAAATATGGCTGTAGTGCAGCAGCTGCTGTGCTGCCTTAATAGTGTACGCAGGCTATTCTTCTCTGATACAGCGGTAGAAGAGAATACCAGCGTCTTCTCACACATTTGCAGGGAGCAGTTTTGTCATTGTTCAATAATTTGCTCCCAAATATTTTTTTTTTCTGCTTTTTTAGATTCACTGTCCACAGTTTTGTTGCACACTAATTCAGGAAGCTAAGGATGGTCAGCATGAAATTATGATTCATTCAGTTGACCAGCAGGCCCCGCGGTGGCGCAGTGGGTAGCGCTGTTGCCTCACACCTCCAGGGTTGAGGTGTTCAGTCCGGGTCCTGGCCTTGTGTGTACAGTAAATGGCAAATGTATCATAGTAAAATACATAATAGTGCTGTTTTGAAATTTGACTGTATAAATAGTGTATGGTGGCAGCCTAGTGGTAAGAGTGTTGTCCCTGCAATCAGAAGGTTGTGGGTTTGAATCCCAGGACTGCGGTTGGCACCCCTGAGGTACCCTTGAGCAACATACTGTCCCCACACAATTCTCCCCAGGCATTGTGTTCCTGGCTGCCCACTGTTTCGCTTGGTGAATGAGTTCAAGGCAGAGAAAGAATTTCACATTGTACCTTTTAAGAAGGAGCATAGTTAACAGCTAAAGAACATGTATTTTTTTGATCAGAAGTAGAAAAATGGCAGTAGGCCTACATATAGTGTTTTACATTTTAATTCTGTGTGTGTGCACAAGGCACCTGTGCTTACAGACATTAATGTTGTATAGACACTGCAAGTCATTAGGTATTGGCTAGTAAACGCTAAAGCTTCTTGGCTTGTTATGAATATGACTAGGGCCTGGTTTGGCAGGGCTGAGGGAGGTGAACCCTCTGCTTGTGGTTTAAAACAAAAGCACCGTCAGCATCAATGCTAGGTGGAATCCTAACCACTTTTCCTTCCAATGTTTTCCAGATTCCTTCTAAAGTCTTCACATTTTTATTGTGCATTACACAGTGAGAGCCGAGGAACTGCTGTGCTTTCATTCTGTCTTAGGTATTTGACTGAACAAATGAATACCAGCAGTTTTGTTCTACTCATATGTTGTGATAACTGCACTTAATTACATTCTGGTTTGAACTTCATTGGGGCAAATTCAAAAGATTGTATGTGTAATGATCAGGTGTCCCAATACTTTTGTCCATATAGTGTATGTGTTTTCTTTTCAGGACTAAAAAGGCAGTCATATTCACTGCCATTGTCAAAGCTGTGTTATTATTATTTGAATACTATATACTATATTTTGTTACATTTTGTTTGTAATTCCCACTGCCGGTGCGCTATTCCTTTTCTACATGAGCCTCTGTTGTAAATCAAAGAAAATGTGCTAATATCTAAAGGTGGAATGTGTGTTGCTGCTGTTTTGAGGCCCTGCATGGGTGGCCATTAGAGTCAGTAAAAGTGCTATACAATTGTATGCCCACACTACATGTTTTACAGTTGCAGGTAAAAGTTACTTAAGAGTTGGCAGCAGGCTTTTGAATGAGTGCACCCCTCCCTGGCTGTGCATGTGTGGCCTGAGACGCTGCCAAGGCCTCCGGGTGGGTCAAGGATACTTCAGCTACTGTAGACGCTACTTCTGAGGCAGCGTAGCCGTTCAGATCTCATACCGCAAGGACATGTTTTAACTTCGTAGAATGTTTTGAAGGATTTGTATATGACAGAAGTCTATCCATGCGTGTAGTTTTATGTTCTCACGCCTGGTCTGGTTACTTGGGAGAAACAGGAAATGTAGACACATTACAGGAAATGAGGCTTTCACAGAAGGGCTTGTTCTGTTTCTTGGACACGTTTTGAAATGAAGTGGATTTGGGAATTGGTGTCATTGAGAAATTATTGCAGAGCAGGTTTGGTAGTGCTGATGCAGCTTACTTTCAGTTGAACAGAAGAGTGCGTGTGTACGTGTGTGTGTGTGTGTGTGTGCGCGCGCACAGTGTGTGTGCAGACCTGGAAACAGAATCACCAACCACCAACATAGCCACAATAAAACTCAAGTTTATTAGTCTGTGATCTTATCCTGTGCTTGCATGCCTTTGTTGAACATACTGTTGACATAAATTACAAAAGCATGTCTTTGCATGCATAGTGCCTCCCTTCGGCTGTCGGGTAAAATATTTCTCTAGTTGAATTAGTATGAACGAACTAGGTTTAAATTTTTGAACTACTCATCTGTGGTTAGTTAGTCTTTTAAATGCATTTCTTACTCTTCCCTGTCCTGGCCCTAATATGTAAAAGGACTTTGGCCAGACTGTTAAAACAGCTGTTGAGCTTTAAGTACTTGTTAACCATAACAAACACTGAAATAGTTGATGCTCCTGTTCTACACAACCTGAAGGGAACAGCATGAGTCACAGTGTTGCTGCATACTATATTTCCAATGTCCTATTGTGTGATTAAGCAGCAGATGTTCTTCCACATTACAAGAACGTTTTAATGGATTACTGTAAAAAGAGGTAGTTTGAAATGATTGAGGAAATGGTGTGAATTTGATTTTCTTACAAATGCAGGAAGTTGTTTGTTTTTTGTTTTGCACTGGACCTACAATCCTAAAGCTACAAAGTAATGAAAGCTTATAGGCCACTGATTAGCTTCATGTGAACTGCATGCCTAAATTAGTGGCAACTTCTGCTTAGACTTCAGGCGAAAGGTGCTAATATGAGTAGCAATCGAAGCCCCTTCCCCAAATGGGGGGACCCCAAACATTTGCCTGGTTTGTCTCTGTGGATGGTTTGGTATTCCCCTGCCATGAGTCAGCACACACTTATCTGAAGCTGCTATGTAGTCTCAGATACTCTTGTTTGTCGTACTGCGTCTGTAAATGGGACAAAAGGACATGTTTCAGCCTTTACTGTAAATGCTGCTTCTGTTTTATTGATGCCGCACACAGTTTTGTCCAGTTTTATAGGCTGTGATGTGTTATTACCACCTTAGCAGTTTGCACTTTGTCATTTTGGTTGGGTTTAAGCTTCATTACTTATTCATTAATTAAAACCAAAGCCGCTCCGGACTTGTCATGACTCGTTGTTTACATTTGAGTAAAAATTGTATAAATTAGATTGTTCTTGTAGCTGTTCCTTTAAGCATGCCTTCTGTCAGTTCTAGGTATTTTTTGACAGTTTGTATCCATGTAGGTCATGCGATTTGTTGCATTTCTATAGGAGCCACACAGACCCTGGAGCCCCTCGGCATCTGGCTCTGGTCGAGGGGTCAGAGAGATGGAGGTCGGAGGTGCCAAACGAGCCAGAGACGACAGTCTGGTGCCACTGGTCATCCCCGTGTCAGTGCCCGTGCGGCAGACGGACGCTTCTTCTCCAGACAAAGAGCAGGCCTCCCTCTCAGCCAGCTGGCCACTTCGGCCCAACGACCGCCCGGACCACAAACCCTCTGTCATCGTAACACGCCGGCGCTCACTTCGCAATTCTGTGTCGGAGAGCTCCAGCCAGGTAAGAATTGCTCACCAGAAGTATTCCTTGTTCTGGAGCACCCTGCTAAGCACATACTGGTGTATTAGAGTATTCATCAGATCTGAATAGAGCCCAAATACATTCGTACCTGGCCCAAAGCAGCAGCTCCTAAATCCAAACCCAACAGGCTGACAAAAATATGGTCCAACTGAATCTGACCAGATACTGAATAAGACCTGACTTTCCTGATGATGGTCTACATTGAGTTTCCTTATCTACTGTGTTACCTACTGGGGAATTACAGTAGTGGTCAAGTAGTCATTAATAATAATAGCCTAATTAAAAGTTAGCAAATTTTTAAATACATTTAATGATTATTAATCGTTATAATTAATCACTGAATTAATCGTGTCTTTTGTCTGGTCAGACTTCGCTTATGCATTGTGGCGTATTTCAGAACCTCAACACAGAGATTCAAGCAAACCTTAAAAAGCAAATATAATACCTAAAAGTAAAGAAGAATATAAAGTAGGGATGAAAACTCAAGCAGAAGTAAGTGCCTGAACAGAGACTGACATTTTTGTGTGGAATGATGTCTGGAAAAGACTGGTCCTGTCAGATTTGGTGAAATATTTACAGCTCTGGTAATAAATGTTAGCAAGCTCGTTAGTTGGATCTGTTGAAAATGTGCCTGAAGTCTGTTCATGATCTCTTTCTGATCCACACTACACCCTTCTGATGAAAGCTGGATTAAACCCCAATAATCCCCAGAGTTTGTTTTTTAGCCCTCAAGCCCATCCTCTGTACCCTAATCCCTGTATAATTTTTTTTCTTCTCTCTTCTCCCCCTCCTGCCCCTCCCACCCCTCCTGTTCTCAGGGATAGATGAATCTTGACCCAAGTGTTTTCCAGAACAAGCTGATTACAGTTTATGTTCACCATTCAAAGGAAACACTGTACCTTTACTGTGCCAACTCCTGACATCTTCTCTGTTTCTTTCTCAAACTCCAGAATGGCGGATCAGAGAGCTCCGCAGAAGCAGACGGCAAATCGGGGAAGTCGAAGCGTCGGCCTCGTCCTGAGCCCCTGTTCATTCCTCCGCCCAAACAGGGCACCTTTATCGCCCCGCCTGTCTACTCCAGCATCACTCCCTACCAGAGCCACCTGCGCTCGCCCGTGCGGCTGGTTGACAACCCGCTTACCCTGCCACCCTACACACCTCCCCCAATCCTCAGCCCTGTGCGAGAGGGCTCAGGCCTCTACTTCTCCACCATCCTCTCTGCTGCTGCGGCCGTCGCGGGCAGTCAGGGCTTACCCCCACCTGCCACTCCCAAATCGGCCACCCGCAGCCTCCTGCGCTCCAGTAAGTGACCTGTAAAAGCATATTCCTATATTCTAGGCTCCATTTGTATGAAAATATTTAAGCAGATAAAAAAACTTCACTAAATATCACTAAAGAAATTATCAAACAGATGCACTTAAAAACAAGATACTAAATAAATATCCTACAACATGAATTCTCGTAGTGTTGCACGAACTGTTGCTATAAAAAAAAAACACAATCTGTTGACATTATTAACCAGAGATGGAGATACAGCTTGCTTTTGTTGATGATTTGTCTGAAATGACGGTCTCAGTAATGGAGCATTTTGTTTTTGTTGCTTGTGTAGACAGTACTGAAATGACTCCTCCAGTCCTGTCAGCTATGAGTGAGGCAACTCCTGTAAGCATTGAGCCGTAAGTCCTGATTACAGTCACAAACACACACTATTCTCCCTAAGCTCCTTCCATGTCCACCGTAAAATAAAAATAAATTGCAGTGGTTTCTGAATAACTTGATTGTCTTTTTGTTCACTACCGGTCAAAAGTTTTAGAACACCCCAATGTTTCAAGCTTTATTTAATCAAAATTCAAACAGTTCAGGTCCAA
>JBBPCW010000001.1:34991723-35002020 GCA_037974425.1 Phenacogrammus interruptus
CCTGAACTGTTTGAAATTCAATTAAATAAAGCTTGAAACATTGGGGTGTTCTAAAACTTTTGACCAGTAGTGTATGCTGTTCCATAAAGCTCTATTAAGAACATCACAAACACACAAATTTCACACTAAATCCATCACAGTGACAACAGATAATAGCATCGTTTGCACAGTCGCAATAATGGCTAGATCAGCATTTTACTTTGTGTAAGGAAGGTGTGTTCCACCACAGGCTGTCATGGCTGACGACTTATGAAAAGTGACGCATTAATGTGCTGCAAACGAAGGACAAAAACAGGGAGTTTTGTGGCCAGGTAAATGTGCAGGGGTGGCCTTTGCTGCGAGTTAATAGCTAGGTGTGGTGGAGGAAAGGTCTCCTGTGATCAAGGTGCTGCTGTCAACAGTAGAACACGTGAAGGGAGTCCTTTATTATTAACCTGAATATGGCAAAGCATTAGGCACAGTTTTGAAGATCATTTAGTTAAAACATCTGGCCTTTTTCACTGCACTGGGGATACAGTATAATTCTGATTACACTAAAAACTGAAAAAAATATTCTTCTCGTAGCTCTATGACTGTGATAATTTGTGGCTTTATTTTCATCGATTGGAAATGTAGTATAATTATATTTTTTTGCCTTTTTTCCAACTAATTATACAAGTGCAGGACAAAAGTTCGGGTGGCCCTGATCAAATAAAATGTTTTATTGATTTTCTAAGTGAAAATAAGTACACATGACACACTTTTATATGTAGAGCACGCACCATTTTATGCATCATTATTAATCTTGCTTTATTTTTTCCCAATAAGTTAAACTCAATATAGAAAGTTTACAAGCAAAATGTCTCATTTTAACTCAGAAAATCAACAAAACTGTTCAGACTTTTGCATATAACTGTATATTCTCTGTACAATCATCGAATGACATTGACCTTTATTGTACTAATTTGGTGAAAAATCCTTCCTAAATGGACAAGCAGTGCACAGAAGTACATAAACTTTAATATGGGATTAAAAAGACAGAAACAGCAGGACTCAAGTGCGGGCTGCCTTCGATGAAGAAACAGTCAGTCGCCGACAAACACAGCCCAACTACAGCATACAGAAATGGTGAAAATAACAGTCAGTGAGTACTAAAGCACGTTCCATAAGAACGCATTGTCATTAAACTTTAACTTAAAGGTTCCTATTAGCTAATTGCTATTTGCATATAGTTCCGTCACAAGGAGATATGTGGGACGTTCTCTAATATTCAGCTCACAGATATATGTGTGTATTTAATCTTGGTATTGCGTCAACCTTTGTCATTTTACAAAAACAGCTCCATAAATAGTTGTCTCTGCCACTCAGTCATTCGGCACCCATCACACGGCCCTCTACCTCTCAACCTCCTGCGAGCTTTAACATGAAAAAGGAGTGTGCAGTCATCCTTTTACTTCAAAACCTGTATATTTGAAACTAAAGCTAAAAGGCTTTGACTTAGGAATGCTGTTAGGCAGCCAAAAAGCAAATCTGGGTTGGTGAATATCTCACAGATTTATGGCAAAGAGCTCCTGTGCTGCACCTGTGTGAGGAGACTCAGAGGTGAGATTGATCTGCCTGTCAGCAAACCATTAAAACAACGCAGCTCCACATCTGAAAAAAACCCTCAGAACTTTGTTATATTGAGCTGATATCAATGCAAAACCATCCTGGTGACATGCTTTACGGTGCTGAAGGATTAAGGTTGTTGTGCATAAAGCTCGGATCTGGGCCTATTGTTTCATACTGGAAGAGCTGATGTCTAACACTAAATTAAAGTGATTAAAAAATATTTAATTTACGCAACATTCCCCTCAGCTCAAATGAAGTCAGTCAGCCAAGGTGGTGTTTGGTGGCTGATGTCTGCTTCTCTCATTACATACTAGAGGAGAATGTAGCTTGCAATTAATTGAAACTAATACCTAACAATTAGCCTTGCAGCTCCGATACAAAACTACAAAAGCATCGATGCTACAGAAGCCGGCTTCAGTACCACTTGCTCTACACTTGAGATGAAAAGAAAATTGTGTAAATTAGGTCCTTTGTCAAACTACTCCTTGAACTTCAAAGTCAAATATAAAAAAGGATGTCTAAACTATACCTGTTTTAATTTAATAGATAGAAAAGGTGACAAGGTGATGGAATAATGCATGTTCAGGGCATACTGTGGACCACTGGGCCATTATAGTGCAGGGAGAAGGCCAAGGCGATCAGGCAAAGTGACGAAGTAAAAGGTAAAGAAATAGAGAAAAATATGTGGCTTCTTTTGCAGAGAGGCCCGTGTTGGCACTAGCTTCAGGCATGGCTGGAGATTGGGATGTGTAGGATGTGCATGAGCATGTGTGAGCCGATGGTAGTGGCTATGTTTGTAGTGGAGGTGTGTGATTGTAAAGTAGTAATGTCGTGAAGACACTGGTTCAAGGCTGGGCCTCTGTGTTGGGCTCCTTATCATAGATGTAGCTGCCAACACCACCTGTGTTCACTCCTGTAGGCACAGTAATAGAGCAACAATCATTTTCCATGAAAATTCACACATTCCCTAAACATTAAAGATTAAGGATAATAACTAATAATCTTTATATGAATGTCATAATGTAAATATTTCTTATCGTTGCTGTCGGGCGGAAACCTTGTATGTCCAAAACGGCTATTTTTCAGGAAACTGAAAAAAATATTTATATTCTAAATAAATGAATATTGTGTCATCAAACATCCCAAGCTATTTTCAACACTTTTCATTGGTTATTAATTTCTAAATTTCACAGACCCATGTGGAGACTGATCAATAGTATCGATTTATGAAAAAAAACAACAAAGACCAAAAGTGGAGTTACGAGGTTTCCGCCCGACAGCGACGTTATGCAGATTAAATACTGTAGGTGTACAGATGATACATAAAAAAGCTGAAGGCAACATAACTACATTGAACAACAGCACCCCCCAGAGGTAAAAATGGTCTTGTACCTTTTGGCCCGAAGAGGACAGCATAGCAGGGTTTATGACAGTAGGGCTTGCCGTCATGCTGTCAAAAAGAAACAAAATGAATGAAATGTATAAATGTTAAACATCTAATTACTAAAAAGAATAAATAAGAACTTATAGAATGTGTTGTAATTAATACTGCACCAGTATTTCATTTTAATGGAATGTATCTAATATAGTGTCATTCTGATTATTGTAATAATACTATTGTAATATCATGCCTGTGTAGTAGCATGTTTGTAAAAAAATCATCAAAAGGCATTTTATAATAATGCATTTTAGCACATTTTCCTTAAACCTTTTTTTAATGAAACATTGTACTATTGCTTTTAGTGACTATGTAGTTCTCGTCAATCCTGTACATATTCTTTTTTTTTTTTTTGGGCCCGCCACCACTCCCCCCTCTTCGGAGGACAATTTTATTTTTAATTACAATTTTTACAAAGGAAGAGGGAATAACAGAAATACAAACACAATAAACATGAAATAATAATAATAGTAATAATAATAATAATAATGCTAATAAGAATATATATAGAGACTTATACCCAAGTAAACCCACACCCTTACTTAGCTATATAATAATAATAATAAAAAAAAAATAATAAAAATAAATAGCAATATATATATATATGAAAGAAAACAGAATCCTGTACATATCTTCTAATCCATGGAGGGTAACTTTTAGAATGAAGACCCCAGAGAAAGATGCCCCTGGCCAAATCTGATCAGAATACATTTACTGATTGGCAGAAGTTTAATTAACTATGAGATTCTATCATAATGGGGTCTATTCCCCCAGGAACATTTTGTAGTCAGTTAATCTGTTTTTTGTCACTGGATAGTAGTGATGTGTGCAATTATGTGTGGAAAGAGTAGTACGCTTAATTTTCAAAGGAAAAATACGATTTTTTCCTTTTGAAGTGAAGAGATAATGCTTTGAAGCGAGAAGTCCCCCTTGACAGGAGGCGGTATTTATAATTCCGCCCCACAAATATAATTCAGTTATTCATCAGAAAGTCACAAGGATGCTCTCCGGGTTTTGGGCTGCCTAGCCAACATTAGCACTAACTTGCTAATTCCTTTAAATTTTATATATTTGTTTAAATATTAATTGAAACAATTATAATAATACTAATACTAACAGTAATAAAGTAATACATATATATATTACTTACCATAAATATGATTAAAGGGTTTCTCAAGATTGTCTCTTACTCCAGTCACAGGGGCATCTCTCTGTATTATTTTTAATAAAATCTACATTTCTATGAGTTTTTATTTTAAATGTGGGGAGGTTTATGCACCAGACTGTGTGTTTGGTTTTATGATGAATGGATGCTGATCTAAAAGAGGTATTTTTCCCATTTTTTCTTCTCTATTGTGACAATATTCTCCTCTATTATGCTTTGAAAATGTGAATATATATACTGTAAGCTCTCTGCTCATCATTACTCTGTGTTAAAAGAGAAGGCCTATGACTAAATGATTACATTTCAGTGTCTGAGTCTTTGTTCTCGTTTCCTCACCTCTGCATGGCTGCCTGCTGCCAGGGTCTTGCTGCACCTTTCACAGCGTAGACAGGGCCGATGCCAGTCTTTTCCCAGGGATGTCACCTTCTCCGCTGAAACGAGAAAATGTAGCATTGTTAAGCTTTCTATTATTGTGAGCTGTGTCACATGTTCCCCAGCTGAAGCAGGAACCTACCAAAGTAGACCTTCTTGTTACATCTGGGGCACAGGTTGGCCTCTCCAGAAAAGGTGGTGACACTTCCAGCTGAAAAAAAAAAAGAAAAACAAAAGAAAACACAATTGTGTAAGTGTTTATAGACACGCAGACATCTGCCCTCTTTCTTGTCTTGCTGCAGCCACTGGATTTTGCGTAATGAAGAATAACACTGTGCAGGATGTGTGGCCTCTGGCCTGCAGTGTGGGAAACTCTGGCCTCACAGTCCCCAGAGTTTGATGATTTAAGGGGCTCTCCTTTCACTGAGAACCATACCAGCTTCTGCTTTCTTAGTTCAAGCCACAGACACAGGATCACTAGTATACTGCAGTTGTTATTTGGTTCTACTGTTAGTGTATAGAAAGCCTGTCATTTCAGACAGATTTCTAATGGATCAGACCAAAACAATAGAGAAAAAAAGGTCTTTTAGAAAAAGGTACCTTTGGATGGAGGTCTGCTGGGGGCTGGTACCTTCTTCTCTTCAGGTTTGGGCGCAGAGTCCACGACGGCTGCAGGCGGGTTGTTATTGGCGGGTGCCTCGTACACGTAGGAGCCTGCTCCTCCAATGTTAACTCCTGGAGGAGAAGCAAAAATGAAGGTCATGGCATGAAATAGATGCACACAATGGTACAGAAATCCATTAACAAAAACTAGAGTAATTACTCAAAATATGATGAAAGACTAGAGAAAGACTTCTATGAAAGTCTTATTTTGTATTTTCCATATTTACTAGTTTTAAGATGTGGAGAAATCTGAATAAAAAAGACTAAAGATTGTTTTTTTACATCTTACTAAGTAGCTTACTAAGTATTGACAGATTTTTGGTTTAATATAAGCCTTTATATCTCACTCCCAGTAAAATGTTCTAGTTTTTGTGAACGTTTTTTTTTTTTTTTTACAGCGTGTCAAAAAGCAAAGTAGCCCTGATTTAATATCACTATTTAATATAGTATACTTTATGATTGCTTTGAGCCTTAATCATGTATCATTTATTTAATGCATTACTTACATTCATGTTAATATAGTCGCATTTATAAGTGATGGCAACAATAACTGATGACAGTTATTGTTGTTGAAAATTATATTTTAGACATAATTTCATTAGAATTGTTTTCTGTTCAGGATTATGTTATCCATTATCATATGTTACCTTTTTAGCTGAAGTCAATTCTTAAAACCATTACATGATCCCAATAACAACTTCTGTGTTATAATCCCGATTAGCTTTAATAGTGTTAACTGTAATTGTAATTTCTCTATTGTCCAGCAGGAGGCCCTCTTCTATATGAGAGCAATCTCTGTCTTGTTATCAGCAGGAAATGACATGCATGAACTAGCATGAACTGTGCACATCAGTTGAAATTAAATTCATTCGTTTTACTTTCCTTTCATTATCTGACCTGTTTTTTAATCCGCTGTTAATAATGACTGATGCAGCATTCTGAGACAGAGGCTCTTACAGTCTCATTACAAACTCAGAGTACCTGCCATGCTGAAGACATGTCTGTTGTGAAAAGAAGTATCTAAGTCAGATATAATCAAATATAATCAACAAGGTAGTAAAGCCTGTCCACAGGAGCCTTTCTTCGTGAAGTCTGTCCTCACCTTTTGGCCCAAAGAGGGCAGCATAGCACGGCTTGTGACAGAAGGGCTTCCCGTCATGCTGTGAGGAAGACGGAGAAGAATGTGAGGAAGGCATGAATAAGAAATGCTGGCAGCTGTTTATAACTTACAGTGCTTTGCCACCCCTTGCAACTTCCCTCCATTATGAGTATGAGTCTGAAAACCTTAATCCACTTGTGTGTGTTTGTGCGTGCACAGCTTCGTCTGTGGTGGCTTTAATTTGGCCTGATGCTCGCTTTCCATTTTAAGCTGTTGCTTGTACACAGTCCTTCCCAAACTAATCCACTTGAGTGTAAAAGCCAAAGGAAGGCTTGTTATCCTTTGGCTTCAGCTCCCTTTTCCGGATAACACTGGCAATGGTTACCAGGACACAGTCTCTGTTGATTCAGAAACTACAGTCTGTAAGCAGAGGTGCGTGTGTTTGCGTGTGTATGTGTGTGTGTGTTTGCATGCATATGTGTGTGTATGTGTGTTTGCATGTCTGTGTGAAATGGATGACATTCACTTTTGTTCATTTCTGTGTCAGGCTGTAAGAGAATAGCTTGGTCAAAGGCACACACTGAGGTGGGGTTGTCATGGGAACAGGCGGTTGTGGGCAAAGTCACAGACAGGGTTGGCACCGGTGGCCCTATGCCAATCATGCATTGCTTGGGGGAAAAAACGAGTAATGGACCAAACGCCCTCAAGCCAGACACCATCACAACACGTAACATGCCCAGGAGCGGAAAAGTGTTGGTTCTCACATTATCAGGACTACTATAAATGGTAATGAGCAGAGGGTCTCCTCAGCAGAGTATAATGACCCTAATGGTGACATAATTAGGGCCTGAAATCATTTCTGACCAATAAATTCAGCTCATTTTAAGGTTTTATAGTCATCAAGGGCAGTGGCAATATCTGTGTAAATGTTACTAAGAAAACACAATCAGTAATATGATGCTACTTTGAACAACACAAACATACTGTAAGATAATGAGTGATAATGAGAATGTTGTCCAATTAAGGTGAAGATTTAAAAAAAGTGAATTTGATAGTTAAATGACTATCATAATCATATCATATTTATCCGGTAAGCATGGTAACAGTCAGTTAAGCATTCAGGGGTTGGAAATATGAACATATGTTATATTTACTGCAATGAATGTCACAATATGTTTTTCTGAGTAACAGGGTACTTCTCCTTCTCTGAGTATTGTTCAAACATTTAATACTCTTTTTAATAATGTGATGTGTTCTGTGCATTAAGGGCGGGCGATATGGCAAAAATATCATATCACAATTTTTTTACAGTTAAATCAAGATTTCGATTTTATCACGGTATTTATATTAATTTGTAACTATAGATTTTTTTGCAAAATTTTGCAAGTTACTGAACAGTACAACCAAGTTATTAGTGGGTGAGAGCTGTTTCTATACGGTGGGCATTAAACTACCAAATAGTCGGATCTGGCTGAAGAAAAAACTTTGCAGAACCGCAACAGATAGATGGAATGTAGGCTATTTAGACGATTCTATGATCTTCCTGCTTTGGCAGATCGTCAGCACATAGGTCATCTTTACGATCCCATATTATCATATCACCCACCTCTACTGTGTATTGTGAAAAGTATCATGGTACTATAGTTTTGCCCTGTTTCCCACCCTTAGCCCACCCAAAGAAGGCCAGAATAATGGCTTACTGTTATTTCATTAAAGTGAAAATATATATTTTTTCCCATACCATGCCGTATTACTGAGTGAAACACACACCTGTACTATCACTCTTTCATATCAGTCTAGCCGTAGGCTGCCATGATGGCTTTTTCAGAATACCACTGTGGTACTAATGACAACTGTAACAACACCCACAACTTCAGCTCCCATTTCACAGCAGTCGCAGCACAGCCCAAGAGACGGTTAGGCAACCGCAGCCCACTCACTTCCCAGAACCTTCAGCTCCCAGAACCTGACATCTGAGTCTCTACAGCTTCTCCTGATGCCCACCCACCTTCTGCTAAACCCCCTGAAGTTCCACCAGGAGGAGGATGCCCCAATGATGATGGGGCCAAAAGAGAACCTAAATTCAATTACCTTTGCAACACTTACTGCCCTGATTACTCCAAAAGCTGCCCTGATATCTCTGACAAAGGGGTACAGTCTTTGCAGAAGCCAGGCCCTCACCATAGCAACCATGACCTACATCCTGACTTGGTGGTGATGTCAGTCTAGAGGACATACAAATCCCCAGCCTGAGATTATGAATGCACACCAGCATCCAATCATGGATGACGGAGGCTCTCTTTCCTGTAGTAAATGCAAAGCTCAGATGCTTCCTGCACTGGCCCAAGTCCTGCGAGTATAATGAAGAAAGGAGAGGACATTTTGGGATTCGCAAGGGAGTAATAATTTTGTCGGGAGCCTCTATTGTTGATTGAAATTGAGCTTATTTCTCCTATGGTACATATGAAACATTACACGGTCCTGTTCCAGCTCTGATATACACTCCTGTAATACAAATATTGCACACCTGTGGTGAAATGCATGGCTTTGCAGGCCTACACCTCCACAACCTCCCTTTTTTGACATTTACATCTCTCAGTGTTGGAGCTAGTTTAGAAGAAGTGTGAACTATAGGAAGCTATGATCAGGATTATAATATATAATTCAGATGGAATATAATGCAGCCAATGTAGTTCATAACTGATGGTAAAATGAGCATAATGAGGCAGAGTATTTTGGATGATAATAAAAAATAAGCACGCAATCGACATCTGAATCTGTGCAAAAAATGGCCTGTAATTATTTTTTGCAGTGCAGTCATTGCGCTGTATGTTATCTTATGAGGTACAAGAGGAATTTCATTAGTGCAGAGGCACGAAAACAGGAAGGCCCCGAGTGCATGAGAATCTCAGCAGACTGTTCTCTGGGGATCGTTTAAATGCTTAATTAAAGTGCAGCAGTCTCTCAGCTAACTTCAGAAGGAGAGGAAGGAAAGGACAGTGCATGACACACAATTAAATAGCATGACTAAGCTGATGAATACGTCTCATTGTCAAGGTAGTTTGACTTCTGCTCATTTAATTGGTCCTAATATAGTGTAGCCTCACTGAAGGACCTTGTTTTTAATGTATTTGTGTTTATTAAGTGAAGCTAACTGGAAGAGCTGAGTCCAGGACCCCACTGCCATGTGGAGTACACACACACACACACACACACACACACACACACACACACACACACACACACACACACACACACAGATCATTCGCCTAGGGCGCTGAAGCCCAATGTTCACTTCTTCGAGCTACTGAGCGTCTGATGAAAACGCAAAGCGTCAGAAAGTCAATATGTAGCTCTCCCTGCTAGCCTGCGAAAAGATATGCGGTGGGTGGGGGTGGGTGCTGACATGAGTTACGAATGAGCTCCTTCAGAGTGTACGCGTTCATTGCTGGGACTGAAACAGTTTGTTGACAGAATCAATTACTTGCCAGTTACTGCAACCAAATTACAGAACAAAGAAAATCTGTGGAGCTTTTTGATTTACAAATCTATTCAAACAAATGCAGTACATTACAGGAAGTGCTGGGACAAAGCAGCTTTTGTTGCTCTGCTGTACCATATAAACTGAGATTTGATAAATTAATATCCTATTTACACTCACCTCAGCATGGCCGCCTGCTGTCAGGGTCTTGTTGCAGCGCTCACACTTGAGGCAGAACTTGTGCCAGTCTTTCCCCAGAGAAGTCACCTTCTCCGCTAGTATATGAACAAAGAGAGGGAAGGGGAAGAGGAGAGGAAACCAAATGTAAAAAGAGGGGAAAGAAATGGGAAAGATTCTTGTTAGAGAAGTCCATCGACAAGCAAAAGAAAAGAAAGTCCTGAAAGAAACTGGAACCTACACTACCGGTCAAAAGTTTTAGAACACCCCAATGTTTCAAGCTTTATTTAATTGAATTTCAAACAGTTCAGG
>JBBPCW010000001.1:35138754-35151801 GCA_037974425.1 Phenacogrammus interruptus
ACACACACACACACACACACACACACACACACACACACACACACACACACACACACACACACACACACGTATTCAGTGAACAGGCAAGGTTATCTGCCAGCTCATGCCCAGTGTAAGCATGCTGCAACAGCGTGAGGTGAGCACACTATATGTGTCAACATCTATGGGAAGAGGTCTACTTCTATGCTTCGGCAGTATGCAAGAGTTAAGTTTGCGTTAGTTATGATGTGAACAAAATCAAGGGCAGGTGTTGTTGTGTCAACGGGTAAGCGTTTCATGTGGCTCAGCACAGGTTCTGAGGGAGGTGTGAAGCAGGATGTGCTTGAAAGTGAGAGGCAGCTTATAGGTCTCTGCAAATGTGTCTATGTGTGTGGGGGGTAGCTTTCATTCATCTCTTTGTGGGGACCAAATGCACTCATAATTTTTGGAAAAACTGTGAAAGTGAGAACAGATTGCCAATCCTCACAAAGAAACAACCTACTGGAAAAACTAAAAGGGCAGAACAGTTGGGATAAGGGTCGCTGTCAGTGTAGTTTTACTTCACTGTAATCATATATCAGTCAATAGAATGTCCTTGCAAAGATACTAATACCAATGTGTGTGTGTGAGAACATCACTCTGCCATTTTCGCATCCTTCAAATGTCAAAGCCAACGTAGTGGAGGCAGACAGGTCGAGATGTGTAACCTCTCATACTGCAGCCTACTATTTGCGTTTTTACGCTTTTTGTATTCGCATTGACGTCTGGAACATAAACTATTACGTTTGGATTCAGTGGCATAAACAGGGTCAATGCAAAAAATACCCCACATCATTTACAATTCAATATTCTTATCTACTCTTTATTATTATGTCTCAAAATATGTATTCTCAACGCATGCTACTCTGCCCATTAGCATTCATTTAAAAGGCACTATATGATATGATTGCTGTATGACATACAAACTTTTTTTTATAAATTTCTAGCATATCCTGTTTGGTAAGTATATCTTCTGTAGGGTGAGAATTCTGTTCAGGTCCATCCGAAAAAGAAAAAAAAATGTTATCTCAAATGAGATGCATGATGAATAAGAGGGAGATAAATAGACATCAGGGCTGAAGGAAGCTAAGTGATGAGTCATGTTGTAAAAATATTATCTTTCTGTGGATCATGAGTGCGTATTTATGTGTCTACCTGAGTGGCCCAAAAATTATTTTAAGGGGCTCAGTTCCTACGGGCCCCAACAACAAGAAAAGCAGTAAGAGATCTACTCTAAGCACGCTGAGCTGTTCAGTGACGTTGCCTTTGCAGCAGTTAGAAAAGATGCAGTAGTTACCTTCATTTTACTTAAAGGAAGCACATGCCAGTATTGCTGGGTTGGGCCATCCTAGCTAGCAGGTAGAATTGGGCATGGTTTAAAAAAAATGCCCAAAAATGACTATTTAAAAATGGAAAAAGCAGAAAGAAGACAATTATTCATGTTTGCTGGATCATGTTGTTCATCCAGACACATCACTCAACGCAGTAAAACATTTAAAGATGTGAAACCCATTCACATACTGCATTTCAGCATTGCAGGTTTGGGAACTGCAGTTAAACAGTAGATCATGCTGCCCTGCATGAATATTGTTTGCTGCTGTAGCTACTTAATCCTATGTATGGCCTTCCACATGCTCCACTTTTAGATGTCTTCAAATGCAGTATTGGCGAGGGTGTAGTCTCAGCCTCAGATGTCACGCCCACGGAACGTTGGCTAAACGTCTGATGCATATGATACACTTAACTGTCGTCATCTGATTGGTTGAATTTTATTTCCGGTCTGTTGCTGTGGGGACATTTCCACGCCCCGAAACGTGACACTGAACGAAACGAACTGTGATTGGTTGTTTGACATGTCGGTCAAACGGCCTTATGGGCGGGCCTTCGCCAAAGAAGGCTGCTATGAATTCCAGACCTTCAGCCGTCAGTCTGAAGGTCTGGCTACGCGAGACTAGCGAGGGTGAGACTCTTACTGTGGCTGTAAGAAAGGCCTGTACTTTACTCCTAGCCAAGCACAGTGCGCAGGGCTGCAGATTACAGCTGTGATAGAATGAAACCTCTCTGCTGGCTCTGATTCTTCTTAAACTTCTATCTGATATCATCAGCAGCTAGTACATGGCCGGAGCAGCACTGCTGATACTGCTCTGCATTTGGGAGAAGCTATAAGCCGCCATTTCCCAAACCACACATACTTGAAACCACACATACTTCGAACTCTCTTCAACCCTCAGTCAACCCCCCCCCCAGGTTCCTTTTCAGCTGTAAAACAAAAAGAGCATGTGATAAGATGACTGCCAGAAGACTAAGGTTAATGTGAACGACAAGGAAAGTCATTACATGGCTCCACGGCCAATGTGTGAGATGAACCACCGCCAATCTGAGAGAAGTTCACAGCACTGTGGAAAGCTTTATTAACGACTAGACTGGCTACCAGACATATTCTCTCAACACAGGTCCTCAGAGCCAAATGAAACTCAGGCTTGACCAGTACATTTCACTGAATGCTAGTTTATCACTACACATGCTATAGCTGTTGTAATGGCATAGTGCTCCAGATCTTATGATGAGATATATGATAAAAGGTATCAACATGTTCTGCTCCACTTTGTCAACAGGTCTTCCTGTTATGAAATCTTAAACTGTCTGGGAGGATGTGTACCAATGGATTGTTTTGTATGTGAGCTATTATTTGTTAACTACTTTTTTTTAAACGCATACAGCAGTCAAACGTTGGCCTTTAGAACAAGTTTAAGTTCACATTTGATCCTAGACTTGTTCCATTATAGCAGTCCTCCCAAAATACACTCCCTAGTTACGGCGAGACATTTTCACAATGCTTCGATGCTTGATTCAGTGTGCCAGCTAATTGTAAAAATATCTAAAATGAGTGTAGCACAAGACCAAATTATATAATGTGTCTCCAGTATTTTGCTTTAGAGGAAGACCAAAACCTGCCCAATCCACACATAACACCCATGCCAGCCAATCATATGCCTGCACATGCAAGCACAGAAAGAGCAGAAATAGCAAATTTAAACTGTTTGCTTTTTCCTTCTCAAACAGAGAAGTCCAGCACACTCTGATACAGGAATTACAAAGTCTAACATGTGTAGTAGCATTGCTCAATCCAACTGTGTGGTACAGAAAGCAGATTGTTAACTGTGACTGGGGTTATTGCTGTACATAATTAGCATACAATGGTGTTCTCAGCATCTGTCTAATTTCCATTTTGCAGGTGATGGAAAACCATGTTCTGGAGGTTTTGCTATGCAAGTTTGCCTATATAAAGAACCACACACACACCCTCTTCCACCACCCTTCACCTTCAGTGTAAAGCCACATCCTGCAGCACTTCTGTAATGTGTGCGTATCAGTGTAGCTTCTACATACACTTAGCATGCACCTCATAAACAGGAAACAGCTCTTTGTTTCATATCACGCATGAGGCATGTGCTCCAAAAGAAAGAGTACATAGTCCGGAAAGCGTGGTGGTTGATAGCTAACTCCTCCTCCGCCACTCACCTGAAAGACGCACAGTGCCACATTTAACGCTGTTGCCACTTTTTTGTTCCTTGTTTTGTTTTTTGTCACTAACATTTTTTATTCATAGACTTCTCAAACTCCAGACGAAGACTAGGCCTGCTGAAACCGTGACCAACTTTTCTGAGTGGTTTGGCCTTAAAAAACAGTGGAACTATTCAGTTTATATACTCGATACTTTCTCAGCCATAAGTGAATATCATTAGCTGTCATATTGTTTGGGTGTGCAAAAAGTGATGTTCAGGTGACTTTGATGGGGTTACATAAACTGCTATAGGCTAGAGTTTAATACAGAACGAGTAAGAAGGTCAAGAGCATACACAACCATGTGGTGGCCCTCAGGATTTCAGAGTTATGTCAATTCTGACAGTTTTCTGACAGATGGATTCTGCATACGTGGATGCTCTGGGACTAGGCTGGAATTCTGATGAATTAATCAGCTGTTCAGAAGAACTCAGGGACATTTCCCACTAACCCCTCAGTGTAATCAAACTCGAAGTTTGATCCAGTCAATACTCCACCAATGCGCTCCAAACTACCAATGATAATGCTTCTCGTTGCAACTCCCTCATCTCCACAAACACACACACACACACACTTACACAAACTGGTGTTTGATCATTTGTTGTATATCAGAGTTCAACATTTTTGCTGCCAATCATTTCAGAAACGACTAGGAAAGCCAGAATGAGGCCCGTTATGACAGCAGTTACCAGCACTTGCTTTTTCACTATTATTAGAGTCATTTAGCCATTCATTTTTATAGCATTTGCCAGTAAGGCGTACATCCTCTCACACTCACCCATTCTGATGTCCACACAACCCAACCACTTCAAAAAAAACAAACAATACTCCAGACTAGTTTTTTGAAAAATATGGGGTTTATTGGTTTTAACTGTAATCAGTCATAACAAAGCAAATCAATTTTATATAAACTCACAGAGAAATTACTGTAGTGAACAGCAAAAGCTGTTTTAAAAAATACATTCAACAGTTTAAGCTAGATACTTTCTTTGTGTCTATCTTGTTAAGCAAATCCATTCCATCAATTTAGGAAACAAGGAGTATCTATCAAGAGATTTTGTCATCTTCTGCATTATTATTCAAAGCAGGGAGCATAAGCTCAATGGAATGTATAAAAAGAGGCACTTTACTTGTACATTTGGGCTGGAAGAAGTGTTCCAAAAAACCAATTGGAAACAAAAATAAGGACACCTGTTCTTCAACCCGTTTGGTCACAGTTATTGCCTGCAATTCACCTAATTTACACATGTAACTGGAAGAACTGCTTTTTAACACTGAAGTTTTGTAACTTGCATTGATATCACATCACAATCATCTCAATGAACACAAATGAAACAATAAAATGCACTTCAGGTGGTACTCAAAATGGAAGCAGAAGCTTTAAGGCCACAAAAGTCCAACTGGAATTAAAACTCTCTTCTGTCTCATAACGTTCTGATGAATGTGTCCCCTTGAGATATTCTGACACCAAGATATCTAGTGCTCACAGTATACAGTTCAGTATTACAAACTGCTGCTGTATCTTCCGCTACCATCTACGGTACTAAAGGGGAGGGGGGAAAAATGCTACATGTGAGGACTAAACTTGCCTCAACTCAAACAAAAGGGGTATGACAACTGAAGACTGACTAAAGAAATAAAGATGAATGTACTGATGTCAAGCTTTCTAGTGAGTCCAAATATCTAAATCGAGGAAACAATAGGCCTAATGGTTTGCAGTCCAATATTTGGGAGGAAAAAAAAGAAAAAAAAGAATGAAAAATCTACAATAAATAATCAAAAACGCAGAGGATTTTTTGTTTTTGCTTTAAATTAAGCTTCATTTTTATCAAAGTGTAGTTGCAAACAAGAAATTGTAGTACAATATATTAAACTGTGAAAAAAAGAAAGTTGACAAGTCTTCACAATCTTAAGATTAATACAGAAGATCATAATTTAACATAAAAGAAAATATATTCTATCGTTTCATTATCAAGATAAATACAAACAAAATTAACAAAAAAATGCATATGATCACCAATAAATATGTTTGATAAGTTAAATAAGCAGTGACAAGCAAAACCTTCTGTCTTGAAAGTTTTCTTTTCCAAACAACAATAATAATATAACCATAATAAACAATGACAATAAGTCAAACGAAAGAGGTGGAAGGATGTGATGAAATTACAAAGTGCTCTTCTGAGCAGATTCTATGGAAAAGCAAATTAGCTTGGAGATCTAAAGTGAAGTTGCAGGAAGTTCAGCTGCACCTTGGGAATGCTGGAATTCCCCTCGGCTGATTGGAAGGTGGGGGTAGAAAGTCAGTCTTTAAAGTTTAATAACTAGTTCGGCATTCCCTTCCCAACAAACACCAAGTGACCAGCCACAATGGGGAAACTGGGGTGGGGGACAGCAAAAATTGTTCATAATTGAGTGGAGGCACCCAATCTGGGTTTTGTGCTAGTTTTGTGAGAAAGCCAGAGCAGGTAGCACGTGATCCGAGAGAAAAAAAAAAAAAGAGAAAAAAAAAGAAGAAAACTAACAGAACGTGCCAAATAAATTCTATAACTCCCATTTCCAACCTCACAATAAGTCCTTCCTACAGGCTTATGTTGTCTGCCATCTTACAGGAGGGTGGAAGAATGCTCAGAGCAAGAGCTACTATACCAAGCTGCAAGAAACTACTGAGAAAACAAAAGACGATACAGTAGTCCTTTCACCTCAACACTTGCTTGATTAGACCCCAGGCACTTTTATTTCCTTTTTTCTTTACACTGGTCTGCATTCAGACTGCTGTGAATGATCTAAGTGTGACTCTAGCAAACTCTTTCAGTTGGTTAAGAGAGTGTCCTTGACTAGAGTGTTGCTATATTGGGGGAAAGGGTCCTCAGCAATAGAACTTTCCCCTCAACAGGCCACCCGTGGCTCTGCTATGCACTACTGAAGCAGCAGTACCTGGCACAACAGTCTCTTACCTTTCATCAATCCACTCCCTGCTAGTTGTTTTGGCACAGTCACTCATGTCATGGGAGGGCATCTATGAGATGAGGCTGAGGCCAAGGCAGCAAACAGGCTTTCAAGCCAAAGAGGGAGTTTTTGCTTGTTGTGGTTAATTGAAAATTCAAAAGGAGTTCCCTTAATTTCACTGCATCATTTTTGTTGTTTTTGTGTGTGTGTGTGTGTTTTTTATAAAGCCTAAGTGATAGAACAAGGGAAGTCTATCGCCTCTAGAAGGCTAAAGAGTAGGCAGGAGAAAGAGGGAGAACTTGTCCCTCATGCTTTCTGGCCACTACTACTGCGTGCAATGTAGGAATCTGGCTCTGAGCACCCTAGTCATCAGAGATGGAGAGCCTGCTGAATATGGGCAGTCGGCGTGTGGTGTCGAGGACGGGCGATTCGGAGCCACTCAGGCTGCCACCCGAGCTGCTCTGGTAGCCCTCCTGGTCGGACAGGGAGTCTGGCTGGCTGGACGGAGACTCAAAGAGGTGAGGAGACTCCGACATGGGCCTGAAGTAGTAAGGAGTTGTAGATGGAGACGATGGTGCCTGGGCGGTGGGATCAGGACCAGATGAAGGTCCACTTCCCAAGCTGGGGCAAAAGAGATTAGCCAGCTCCTGGCTGGAGTATGTGAAGGGGTTGCTGCTGGGCCATTCCGACAGCTCGTCCGGGGAGAACATTGGAGGAGGCGTGACGGAGGTGGGGCTGTCTCTCAGGCCTCCAGAGCTGGGGAACCCAGCAAAGCTGTAGCTGTGCTGCAGACGTGGTCTCTCCAGCTTATTGGAAGTGGAAAGAGGGGATGGGGCAGGAGGGGGCCCACGGCGCTCTTCAGCGTTGTGAATGAAGTGGCAGCGGGGACCGTAAGGGCAGAAGCCAATGGTGTGGAAGGTTCTGCAGAGCTCCGTCTTGTATTTGGGATGGCGGCTGAGGCTGCGCAGCTCATGGATGCCATGGGCAAACTGGCACTTGTCGCCATACTTGCAGGCACCATTCTCCTCAAAGGGCCTACAAAGCTCTGTTTTGTAGCGGCTGGAGTTGACCTGGTTGCTGCCGGGGCCACCAGGGCCTGTACACTTCTGCAGCAGACGGTCCCCAGTTTCTGAGAAAGAGCGATCTCTGAGCCGGTTTTCTTTGTTGCTGCCACTGGTGCTACCCATTCCTGTGCCCAGCAGGACTGAGTCTGGCTTGCCACTGTTCAGGAACTGGTTCTGGTTGAGCTTGCTGCTGGGCAAAGTGACAGAGTGCCGTCGTTGGTAAACCCCGCCAACGGAAGGTGTCCCCACGGCCTTCCTGTCCAGCAGGCTCCCGGTGGGGTTGGAGATGGGCAGATTTGCTCCAGTACAGGGCACAGACATGGTGTGAGGAGCACCAAGTATATTTTTATTGTAATTCAGCATTTTGTTGTTCTGCAAAGCAAAGAGAAACAATGAAATGTTGATGGGGAGCGTTAGCATCAGCAAATTCTAACCAAGGAGACCATTGCCTAACATAATATCATGCAAATTTAAACACTGACTTGTTTGGACATCTTAAATGACCCATGAATAAAACAGTAACCCAGACTCAGTTATACCTCGTTCCTGTGTACAACCTTTGGCTAAATTTTAAACAAATAAAGAAATGCAGGCCTATAGAACAGCTGGTCTGGCAGGTTGCCCAGTACAGGAATGCATGGCCGCTTTAGTAAATGGAACGCAGGAGGGTGACGGAGCCCAACTGGCCGATGTGGAACAACTACCACCAACAAGGATCTGTGCTACTAACATCATCCAACTGGGCCATTTGTAAGCATCCTCGCCATTTCTATAGCAAGCCATATCTAATAGTGTTCCACTTTATTTCACAGTGTTATTAACAAACTACTCATGTAGGTGTCATTTGGCAAAATAATGTTAAAATCCAACAAAACCACGATGACATAAGAAAAATGTACTAAAACTTTAAAGTAAGTTTGGAATAAGTTCCCCAGGCAGGTACAATGTTTACTGACTAGCAGTCAAAATCACATGCCAAATCACTGCAGTGGGCATTAACATGTTTCAGAAACTTATTTACATCGGCATGGACAAGTCTCCCAACTTCATTAGAACCCATATTACTTAACGTACATACAAGTGGAGTTTAAGATCTGTAACTGAACCAACCCGTTTTCAAACAGAAAATAAGCACTCCAAAGGGTTAAACAGCTAATGCAGGGACCTAAGAGAGTTTCACAAGACGAATCATTTTCCTTGTTCAGCTGCGAGGAGATATAGATAAGGATCCAGCTCTTTTCTGAGTACAAAGTTATATCCCCAGTTAATGGAGAGTGAAAGTTTGTTTGGACTGCTCGAGACAGATTTGTTCGGTCTCGCGGGGCGAGCACGTGAAGCTCTCGAGCTCCTCGCCTGCAGTGGGGCCCAACAAATCTCGGTCTTCCTCAGCTAGCACAAACGCCCATTTTGACTACCTGTTACAGCCAAACAAGCCCACAGCCACTCAAAGAAAGCAAGGTCAGTATTTTCTCCCCCCGCCACAACCATTTTTAAAACTCTTTAGGTCACCCAGACCGCCTCAGACCCTTCAAATTCCACAACACCAAGTCGAAGCTAACGGTGCTAACTGCAAACAGCAATCCAAAACTTTCCCCCTACCTTGTTGTTGTTGTTGATAACTTCGCTGAAGTCAAAAAGAGGCGGCACTACAGCCGTGGTCATCTTGGAGAGGAGCAAAGAAACAACGAAAACGCGCGAAAAAATAATAGGTTTCAACAAAACGGGTTCTTATGTGAACTTTTTCTTTCTTTTCTTTCTTTTCCTTTTTTCCCTCACAGAGAACCCCCTCTTACCCTGCCTGCGTCCTGCTGAACATTTCCTTTATAAAACCACGCAGGAGGAGCCACGACAGCGTCAGTAGTTTAGGGCGTTTCTCCCCCCCCCAAGTTTTTTCCCTCCCTCTTTAACTCAGTTCTTGCAGCACTCGGACTTCTGCATGCTGCTTGAAAAGGGTGAATAGTTACTGCTGCTGGTGCTGTGAGACTCCATGCGTGCATGCAACAACAACTGATAAACATAGAATGACAGTGTTTCCTTTTATTCTATGTTTATCTTTTGGCCCTTTCTTGTCTTAACTTTCTCCCTTATTAATCAAGTTTCTCCTCCTCTTTCACTCAGACCTAGTTAGAAAAGAGTGAATAGTATCTGCTGCAGATACTTCATTGTCAAGAAAGTTTTCCCCCTCACTTTTTAACTCAGAACTTATGAATGTGGCTTGAAAAGAATTAATAGTTATTTCTGTGGCTGAAGCTTCATGCATGCATGCAACAACCTGCAAATGAGCTCTGATAAACCCACAACTGCAGTAGCTATGTCTTTCCATTCTATGAGAATTAACATTTGACCTAACTTTATTCAGCTTGACAGCTATTTGCTTGATTTAATAAGTAACATGTTGCAGTTAACTTCTGTGAATGAATCAAGCACACATGGGCAACAAGTGTTTTGTTTTGTTTTTCTGGTTGTTTTGTTTGCTTCCTTTTTTTTGACTGACAAAGGACAAAATCATTTCAAAAGTGCTAGCACCTTTTGTGGAAATACATTCCATGACATGCCTATTTAAAAGGTACTCCAAAAACAAAACAGGGGCAACATTCAAATAATTATACTTGGTCTGAGGGGACTTATTTTGAGACTCAACCCCTAGTTGTATCCTTAGGCTACAGCTATATATCCGCTGTGTAATTAATGCACTCCGCTTTTAATTGTTGGCCCGAAACATTACATGTGGGGCTTTCCGGTGCTCCTGGCGAATTACCCCTCCGCAAAGAGTGTGGCCTGGTAAACAACAGTATAGCATCGGTCAGATCTCCTTAGAGCAGATTAAATGTCATTGTGTGCCGTGCTGTGATATCTAGAGTTCCCAAACATGACTTAAGCGTTGTAGGTGTTTAATCAGAGATAACATGATTGTTCATACTGCTTTACAGGAAATTTCAAGGCCCAATTACAAGTTGCTTTAGAGGGCCAGGATTTCAGAATGTGTTTGTGACTGTAAAAGAAATTCAAGACCTGAGGAACCTCATGATGTGCTCATAGTCATTCTGCTTAAAGTCGATTTGAAAGTAACTCTGTCCGAATCCATTGTCGCCAGCACAAGTCTTCCTCCTCCTGTTCCATGACTGTGCAGCTGTTCGACATGCATATGTGCGGTGTCATTCTTTGGATGATTAGTAGAGGACGAAAGCAGACCTAGGAAGAAGAAAAAGAAGTTGTTTACAAAAAAAGTTTGAGGAGGGAATAGCAAAGGGGGAAGATTTACAGACGACGTTTATTACAACACTCCAGGGTGTGTGCGTGGGTGGGTGGGTGTGTGTGAGTGTGTGTGAGTGAGTGAGAGTGTGTGTGTGTGTGTGTGTGTGTGTTTGGGGGGGGTGAGGGGGTGAGGGGGTGGGAGGAGTCAAAACATTCCCCTCTTTCAACTTCTGCTAGAGGTGGAAGGCTTCACATTGGGCTTTTGTGTGCTGCACTTTGCATAAATTGTAAATAAAGTGCCAATTATGAGAAGCTGAAGCATAAGCAACTTACCTGAACACTCGTCTAGCCCTCGCTTGGTGTTTTCTCCTCGTGGGACTTGGCATCTGTTCACACTGTTTAGAGACTGCAAGGAGGAAGGTGTGTGGTTTTTTCCACATAAAAGAAGTTTTACAAGTTTCAGCCACACGGAGTAATCTCCCCCTGGGGTGTTTAAGAGATGGGGCTGTAGACTGCAAGGAGCAATGCAAATCATGTCTGCACTTCAAAGGGTCTTCAGCTTGGTAATGAAATTATTACCCATAATCTCAAGAAGAACGGTTGGCTGAAAAATTCAGAGGCTGAGAAGATATGTGCAACAGTCACTTGTCAACTGCAATTAGTTAAAACACATCGTCAAAGGCACTATAAAATCTTGTTTTGTGGGTTTTCTCCCAATTCATGGTCCTAAAGCCACTTCTCAAACTTTTCTTTGTACTATTCACATTCTGAAGATAGTATAGTATAATATAGTATAGTATATATAGTATAAGTTTTAAAAAATCTAAGTAATAAGAAGTCACATTCCAGCATTTATGCTGTACAAAAACAGTGCGGTTAACAGACGAAATATCCTTCCCTGTGACTCTTTTTAGAGACACTTTTGCAGTACAGGCTACTGACCTGTAGAGGGAGTGGACAAGTCCACCAAAGCAATGGTTACCATTACACATTACCATGCTTTCATATCCCTTGACTGTGCAACAGTTATTAAGTCTGTTTTATATTTGCAGAGCCATATGGAACTCAGTCAAAGGGATTCTGGGATTATCCCATCAAGTTTGTATGTTTAGAATGGAACATTGTTTGACCCTCCAGGGCAAAGAAATGCATTTTTTTATTGCAACTTTTTGGATTATTTTATCGAAAATCAAATGTATGTAATTTTAGGCTAGTTCACTTTCACCACCCTCCCATAATGAAATGAGAGGAGGTTATGATATTTTCATGCTTTTAGTGTTTACCTTGCTGTAGATGACAGTGTGTGCTCTGTGATTTTGTTCCTTCTGTCTGTTTTGAGCTGCTCAAGCCAAGCTTTTTCAGAGGGAGGAAAATTAAAATGAGAAGAAATTAATTGACCATAAAAGCTTGACCACAGCATTGTTAGTGGTGCACCACCCGCCCTCTCCAGTCTTGCTGTTCCCATGAAACTCTTCTGTACAACTGGTTTTTGCCCCCTGTCCCTTTTTATATAAGGGCCTCAGCTGAACCGTGAGTTGTGTTTGCTGAAAGACCCAGGGGCTTTCTGTTGAAAGTAATGTTAAAAAGATGTCTTTAATTGAAGAGAACACACAAACAAGTGTGGTTTGTTATGCCAGCTACTTAGAATGTGCTTAGTGGTGTATATAGAGTGAGAGCGCAGAGGTTTTGTGCTCAATAATTTAAAATAGTTTATTTTAATATCAAAAGAGTAAAACATGCCACAATTTCCATTGTTTAGTTATTCGGTCGTGATCATAATCTTGTTTTCTTCTTTCTTCCCTTTTTTTTTTTTAAAAACTCAGAGATAGGTTGGACACCACAGCTGATGTTATATTTAATGTAGGGCAACGGCCCCCCACCCCAAGGGAGGAAAAATGTGTCAAGGTTTAATGATGGGAAACAAAGGAAGCGATGAGCATAGTTATTGAAATAGAATGTGCTGACGCTGGGGAGTCTGCCGTTAGAGTTTTGCGTGTGAATTGTCAGGTCAGTTTCCTCCCTGACCAGGTTTCCTACACTGCTGACCAAGAGGAAGGGTGGAATCTGCCAAATGACCACAGCATGGTCCATCTTTATGTCCAGGTCATCGAAGTGACCCAAAAACAACCACATTCATGACCGTCTCCAGTCAGATATTCAAATGCAAAAAGCCAAGGCCATGTGTTACTTTGATGTTAAGGGTACTGTTAGGCCTAGTCTCAGCCTCAGACGTCACGCCCACGGAACGTTGGCTAAACGT
>JBBPCW010000001.1:35303480-35317077 GCA_037974425.1 Phenacogrammus interruptus
GGACTTGAACTGTTTGAATTTCAATTAAATAAAGCTTGAAACATTGGGGTGTTCTAAAACTTTTGACCGGTAGTGTAGATTACAATTTGTTTTTGTTTCATGAGTCATTATGATAAGAATAATATTATAAGGTCTACTTGGTGAAATGTATGTAATGTAAATGTAATGTAAATGTACTACTGGTCAAAAGTTTTAGAACACCCCAAAAAAGCTTTGTATTGAAATTCAAGCAGTTCAATGTCTCATAAGTGTTCTCATAAAACTATTAATGTATTTTGTAACTAAGATTTTATTTTAAGGGTTATTCTGGGTGGGATACCTATTTGTTTATAATTGCAAGTTAATGCATGTTAAAGGGGAGTGGGTATGCAGCAGGATATACAGTTTAGGCGATGAATCATCAGAACATAGTGAAATTAAGAAAGATCGAGAAGAAAGCATTAATCTGATTGACTGACTAATAAAAATACCCTGAAACTAATATCTATATTAGAGTGTAACATCATAAACAATTTGTCATTCAGCACTAACTTATGATATTGGAGGTCTTTGTGGAATCTTTCTCATAAATGTTTTATCACTCAACAGTATTCAGAAAACCTCATGCAACTGAATAAATCAAAAATGTACACACTAATCACTCACTGGTGGAGGTACTTGAGGCTGATTTATTCTCTGGCAGACCTAATGACAGGTGAACAATAATGATCTGTATAGTTTAAAAACAAACACCACCTGCTTTTTGGATCTATTGATAATTTTTATAACAGTTGTGCTTTTGAACAAAAGACCTCAAATATCACAAGTTAGTGCTGAATGACAAATTGTTTATGATGCTACACTGTAATATAGATTTTAGTATTAGGGTATTTTTATTTTGTACTCTGTTTTGTGCATGTTACTTATTTGGCTAGGAAATTGCAGTTAACTGGAGTGTGTGCTATTTACTGGGAGCTTCAGATTGTTTACTTGGAAAGGAAGGTAATAAATAAACCAATTATAAATAAAAAATGAATAATTTATAAAAAGGTTCACATTTAGATTCAGTTTGTGACCGTTAAATGGTTACAGTACTGTGTACTGTATCAGGATTGTCAGACATTTATTTAGAGTTCTAGTACACAGGAAACATAACTGCCTCAGATATTTTGGGAGTCAAGACAAAACAAAAATGTGAACCTGCTGGGAGGTCTATTTAATATCTAAAACATTTATATTAATTTTCTTTATCACACCCCTACCCTTCATCACACTTCTCCCTTATATCTTTTCACTGTGTGAACCTCAAAAATGGAAACAATAATCAGTATTAAAGCTTTATTACTCACCTTAATTTTTTTTCTTTCTCGCTTAGCTTTTAAGAGGAGTGATCCGTGGCCCTCATTTCTGCTGAGGATAAATCACAGCTCCTAATGGCTGCCTGTCTCTGCATTAATGAACTTCTTTCCTCTGTGAAAGCCTTTAATTGCCCTCTAATATCCCTTTCTGTGTGCATGCCTTCCTCTTGAAATGTGTTTTTTATATCTTTGTTCCCCAAATTAACTTTATTTATACTTTTGACAGATCTGCCTGTTACCCCTTTCATTTACATTCCAATTACAGTTTAGCAGGATTAGATCCAAATATTTGGTTTGACTGTGTTCAGGTTTGACTTTCCTCCATTGTAAAGGTATTTCAAGTAATATGTCTTCCCTGTTGCCTCTGTCCTCCTAGACATATCCACACAAACATTTGCTGAGTTGGTTCTCTGCTTTAACCTGTACCAGACCTTGGTCAAATATGTATTTTAGGAATGACGGTAGCCAGTCTTGCCAGTAATTCGTATGACAATTCCATGTTCATTTTTCTTTTTCCACCTATGCTTCTGTAGACAGTATTAGGTACGGTAATACGTTTGTGTGTGAGAGAGATTTTTTAACTTCCCATTCCAACCCATGTGTCACGGGAGGGGTGGCTAAACCCCAACGCGGAGCTACCTCGGAGCATAGACCAAAGATCAGACGAGGGATCCATGCTACTTACTTTTATTAACAAAAACAGAAGAACAAAAACCAGGCACGGGGCCGTCAAATAACCAGGACTAGATACAGGCTAACAGGAAGCAAACATCAGGAACGGGAGAATGAGGCGATGGACACATAGAGAGGACTAAAACAGACAGGACTTAAATACAACATAATCAGGACGTAAACACAAACCAGGTGAGCTACAGGAACAGAAAACAGCTGCAACAGAAAAGCACATGACACCAAGACACATGACCAAACTAGAATAGAACATGAGTCAAAATAAAAGTCCCAAACACAGAACAGAGAAGAGGGCAAAACCAGAACAACAACAAAAAAGCAGTGGCCTACACAGGCCACTTACCGTACCGTGACACCATGGGCATTAATATGAAACATTAACATTACCCTTGCATGGACCTAACTGATCTAGTGCAAACTCTGATCAAAACAGCCCCATTATCCCTGCTTCATCTGTTGGTGCTATGCGATGTCTGGTGCATAGCTTTCTCCTGGCCTCTGTAAAACCCAGATTAATGTTAGTTAGTGAAGTGTGATTCATCACTCTACAGAAAACATTTCCACTGCTACCGAGTCCAGTGGCAGCTTGCTTTACACAGCTCCAGTTGATGCTTGAAATTGTGCATTGTGATCTTAGGTCTTTGTGCAACGTCTTTTATTAAGCTCCACATGCACAGTTCTTGTACTGACATTACTTTCACACTCTTACACGACATAGGCTAGCACAGCAGATTTTATGTGATATATTTTTTAAAGCTAAAAAGGTTGATGTATAGATGAATATCTGTCTGTCTGGCACCTGATGCCTGTCAGCAGGTCTGATGGCTAATCAGATTCGCTTTGTTACACAGGATGACAAATGGGGCAGTGCTGCAGCATTACCCATTTGTTTAGCATTCCTACATTGATGTGTTTTGAGTAGCTGTATTCATGACAGTGAAGAAGGAGGCGTCAGGAATGATAAAGGTTTGCATAACTTTCTACTGGTTCAGTCAGGAACTCAGCCAAAGTTCTGAGCTACAGGACTGGTGTGAGCACGAAAACTGATGACCAAACCCCTAAACCACCCACTCAGAAATTCATGTGAAAACTTCACTGGAAATGTGTCTATCAATCACACATAGGATTTTTTAAGAAGTTATTTGAGTGTTGAAAATACCTTTTTACATAGTTTGCTACTGTTTGTCTGAGAAGGTTTTGATAAATATCTTGAGTAGCCGAAAGTAGTGTGGTGTTTCTAGACTGTGTTGTCGCGGCTGGATTAAGAAGTATTACAGGCAAGTTCAACATACTACTGTTGTCTGCCTGCAGGCAATGTCACGCCATGCTCTCTCTTACATTTCACACCAACTGGAGAGAAACCAATTACTATTGTCTCCAATCACTCAAACTTGTAAATGTCACACAGAACAACTTTCCTGGTACTTTTTTCTTTCCTAATACATGAGGCCATCGGCATTTTCTGCATGATTTAGATGAGCTTAAGTGTGACTATAACCTGAGGAGCTGAATGGCTCATTGCAACGCTGCCAGCAGCTGTGCTTCTATAATAATACTGATAATAGTTGTGGCCGTGGCAGTTACCCTCATTTAGAGCTGCAAAAGCATGTTGACTATGCGCCATCTCAGTCATCAAAATCATGTGCAAAATACCACCCCCCCCCACCTTATGACTTTAACCTTTTCTCCGAGGCTTGGGGGAAATTTGCGTGCTCAGTCACTGTCTTGGTATGATTGATGACACCTGTGCATGTTGTGCAATCGCTTACTGTCACTGTGCTATTTTCCTTTCTCATGCGTGGGAGTGAGAGCTGGGTACTTGCCCAAGCCAAAACTAACTGCAGATAGCAATCTCATTGCAGTGATGTATGATGTCCTCCCAGAGAAGTTATCAGGAAATTAGGAATGCAAACTAAAGATGTGCTGACTTTTTTCTTAGCACCTTTTTTTGAGTTTGACAACATAATTACATTGTTTTGTTCTAGAATATATTATTCCACTTCTAGCCATAACTTGGACATGTACCTGATGTGGGTAAGCTCCTGTTTTAACAATACCAGCATACAATTTGCCTCAGAGTTTCTACACGATCACATTTACAAGTGCAGACACAGTGATTCTGTTAATGAGAAATGTTACTGTCTTGGCACTGGTGACACTCCTTCTGTTCAGCCTTGCTTTACATTTAGACTTGTTCTTCACACAAGACCTTCCACAGTATGTATGTAGCATAGTAGTAGGCTTGTCACGATACTGAAATTTTGAACTCGATACCGATACTAAGGATGGTACTCGATACTATTTCGGAAACAAGCACAGGAACTTTTTAAACTAAATAATTAAAGTGTGATTACACAAACAAAATGCTCCATTTTCTTAGTCTACTCAAAACTGTACAGCGTCTTTGGATATTTTCAGAAGCACTTTGTATTTTTATTGCTATTGTTATTATTAGTCTAGTCAAGTTTTAGTCAACTAAAAATCTGAGCATTTTAGTCTTATTTTAGTTCTCATCTATTTTTGACTAGCAGTAGACAATTAAAATTGTATTTTAGTCTCTTTTTAGTGATGCAGTTCTATTTAGCCCAGTCAATACAGTATAAGTATAGTAGATAGAAATATAGACAAAATCTAAATTTTTTTTTAGTCAAAACTATTTCACAATTCAAAAGGTGATATTATTGTTACCTTATAGAGTCAAGAATACTGTACATCCATTCCAGACATGGAAGACACTCTGATTTGAATTTATGTAATTTTTTTTGCCAACCAAACATGTTAGAACCCCTAAAAATATAGTAATATTATACTTTTTTAAAATGATATATCCATACACTTCATACAAGATATCACTGAGCGCAGACACGCACTTTTCAAATAGAAACAAGACTATGAATTGAAATTTAAAATAATAAGTCTAGCTATCATTATTTAATTAAAACAATGTACTGGCTTTTGAAGCTGCTGTAGGTAGGAGGCGGGCATTAGGACCCAGGCGAAGCTGCACGTCGCTGCTTGTTGGCGAGTAGCAACCGGAGCCCGTTTAGTAACATTTCTCTGGTAGTGACATTTGTACTCAGTTCAACAGAACAATACTATCAGTATGTGTCAATAACTATTCATTGCCTTAGTTTTCTTGTTTCCTTAAGTTAAAGGAAAGCTTTGGTGAAACGTTTTCAGCCCTCTATACATACTAATTCCTTCCTGCAACCCTAGGGGCTAAGGCCCCCTTGTCAGAGCGTATTCCTGAACGTACCTGAATATTATTATTATTCCTGATATAAATACAGTCTACACAACCAAATCAGAACAATTTAGGTTCAGTTTTTTTGCATGGATATGGGAAAGGCTGCTCATCAAAATGCTGTGTGTGTGTCATTTCTGTCACCCTGGCACTATACAGTATGGCAATGCGTCCGAATACTTTTGTCCACTCTATATTTATGTTGCGTCTCGTTTTTGTCTCGTGATAAATGTTCGGTGACAACGATATTTAGTCATAATTTTTGTTGAGAAAGCAACACTAAAGTCTGTATAAAATTTCATGGCGCTTGGTTGTTTAAATATATACATATATACAGGTTTAAATATATACATACATATATTTAAACCTATATTACTTTAATAATAATACATTTAATAAAAACCACAACTTGATATTTCTTTTTGGCAAGACCTTTGGTTCCCCCTCTTAGATGTTTTATGTATTTGTTGTTTAATAATATTTCTATTTTTTAATCCCTGAAATCTTGTGATGAAAAGGGCACTATAAATAAAATGTATAATAATAACAAACAAAAACTATTATTATTATTGTTGTTGTTGTTGTTGTTGTTGTTGTTATTAAATCTAGACTTAAAACTTACAGGTTTAAAATAGCTAATTCAACATAATCTTCTCCCACTCTACCATATTAGTTTGCATTGTTTTATGTAGATTCTATAAATTGTCTGTTCTTATCATTTTGTTGTGTACAGTGTCCTTTAATGGTTTGAAAGGCGCTTTTCAAATAAAATGTATTATTATAATTATTATTATTAGTAGTAGTAGTAGTAGTAGTAGTATAATTGAGAATTACATGTTTAAATAAAATTTAAATAGTTAATATAGTTAATAAAAAGTCTTGAACGACAGTTACATAACCCAACGTAAATTTCTCACTTGTGGGACTAATAAAAGTTCATATTATCTTTAATACCAGGGACAGATCGGGCAGCAATATGACTGCTTCTTTTTTTTTGCTTCTCACTGCTTCTTTCTGCCAGCAATACTGATTAGTTTTTGTACATCTACGTGAACTGTGTGTGTGCATGCACATTTTTGTGTGTCTATGGGTGCAGCAGACATAGATGACAGAAGCTGTCAGTGCCATTGTGGTTCAGAGACAAAAGGTAATGCCAAATAATGGAACCCAATAATATTTCATTCAGTGATGCAGAACTAAGCTTCAAACAGCAACCAGATGGCAGGGTGCTGGCTTTCGTTCTGTTACTGAATCCATACTCCAGAGGAGGAACTGGAAGTGAAGAGACTGTAATTCATATGATCTCTTGAATCTCTCACTTGAACAGGACAGTGTTAATTCCTTCCGCTGGCAGTAGGTATAGCAGTGCATTTAAGTGTCATGTGAACCATGTAAGCATTGCTGCCGAACACTGTTATTTAACAGTAGTATGTGTTGACAGCCACAGCAATCTCTAAATGTAACAGGAGATTTGCTGGTCTTGACAGAGTCAGTGAATAGAAAGCAACAAAGCATAAAGTATTGTTTCCCTTATTCAAAGCTGCTTTAAATCTGAACAATATGCCGAATGCACATATGTGACCCCACACATTAATTTTTCCACCAAGTTTTCTCCATTTTGGAAAAGGAGTAAGCTACTCATGGCTGTTTGCTATTGTGATTTTACCCTGCTTTGTAATGTGGGACAACCAGAATAAAGCATAGCGTCTCATAGCTATTGCTATAGAACATCACAAGACAGATACAAGAAGACATGAGTAAAACTAAGGAACTGCATAAATGTGAGTGGTTCACTTGTAAACTCATTTACTGCTTTGTGTATTGTGCTTGCTACATTGTGAACTGGTTGGAAAATAAAGATTAAATGACTGTCACAGTAGCACAGGAATGCAGGACCAAGACACCAAAACACAGCCTTGTTGCATGGCGGAAGAGCCCCAACACGGATGGCACGAGGGAGCAGGTGAACCAAGCTGTTAATTCTGAGAACGCTCTGTAAAGAGTAGAGACCCGCACCAAACAGGTCCTCGTTCTCACTCACACACACAGGGATAGATGAGGGTAACTCCTCTGAGCTTAAGTACTCACAGTACTGGAGAGATAGGGTTTTGGGGACACGTACTGACTGAAGCATGTCACTTCAGTGTCTGCGCGAGTACTAACACCTGTTTCCACCTGTTATACCTGACATGCAGTAATTTCCGGTGCCCTTTTGACTGCACGTGACCTGATGTGCATGACAGTGACTGAGAGGTTTAAAACTGAGAGTTTGAAAAACGTGGCTGAACCACTATGTAGTGCACTTCATTTGTTGGAGAGTCAACTGCAAGAAAGGGAGCGCATCAATGTACAATTTCTACCATTGGAACTAAGCTACTATATAAACACAACCTAAACTCCCATGCTACTAAGTTGGCCTATATTGTTGCTGTATTAAAATATAATCTCATTTGATCTTGCAAGGAAGAGAAAGTCAGTGGATACTTGCTTAGCTGAAAAGTCCCCTTATTGTAGTCCATTAGTTGTAATTAAGCATGTAGAGGTTTATTTCATGTGTGGGGAAATGTTTTGCATATATATATTTAGCCAATAATACCTCTTGCAAAAGAATAATGTTTAAGCACCGTAAAGTTTAACCTTTGATGACAACACTCAGCTAGTGATAAAAATTCACAATGGGTGTGAGGACTGGTATGGCATTAGAGGTGATGGCCCAGCCAGGTGTTCCCAGACAGCCCTCTGCAGATCACAGCTCCAGGCCCACAGGGCGGAGATCAAATTCAGCTGAGTTCTAGGCTTCCTGGGACTATATAAAGGGCTGCAGGACCTTCCACCAGTATTCTAGTCCCATCTAGTTACAGAGCATTCTCTGTCGTATTCTGGACTGTTTTTTCTTGAGCCTTTTGAACCGTTTCTGGACTTTGGATTTCCCCTTCTGCCTGTTGGACTTTGCTGTGTTTTGCCTTTTTGCGGATCTCTGTTTTTTTGGACTCTTTGCTACTTTTTTGGATTTTTGCCTTTCTGTCTTTGTGGACTTCATTTAAAAAGTTCATTTCATTAAAAGTTTCATTATTTTTTGTTTCTGCAATTGGGTCCGTCTTTTGTGTTCGTGACGATGGGTTTCAAGCAGCAGTATGTGATATGTGCCATTAACAGTTCACAGGCAATATATCTCAAGTACATAAAATGTGGAAAGAATTAGCAGCTATAATTATGAATAGTTATTTTGCTTATGGCTCAGTTATATTCCATTTGTTAAAAATACACAGGTGAGAGGAATTTAGGGGATGAGTGTTAGAGAGGAAAACCTTGGGCCTAACCTTGCTAGCATGGATTACACTGTTGCACAAAATCTTAGCTAGTCATGCAAAATTTATTAAAACTATGCTGGTTACAAACTGAAATACAGGCTAACCTTCACTAATTAACACATTAAAATTCTATTTGTCAGTGTGACCCTTTACACAACTAGAAAATAAATATAAAAATACACTCTTGATTTATGTATTCTCAATTATAATTGTATGTTCTATTATTATATTAATGAGAAATAATGGTGTGTGTTTGTACATTCTGAAGTGTTTTACTATACACCAATATTACTAAACAACCATACCATTAAAACCACTGACAGGTAAAATTAGTAACATGTTAAAATGATGTCTGTTGTGGTGGGATATATTAGACAGCAAGTGAACAGTCGGTTCTTGAACCAGGAAAATGTCCAAATTGTATTGCTTTTACTTATTAAATTTTAAATTTTTTTAAATTTAAACATTTTAAATTGTCATTTTTATTTATTTATTTATTTATTTATTTTTCATCTTCTATATATTTACGTAAAGTTGGGGGAACACAAGCCTAAAAATTTCATTACTATAATGATGCTACATTGTTATCTGTATATGACAATAAAACTTGAAACTTAAACAACCATAGAACAGAGCATCAGCAAAGTGCCTATCAGTGCCTATAATGGGCATATGAGCATCAGTGATGGATCATGGAATAATGGAACAAGGTAACCTGGTCTGATGAATCACATTTAATTTTACATCATGTGCACAACCAGGTGCATGTTTGTTTCTTAACTGAGGAAGAGATGGCACCAGGATGCACAGTGGAAACAAGGAAACCCAGTGGAGGCAGTGTGATGCTTAGAGCAATGTTCTACTAGGAAACCTTGGATCCTGACATTCATGTGGAGGTTACTTTCACATGTATCACCTGCCTCACGTTGTTACAGACGAAGAACATACTGTCATGATAACATTATCTCTTAATGGCAGTTGCCTCCTTCAGTGGGATACCCTCACATACGGCAACCATTGCTTTCAGAATGGTTTGAGAAACATTACAGAGTTGTTGACTTGGCCTCCAAATTTCCCACATCTCAGAAGCGCTGGCCTCATCTCATAAGTTGCAGGACTTAAAGGATCTGCTGCTAACGTCTTGGTACCTGATACCACAGCACACAATCAGAGGTGCTGTGGAGTCCATACATTGGGTCACAGATGTGTTGGTGGCACCTGCACAGCATTAGGCACAACATTAAAGCCACTGACATGTGAAGGGAATAACATTGATTGGCTCTAGGAAATTTGAGGAGTAGGGCACTTCTTTCTCATGCTCCTACAACACCAGTCCATAACAGTGTGCTGTGTGCCAGGGAACCTTATTTTGCAAAAAGACACCACTGCCATTTCCACAAATACATTTTCCATAAACCATTACAGTTAAACAGGCTTAAACAATGCATCCTTGGATATGATGCAGACATTCCATGGATGGGCCAGATCTTAAGGCCATCAGGTGCAGGCCAGGCATCACGAAGGTGGTACTATAATATAAAGGCAGTAGTAACCTAGGAAACCAGAGAGGACTGTATTTTCCAACCTGCTTATTTTTTTCACAGCTCTTCTCTGCTCTACCTGCCAACACACCAGCCCTGTGATTTCATTCTATATTACCTTTGTTATTTACATTTTTAAAAATCCTTTTTCAATTCAGCTGCCTTAGTGTAGTCTGACTTTCAATCATTTCTACACTTTCCAAGGGATTTCATCTGGCTTCTATCAAGCGCCACATCAGCTCCTCCCCAGCAGCACCCTGTACTTCTACCGACATTAGTACTCCTTTCATCTGATGCACCTCCAACTGTAATTCTCTTTACTTACCTGTTGTTGTGTTCCTTAGTTATTTATTTTATCTCTCACTTACCTCTTACTGCCAGTGGTTTACCTCTCTAATTCCTGTTTACTTCTCTGTTTCTGTCTCATGTTCTCTGCCACATTCTCCATTCCATTTCACTTATTGTAAACCACTAGAAACTTTAAGTCAGGTAATCACTCTTTAGTAGAAACACTGGACTCTGGAGCAGCAGATAATTTTATGTATGAAGACTTAGCTTGTGAATTCCTCCCTAGAATGTATTTCTTTCATCTCCTTTCTGTCGCAGCTCTAGACCGATATCTGCTTGGAAGAAGGAGAGACAATTGCTACCATTACTTTACAATTCCAAATACAAGGACATTTGGAGAACCTTTGTTTCTTCCTTATTGACTCAAGTGAGTTCTGAGTCATTTTGGGAAATCCACAGTTGTAAGGCTACTGTCTTCATGCAACTGGACCTCCATAGTGCTTTTAAACATCTTCATGAGGGAGACTACTGGAGACAGCCTTTACACCAAGTGGACACTAAGAATACTGTGTTTTGTCTTTCTGGAAAGCTAGTTGCAGTTGACATACATCTCTCGGGACTCAGCCAAGAACATGGAACACATACATACAGTTCTCCAGCTCCTATTACAAAACACATCAAAAAAAAAAAAATCCTGAGGGGATTGAAGCAGAGCTATGATGTCAGCGATGGTGAGTCACTAGCCATTAAACTCGCCTTGGACTGCTTCACACTGTCATTCCAGCCATGAACTAAGAGCATTATGCCGGACATCCTCTCTCACCTCCATGAGCCCCTTAAGCAGCCACAAATACCTGATTCAATCATCCCTTCCCATCATGACTTGGAAGCGGCAGTCAAGGATGTTCAATGAAGGGAAACCCCTCCGCCAGTTTGCCCTTCCTTTCCTCTAGCTTCATTGCTCACCCTGGAATCCATCAAACTCTTGCACTGAAGATGCTGCAGTGAAAAGATGCCTGGGGTCGACTAATCCTTCCTCCTGATCCATGCAGTTGATGTGTTTTGATTACACCCACAACACTCTACATCATTAGGAAGCCGCCGGCCTTGTGCGCCTTCCATGCCAAGAGAGTCACCTTCATGCCTAAAGATATTCAGCCCGCCGTAACCTTGGAGAGTGCGCATCTGAAGGATACCACAAGGATTATGAACTCTTTTTTCAAATGTATTTATTCTTCAATTTTTATTACTTAATAACTTCTGTAAAGTGACCTTGAGTGTTGTGAAATGCGCTTATAAATAAAATGTATTATTATCATTCTGCTTTCAACATGTCCTCCTTAAAGTGTTTCGGCACATTTCTTCCCTCCATGTTCAATGACCAGGAGGATGAGGAGATAGGGGCACCTTCAGCAGAAAGGTACATTTGCCGCTTCCACCTACTTCAGACCGAACAAGACGAGGCGACATTGGTGGCTCAGACCATCCATTCATGTCAGACAATGGGGGTGGCTCTCTACTAAGGACTTACCTCTTCATGTAGAATTCTGGAAACTAACACTCTGTTTCACTGGACCTTTTAAAGTTGTGTTAATCCTGTAGCCTTACAACTTCCCCACTGCACGAGGGTCCACTCAACATTCTGCATTTCCCATCTGCAGCCAGAGCTCACCAGCACTCTTCTCTCACCATCTGTGCCAGCCCCTCTCCTGCAGCTCCTTTCCTATTGGTATTAGTGCTCACTTTATCCATTGCACCTCCATCTCTAATACCAATATTTACTTACCTGTTCTCATACTCCTATCCATCTTTGGTCATTTCACTCACAGTTCACCTTGTTTATCGCTGTAGCTCCTAGTTCTGTTTACAGCTCTGCTTCTCTCTTACATTCTCTGCTCCATCTATCTCTCCGGAACATTCTCAGTTCAGTTTCTGCCTGGCATTCCTTGCACCATTCCTCCCCTTTCCTTAGACCTTTTTTCACTAGCTCCCTGCAAAATACGATTTTTTTAGTATAGTATGTCACTGCTTAGATGAGCAGCTCTGGTAGCTCATCTACTTTGTTCACTGTCTTTGGAGTGAGCGAAGCAGGTTAAATCCCCAGGTCCAGCGTCAGCTGTATCTCATCACCTGCAACATAGGTTTGATCCCTGGACCCATTGCCACATTTATATCAATTTTTTGTTACATTTGGCAACTTTTTTTTCTTTTGGCAACTCTTTGACAATGCTTCAGAGCCATGCGCTCTATCAGCAATAGTACCTCTTAAATCTTACCAATATTGGGGAAGTGTGATTGAAGTCCAACACTCACTAACTTTTAGCACACGATTTTTGTTGTCATAGTGATTGTATGGAAGAAATGTCCCACCAGCTCTGTCGGTCTATCCAACTCTCCCCCTTTTCATGCCCACTTAAATCCATCCATATGGAACACAGTAAAAATGGCCATGGTTTATTCTTGGCTCTTTTCACCTTGTTTGTGCGTTTCCCCTTTACTGTGGGAAACGATAATTCTTGTCTTGGTGCTTAAGTGGGGAGCTTTTCCCCTAAGATGGAGTTCATTAGAGTCAAATGAGTGACAGACGCTCTTGGTCTCTTGCTGGTTTGTACCTTTGATCTGCCGCCTCTTTTAGGTCCTCTCATTGCAGGACTGAGCAACTGAAGGACTTCCACAGAAGGACTCCTATGGCATGCTTACATGCTCATGTTCTTATTCATGTTTCTGTATTTTTTTTAAAATTGAAATGTCCTGTACCTTTTTTATCTTATCTTTGTTACCATCTAGATGATTTAACAGTCACTGAAGACATTTCTGCAAATCATATACAATTGGTAGAAAGCTGAGCTGGCTCAACTCTTTTAATTTTCTTTGCTTCTCTGGTCAGATGGATTTCGTTTATAAAATGCTTCATGATTCTTCTTTTTCTGTTCTAGCAGCTGTTATTAATTAATGGTTAACTTTACTGTATTATTGAGACTTGGGAGGCAAAGGGCTAAAATATTTTTTAACGGGATGTTTTTCTGTTTCTATTGTTAAACAGTTTGTAAATGAAATGACTGGAATCAGCTACTGCACTTTTTTTTACCAGATCATATTTGGAGCATGCCATACACTACCGGTCAAAAGTTTTAGAACACCCCAATGTTTCAAGCTTTATTTAATTGAATTTCAAATAGTTCAGGT
>JBBPCW010000001.1:35319441-35331286 GCA_037974425.1 Phenacogrammus interruptus
TATAAGAGCTGCACACTTATGGGAACTCCTGCTGCAGAGTTGGGAAGAAATTTCTGCCGAATGAACATTGAGACACTACAAACAAACAAACAGAAAACATGGGGTGTTTTGACCGGTAGTGTATCTGATACTTTTTTGATGTTCCTTGACAGGAGATGTGCAGTGAACCCTAGATGCTATGTAATTTTGGTTCACGATAGTGTGCCAAAATAGCTACTGGTTCCCAGATTAAGACAAAATGGTCAACTGTAATTCTTCTCTGGTATTTCTCCTGATAATTACTTTCCTGGAAATCCCCGAAGGACACAGTGTCTTGTTTATGGACAATATATTTAATGGAGCAAATTCGAATGAGGGCTGTATTGCTGAACAGCTGTGTACACATAGAGGAATCTGTGAGGGAAGCCATTAAAGTAAATAGCAGAGTGCCAGTGAGAATCTGAGTTTAGACACTTGACTGAGAAAGAGTGTCTCTGTTCTACAATCTCACTGAGACTCTTTACCTCTTTACTCTGGGATCTTGCTTATCTAAATCCTCTGTTTGAACAGTCAAACTTCTATCTGTGGTGCTACCAGTTAGCCTACCTGCAAGCGTCTCTCAAACAAAAAAATGCCTTTGCCAATTACTCACTGTCATGCAGTGTTTGGTGCAAAACAGGCATTCAAACTTTCTATTACCTATTTACATAGCACATAGCCCACAGAGATAGAGTTTCAACCATTGTTCTGTTTTCACCCCGTGGAACTTGATCTGTGTGGTAGCTTCTTTGAACATTGAGCCAGGAGTTGCCTTTCACAGTTTGAAATCAATGTTATTTCCCATGTTAACTGACCAACATGCATTATGACACATTAGTAAACCTGCATTAAAATGTGTTTATTTGCACAATACAGAAATACACTGCACAACATAGTAGGCTAATAACACAGCAATTGTTTGTTTGGTTATGTACTCCAACACGTTTGGATTTAGAATGACAGCTGTTCTTGTACATGTTCTGGACAGTAAATATTTAATGTAGCGTAATCTTTTGCAGAAATGATCATGTTTGATTTGCAGCTTTTGCACATTCTTTACAGTCATTAACTAACTGAATAGTGTGAGTTATAGACGCACAATTCACACACGAATTATAGTCATTTTCAGTTTCTGCTCTCTTTTCAGTCTTGTTTTCAGACAATTGAACGTTAATCTGCATAGTTTAGAGATGGATCATGATTTTCATATTTTCAAATTGTTATTAAATTTATTTAATTATATATTTAAATAAAATATTTACATTTTTAATTATAAAATGTATTTTTATAGTATTGTGTCCATTTTGTCGATTTTGAATCGATGCTTTTCAGATGCCTTAAAGAGACAAGAAGGCAAACACAGAATCAAAGTGACAAAGGCAATTGTCTGGCCAAATAGATCCCATCAGCTGTAAGGCTGGGAAACACACAACGTTTTAACGAAACACCATTACAGTAAACCCACTGACAGTTGAAGAGAATAACATAGATAATTTCATTATCACTTGTCAAGCAGTGGAATATATTAGGCACCAAGTGAACAGTCAGTTCTTGAATTTGATGTGCTAGAAGCATGACTTTGGCAAAGGCCAGATTGTGATGCCAAAACAGGGTCAGAGCACCTCTAAAAATATCTGGTGGGTCTGGTGGGGTGTTCTTGGTATGCAGTGGTTGGTGCCAACCAAAAATGGTTAGGAGTTAGGACAACTCCTTGTTGTGCATGCCTCATTGCAGTGCATGGGGAGTGAGGCCTATGCTGTTAGGTCTTACACCTCAGGGAAAAGCTAATGTAGTGCAAATTGCTTAAAATGATAATGCAGTCTGTGATAGAAAGTTATTTGAAACTTCCCACATCTACCACATGCAGGTGGTACATCACAGTTTTTGGCCGTTGTCAAGATCAGTAAGATCCCACACACACCCATATTTCCTGCTTCCAGCACATAACAACTGCAAGAATTACTCAACTGTTTAAACAGTAAGATAACTAACTTTAACATTTACTGTACAGAAGCTATTTAATATAATCATACTGATCAAAACAATTACTGCCAATAAACACAGTTCACTGGATAATCTAACATAACACTACTACATTTTTGTTATATTAAAGATGCACTAATTTGTCTAGTCCAGTAGTCATCAACACTCCTCCTGTGGATCTCCTTCAAACTGCATCTAACATGTTGCCCCCTCCCTTTATTTAATGCTTCTGAGGATTGGTCTCCAGGCCTAGGGTTGGTGACCACTGATCTGCTGTCTCCACTTTTCCGTCCAGTAAAGTAGATTGCATCTGTGGCCGCCTTCTAATAAAGTTCAGGCTTTTGCCAGATACTTTTTTATCACATGCTTTTATAAATAGTGATTCAAAAGGCAAATGTAGCATTAGGATTCCTGTAGTATTTCTGTGTGTTCTTGTTTGAATGGTAGACGGTTCCCCTGTGTGCAATGGAGATTTATCCTCCAAATTAGTAACTTCTTGAAACTATGTATAAATCAAGATGGCTTAAGATGGTCACTAATATGACTGTCGCAAAAAATTCCCTTGACAGAAACGGATGATAATGGAACTGTTGCTTTTTCCTGTGTTTTACAGTGTAGCAATCAGTATGCAAAGTAAAGTATTTAATGCTATTATATTATTATGTTAAAACTGTAATGTTTTTATTGTATTAGCTTTTTTAAAAGAAAACATAAATCATCATTATTTCATAATTTGTAATGTTTTTGTTTCTGTCCTGTATAGGTTTGGTGGAGATTTGCCTGATGCACCCTCTTGATGTTGTAAAAACCAGGTAATAAAAAGTTTTTGTTTTTTTTAAATAAGCCTTAAACACCAGTTCTCTATGGGCCTGTAGAAGCCACCTAGGCCTATATTTTTCATGCATGTTTTTCTCTCTCTCTCTCTCTGCCAATACTGAGCTGGCCATGGCTATATTCCCCACTATAGGAACTGGTGCCAAGAGCTTAAATCATTTTGTGGAAAATGAAATGCATCATTTACCCATTTGCTCCAAAATGTTCAAATAATACTCTTTAATGTTTGCAATTCTCTTGCATTTTTACCTCATTATTTCATTTAGTTCATTTCTTGTTCAAGGCCAGTGGTTGTAAAACTGAAAGAAACATGAAAAATTCATCAGAGGCTCTTGAACAGCAATTGTTGGATCTCTCAACTGGCCAACCTTCTTTTTCACCGTGTGAGAGAGAAAGTGTGAATAAGAGTAGTTGGTTGGGACTGGAATGGTGATCAGGGCCCTCACACCAATGCTGCTCAGTGGGTAGTAAACAAGTCGTGGGCCACTCCTAAACCTTTACAGCCTCTGTGTGTCCTGCCAAGACCCAAGCTCTGCTGTGAATATGACTCTACCGCATACACTTATATATTTGCCTACATAAACACACACATATTTATACGTTTTACCACCATAGTAGTTCATTGAATAAACTTCAGTTTAGTTTTTGATTTTGAGAAGCCACAAGACAAAAATTCAGAATTAGTCTAGGTTAAGCACCAGTAGATGATCTTGTTCAGCGGGGATATATGATACCCCAGAGTCCTGTAGGATGATTTAAGGTCTCGTGCTGAAGGTTCGGGGTTTATTACAGGTAAGGCCACAGTTAGGCCACTCGGTCTTCACACAAGGTCAGGGTTAAAAGTGCACACTCTGTTTTCTTTGTAATACTCTTCTTTAAAATGTGATAAAAGCAATACTACTGGATGGCAATTTAAGAGGTATGTGTGTGTGTGTGTGTGTTTGAGAGAGCGTAAGCAAGAGAGATATGTGTGCCAACTTGTGTGTGTTTGTTTAACTGTCTCAAATACTGCCATAAGAAAACCTTCTTCCTAATTCCATGTTTTATTTTTTACACCACTGGACCATGGCAGATGCCCTTTACCTTTTTTCAACATGCAATGTTCTGCAGAAATAGTGCAGAAGTACTTGGAATAAAATCTCATTACATTAACAAACATAAAAGCTGCCAATTCAGAGATATGCAGTTATATGTATCTTTTTGATTTCATATTTAATCACCTGGAAAAGTGTACTCTTGCATGATTTCTTCATTGTAGGATATGAAACCATTAACTAACTCAGCTTTATGTGTTGTTGGCCTCATATTGTATGCAACGAGTGGACAATGACATCTATCAGAAGTGTGTGTATTATTCATCCCCCTTTCTCCCCTTTTTTCCTACCTCCTCCCTTCTCTCCTAAAGCATGCTAGCCGGCTAATTGGCAGACTGAGTAGAGCTGAAATCTATTAGTGCAGGTTTTGGAGCCGTTGGAGGAGTTGTACCCAGCACACCTCCTTTCTGACGCTAGTTGCAGGAATGGCTCTTATTAGTACCTGGCTGCTGCTTTAATGTCCACTGCCCCAAATTGGATGCCAACCGGAGTGAGCCCTTTTTTTCTTTCTATTCATCAAGCCGCCATGGCAAAATCAAAGGGATTCTTTTCAGAGGGGAACCTGACAAAATGTATACTTTAGAATACATATTTAGCCCTAGCAGGGCCTAGAGCCACGAGGAACCATAAGTGCTTGAAGGTGCTGTTTATATGTATCTCTCTCTCTCTCTCTCTCTCTCTCTCTCTCACTCTCTCTCTCTCGCTCTGTCTCTCTTTCCCTCGCTTGCTCACTCTCACACTTCCTCTGATACTTAAACACAAAATATTCTTTGTCATATCTAGCCCATGTTATCTATGGTTTTTTTCATGCCACAAATAACTAGATGAATTATTGTTAGCTATAGAATAATTAATATTTTACTATGAGAAATTGTCACACGTAAAATGTGTGTGATTTGTAAAGCTCATCTGAGGTCATCCATTGTTGATTTCTATGCAGGCATAAGGAGGTTTAAACACACGCAAGGGTGCTCACTTTTGAGCAAGAATGTTGACATTTTTGGAAAATGGCTTAGTTGGGAATGGGATTGGGTTGGCTTGGGGGGTGTTGCTGTGTAGTTAGCCTTCCAGGGAGACGGTGGGACTGGAGTTACAGCTTTTCATTAACCTGGAAACCACCTAGTTACATGGTTCATGGGCTGGTCTCAGCTCACTTGGAGGTAACAAAGGGTGTCGGGCGGCACTTTCGGCGGGGGGCGGTGCGCTCGGGGCGCCCCATCTGACTCTGATCAGCCTGCCGGCCTCGCTGCCACTCTCATTAGAGACCAGGAAGGAGCTGAGGTTGTTCTTTGTGCAGAGATCCGGTTACGAAGCCTCACTCCACCCCGAACACACCCTTGGTCCCTCCTACAGACTTTGCTGTGTATTCATACCCCCTGCTCCAGTTCATTTTCGTCTTTGTCACAGTTTAAATACTCCTCACTGGTTATCCTTGTACCAACTTGAGCCTTTGTTCCTTCTGTGTATTGGTGATTTACAGCTGTGATGGCTTGCTGTGTAATGTTCTGAAACCTCAAGCGCCAACGCGTGGCCACCTTGTTCTAGTTTTCAGTGTGCCCTATACTATAGACAAAAGGCCCTGATGGATATGGACTTTTTTACCCGTGATATTTATACTGATTTTAAGGAGCTAAAAATTCAAAACGTTTTTTAAAGTGATGCCTTCCTGCATAACTCAACATTTTAAACATAATAAAGAACTGTAAAGTGGTTGCATGGTCAAGAATCCTAGTACCTGTCCGCAGCCAAAGTAAAGTTGAGTTCTTAATTTCAGAGCCATATGAAGCTGGTCAGCCTCATGGATTGCGCAAATACCAGGACCCAGACAATTGCTGCTATTTGTATAAACACTTTAGAGCATATCTAAAAAAAAAATGTTTTCTCTTTTAAAAGTGTTGGCATTTGTGCAACACACACAAAAAGGGTTGTGGTGAAATAGGTATAGGGGTAAATTTATTGCCATCAACACCTTTTACTTATTTATACTGTGCAGGGGTACGGAATAAAGAGGGGAAGGAGAGAGAGGGATCATAAAAACAAAACAGAATGTACTAGAACAAATAGTCAATGAAACTGGCATGAGTGCTATGTCTGTGTGCTATGTTTAATGAGGTCCTTTATAAAAAAAATACATGAAATGGGTCCAAAAGAAGAAATGAAACATAGATAAAAAAAAAAGTATGAGGATCTCTCTAGTGGCTCATCTAACTTGTTGAAACCTAAGCATGCTTGTTGTACTTGAATATTTAGGTAACAGTAGAGACAGTAGAGAGTATGTTTGTGTTGAATGCGTTTCACTTTAACTCTACTTTACTGGCTTAGTACATAAATGTGTCTACGAGCTTTCTACCAGCAGGTGGTTGGAAAAACTGGTGTTACCCCCCTGTGGCAACCACTGCGATGACAGTGGCTCTGTTTGATCACAGCATGGTTTAAAGCGATGCTTGCATAGAGGGAAGGAGAGTGCTGTTTGATAAGGGCAGTGACGGATGATGCTTGAGAAGCGAATGACAGCGAGAGAGCCTCCAGGCTTCCACCCTCCAACTGTTGCTTGTACCAGTGGATTCCCAATGGAATCCCTCAACCAGCCCTTAAACAGCAGGGCTCAAAGCTCTTAGGCCTGGAAGCTGATCTGGTTGAGGAAAACAGCATGCCACTGTGCTGTCCTGATCTTCAGTCCTGCCCTGCCATAGGTCTTCCATGGTATTGATCGAAGACACTGTTTTGATTTTGACATTTTCTGAGATTTTTCAAGATGTAACAACTGGAATTAGTGTTTTGTAATTGTAACATAAACATTTTGAGTGATAGGCATTAATTAAAGTAATATAGGAGTGGTGCATATGTAGGCAAAATGCTGGTGCTTTGAATATTTGAGGTGAACCAAACTGATCATTTTTTGGCTGTGAGGCAAGAGCTCATATCTTTCTTGTGGCTCTTTTTGTAGCTGGACGAACTCCTGCTGATGTGCCTGCCATTGCATATTAGGACTTGGTATTAAACAGGTTTTCTAGAAGGAGGTGTCTCAAACACATTATATTACAAATCACTGAAATGACGCAAAAGTGTCCCAGTGTGCTGAAATGACCCATTTTAGAGAAGCTGTAAAGTGCTTGATGAAAACTCATTTGTCTCTAGCGCCTGTTGGACGCCTTGCCGCATCTGTGGCGCACTCCGAATGCTGTCATGTCCCTACAGGCAGGGGTGAGCAGCATAAACACATAGCTACAATGCACAGTCTCAGGTTTCTGACTGAAGGAGCAGCCTGGGAGCCTTGATGACTGTGTCTTGCTCTATCCTGACCGTCTGTGTAATGGTCGCCAGTGGCCTGCTGACAGAGGAGTCTCCACTATCCTCAACCATTTCCTTACTTCAAAGGAGCCCTAACTATTCTGAGCAAGGGCTATCCCCAGCTCTTTGACACAAACATTAGTTTATCACAGTCTGTATGGCCATTCTGGGGTCTTAGATAAATGTATGGTCTTAAAGAAAGATCATTTTAAATATATATATATATACAGGAAAAGATGACCCACAAAGTGACTCAGTGTCATCTAAAGTATGATTGACCCAAAACAAATAAAATGTATAACCAAACAGGAAAGAGGTCATCTATGCAAAAGATAAAAAAATATTCAAAAGGGTATTCTCAGATTGGAACATGCCTGTTCCACTCCCTTTAGCTTGCCTTCATTATCCCAGTCACAGTGGGTCTGGTGAGCCTGTGGTGCTGCTGAAACCCAAGCTGCTCTAACCCAGACTGAGTGCTGGGAGCCTGCCGTGTCGTAAGCGCCACATCTTTATCACTTCCCCTCTGTCCCATCTCCCGTTTTCCTCTTTATCTCCTTCTCTCCATCGACTCTGCTTTATTGGCCTCCTCCTGCTACAGAGAGGGCAGAACCAGATCGCCTAAAAACAAAGGGACTGTGCTATTTTGAAAGTTCAGCATTTTGAATTCTCTGCAATACAACCAAGTGTTTATCAGTAAAACAGTAGGTAAACTGAAAACCCAAGCCTGCCCTCTGTTTCATGGATCACTGAATATTGTTTTATTTCACTGAAAGTAGATGATCTGTGCAAGCCTTATCTTGAGAGGTCTTCCCAGTCACATGTTTAATCAAATGTCTGCATCTGCCATGTTGGATCATTTAGGTAAGAAAGAGCTTTTAACCTCATGTACCATTGCAATGGACTTCTGCCATCTTTATGATCCCGCTCATTAAAATTAACTGTTTGGTTGTAAAAAATAGATTTCCTTTTAATGCTGCCTTCTGGATTTCCTTACGTACTGCACATTGTATGTGAAGACAAAACATGGTCTTGTGCTTGTTCCATTCTTCCCATTGCTTTGGACCGCTTAGTCCTTATTTCGTTTATACATTTGACACAACTGTTTGCTGAAACAAATAGTTGGAAAACGTACATGTCCAGTTCAAAGCTTTGTATTAAAACAGCAAGTGATTCAGTCAGTAAAGAATTTATTAGGAACCTTTGCTGAAGGAGTGTTTTGTTAAACTGTTTTTCGAGTTAGTGAGGATGTAGATGCCAGAATAAGATCTTAGAAGACATGACAGTAGGATTAGCTATTTTATGTTACTTAGATAATTTATTGCTCCTTCTTGGTAATGACATTGTCTTTTATCCAGTGTGGTTATATTGTTATGACTTGTCATACTCTAGTATTTTATGCCTAAATTATTTGGTACAAATCTTCAAACTTCTCTGAGGGAATACCCCAGTTTTTAACAAGGTAAATTTGAAAGACTTTTTTAAAAGTAAGTCCTACCCATTTAAAAGCAGCACCATCAAACTCAAGCCTTTTGATCAACCCAGTAACCTTCAACCCTTCCCAAAGGGCTGGTTTTAACACCATCATTATTGGACCTCGTCCCATCGGCTTGTCCTTTAGTGTGGCACAGCCTCCCCTGTTGGACTTGAAGTGGGCCCATTAATAGCAGGGTCTCCGAGGGGACAAGGCCCTAGTGCTTGGCCTGGACCTGAAACATTGTGTGTCTGTCTGTAAAAATACAAAGAGGGGTTTCACCCAGCCCCTCACTGTTATTTATCCTCTTTTGTAGGTGCCTAGAAGCTGCAATTTTACAGGGACTTTGGGGTCAGGTAGAGACTTTAGGGTTATTTACCCCCTAGCGCTTACAGAAAAAGCAACTTGCCCTCACCTTCACCCTCACCTGGTCATTCATTGCACTGCGGGCTAGTAAAAGCAAGGTACAGGAGGATTGTCAATAAACTCAGAGACATCACCACTGAGGGCATCATCTCTTTCTGCAGCTGGAATGAGGGAGATTATGAGTATTCTATGTTTTAATGATGCCCCAGGCCATAAGCTAGTAACTCTGTCTACTGACTGTCCTCTGTCAGCAGGATGGGCTTCAAGGCCAGGGTCTCTTCTTTTACAGTTTCAATTCAAGCTGTCGTCTCAATCTGCCATATAGAGGTTCCTCATTAAGACGAGAAAACCTGACATCGTGGTGAGATGTCCTACATGGCCTAAGCGTTTATTTTCCTCACTTTTTCCAGTGTGATGGGGCAGCATGGAGATGCATTCTGAGTGGCCCAAGGCATCCTCCACAAGCCTGTCACATCCTCCCCATTATCTCTCACACCCCAGGCCAAGCTGTTTGGTCCAAGACTTTTATGACAGGGTAGGCAAGGGACACAAGGAAATGAGGTGACCCCAAGGTCAGGTGTGGAGTCGGGGGGCTGAGACTGGACCGTGGCCCAGCCACCTCTATCTCTGGGCCAGCACAGGTCGGGTTAGCCCTGCAAACCAAACATAGGGGAGTGGGACTCCTGTAATCCTTGACCCTGCGCTCATGTGCCTTTAATTAAAGCCGATTTAAATTTGTTTACAAGCTCTACTGGTCTTAAATCTTCCGGGTCTTTGCCCCCACCCCTTTCTCCTGCTCCCCTCCAGCATTGCCCCACAGGCCCAGACTGCCTGCCCTTTTAGCATCCCTCTTTACTTCTCTCTCTTTAATATGGTGTTGGCCGTTCATTTATGATGCTATTTTAACTGGTTTTCAGGCACGGGTTACAAGCTATTTGGGAATCTACCAAATTGGATGCTAGGGGACACCCCTCTAAGATGTTAATCTGTTGACTATATGAAAGGCTGCTCACCTCAGTAAGCCCCCTCCTCTGATGGAACCAAGGCTCTTTATGGCCCCATCAGGCACCCGCCTGCACGACTAACTGCTGACCTCTTGACATAGCAGTCAAAGCCATATGAGGGGAATCTTTGCTCCTCTGCTCTCATCTACTGCTCCCCACCCCCATCCTCTCTAAACGTTTTACTCCTATTTTTTTGTCCCTCTGAAATAGTTATGTTTGGTTGTTTTAATCTTGAGTTCAAATACTACACACTGTAGCATCATGACCCACTTATATTGACATTAAAAGATAAAATGTGTGAACGTGTATTTAAATTTTTTGTATAATTTGATACAGCTAGAAGTTCTGCATGCACCACTATCTACAGCATTAGCCAAAGGGGTGAGGTAGTAAAACCTTGTGGCAGCACTCTTTCCAGGTTCACCTGCCTGTTTAACATTTACACAGAGCTGGATGCCCTTTATTAGGGAGTTACTAGGATGTTTGTAGCCACAAAACGTCCCTTGACCAGTTCTATCATATTAAAAATTTACATGTAACTGAAGAGCAGTTACTAGTATATTACCAGCATGTAGGCACTGAGTTTGCAGCCTGAAGGCCTGGCACAAGGGAAGACAAGGCTAATTGGAAAGGATGGGTTAAGTAAATGTTTGACTTCTCCGCTGTGCTAGATGGACCAGAACAACAACCAGAGCCTCATAGAGAAGGAAGGCAGGAAAAGAAAGATTTGACAGATGTTTGAGGGATGTGCACAGATTGTCAAATGTTGCTTTATTTCTTGCATGCAGATAATAACTGACAAAATGTGAAAGAAGTGCTCCATGATTTCATTTAGTTATCAGTGGAGTAATGGTGACCTTGAAAGAAAGTACATGACATGATTACAATGAAATTGTTCTTTTCTGTTGTCACTTGTCTCTTGTTTTAAGGATGCAATAGCAAGCCTGTGTTTACTAAACTATGCTGATCAATTGTAAAAATACTTGAAAAATCAATTACAGAGCTTTAAATCAACCATTGTTGTGTTTGATATTGATGTAATAAGACAAAGCTGTGAAAAATATATTACTTTAATAACTGAGATAGTGGATAATGCTTAAAAGTTCAATGTCATTTCTTTTCAAATGTCTTCATTATATGTACATCATACAGGTTGTACTTTTCATTAACCACAACTTAGCATTGATAACAGTCCTGTAGTTGCTATAGTTTTTAATTAAGTAGTTTTCCACAACATAAAAAACGTAAACCTGCATTTCTTTATTAACTTCTCACCAGATTCCAGATTCAGCGGGGAGCCAGTGACCCTACCAGCTACAAAGGCCTGGGAGACTGTTTCAGGACCATATTTCGGAGTGAGGGGTGAGTACATCTTTTGCCTGTCCTCTGTTTCTTTCTTTCTTTCTTTTCCCCAAACTATGTTCACAGGTGACATTGTTTTTGTATGATCTTGTTTTTTGACCTTGACTGAGCTGTACTGTTTCCTGTACCACATATTTTAGTACTCAAGACATGAACTTTGAGTCGCTGTTTCCAGCATGTATTTGTGTGCATCAGTGAGTATAGTTAAAACATACAGAAGCCTTGCACCTGGTGAAAGGAAGTCTGTTGGAAGTTGGGCAGGTGGGTCATTTAATCCCACCTGGTGTAAAATATGTAACACTGAACATTTAGGGAGTAAATTCAGAGGGTGAAATCATTGAATTATTCAAAGTCAAAGTCAAAGTCAACTTTATTGTCAAATCTGCCATACGTACCAGACATACAGAGAATTGAAATTACGT
>JBBPCW010000001.1:35331386-35341634 GCA_037974425.1 Phenacogrammus interruptus
CACACACACACACACACACACACACACACACACACACACACACACACACACACACACACACACACACACAGAGGTATCTGTTAATTCCTGTTGACAGAATACGGAGCTGTGAGAAAGTGCTTACCATTCTGTCTGTTTATGGTGAGTCGACAGTTTTATAGTGGATCTAAAACTGATCTCTTGTAAGGTGTGTGTGAGTGCATGTGTGGCCCCAGGTGACAGTGAGGCAGTAGCTTGTTAGCGGAAAAGGGGGTCAACTGCTGTGAGATCCTTCCCCAGCTCACATCTCACTCTCACTCTCTACTGAGTTGTCACCAACTCCATCACCACTTGCTCCCCCTGCAGACTACAGCTTCTTTCCTCAACACCTATTATCACCCTAGTTATTTGTTCTGTGGCTGATATTACTGCCCAGTGGCCAGTAGCAGGATACCCAGGCGGAACCACTTAGTTATAATTTGCACAAACAGTGGTAGAAGCCACTGTTGTAGAATTATTATTAAAAATAAACTTGCTGTAGCAGTTTAAACCAGCTCTGCTCTGCCTCTGTTTTTGCTTTGGTTCTCTGCTCTGTGTGGAAGTAACATGAGCCCCTGTTTCAACATGGCAATTACTGAGCATGAGTTATCCATCTGTGAATAAGATCAGAGCTTTAAAGACATGATGCTGCAATATATTGTATCATGTGTGAAGAATCAACACAAAATCAAATTTGTTGCATACTCTACATTACTAAATTATTTCATAGCTTGCTGTGTGTACTGCTTGACAGGATGTCTTTTTTGTAAGCTAGCTGTCATTGCCCAGTACACCACCATTCTGAATGGTTTTAGTCTCATGGCAGCAGCTAACAAAATGTCATTTTCTATGTATTTTCATCTTCTAGCAAACAAGCACTTGAATGAACGATACGTCATTAAGGGTGGAGGTAGCTCAGCGGGTAGGACACTTGCCTCCGGACCAAGAGGTCATGGGTTCGAATCCTACCTTCAGCATACCACCACTGGGTCCCTGAGCAAGACCCTTAACCCCAAGTTGCTCCAGGGAGACTGCCCCCTGTAGTTAGAGAGTGGAAGCGTCTGATAAATGCCATAAATGTAAATGTAATTAACGGAACGTAGTTTATAAATTGTGGAAAGGTTTTACCATATAAAGATGTTTTTGTGTTTCATTTGTATAATTTGTCTTAATGACATTTTCATTCATTGCCACACTATACTTTGTTTAGTACAGGTTACTAAATGCTGATGGTTATAAATATTCAAAATTGTTTCATCACTCCTAATCAGAAATTGACTAAAATAATGACCAATTATTCAATAAGCTATCATTTTTACCCCTTTCCCTAAAATCAGCTGTATATATAACTAATACATAATACAAAAATAATACTAATTTGAAACCCCAGTCTTACATACCGTCCTTGCTATACAGCATCTGTAGTGATTACCCAGAGCTCACAGTGCCTGAGTTACATGAAACAAGCACTACATTTAATATCTGTTTAACGACATAAGCAATGCACAGCAGAATATACTCATTCTGAAGATCTGGGATAAACTGTAAGACCAGTAGCTAGCAGCTTAAAAGCTTCAGACACTGAAAAGCTCTGAATTGGAAAAAAAAGGATGCAAGTAGATGGAATTATGTATCATTTAATTTACTTCTAGAATTAAATATGACCCTCTGTTCCTGTTGTTTAAGTAAATAAATGATTGCTGTTTTTTCTGATGAATATCAGTAGTCAGATCCATGTAAATCCCCTAAGCCTAAACTGAGCACAACAGGAATTTCTCAGTTTCACATTTCTTGCTTGTCGGTGAACACTTGGAGAAACATTGGAGTCATCCACAGTGTGATAGCAAGGTGACAGAGGATGCTTACGAACAGTGCTTACTCTCCTGCCCATTTAGCTGAAAGAAATGCATAAAGAAAGCTGTTCTTCAATGAAGTTCACTTGAGTACTGATTGTTGCGATGTTTTAGATGATGAACTGCACCAAGGGCAATCCAGTGCCAAAACGAACTCCCATGCTAAACTCCTTAGTGCGAACAGCAGCAGTGGGAACCATAGTTTGGGAGTGCCTGTGCACACCTGAAGGCACATGAAGAAACGAGCCTGAGCGAAAGAAACAGGGCAAAGGTAGTTTGAGAGGCATCAACAAGAGCTTAAAATTTTAGCAATGAGAATGGATCATCCTATGACTATGCTATGATGTATCACTCATTTTCCTTTACCTTCAAATGAAATACAGGAAGGAAAAGCATAGACATTAATGTAATACCAGGTGAACGCTGTTAACTGGGTTAACTGGAACTGTTTTAAAACTGTTTTAAATATATATTGTTAAGACTAGGGCATAAATTTTACAAAAAGTTTGCTTGTGTAAAAACTAAGCTGATAACTAACAGGGTCTGCAGAGGGCTGTGTTTTTAAATGTACAAAATACCATTTGCCTTAATGAGTGTGCAGTTTGGCCAGAGCCAATAAAAAGGTTAAATTTAGCATCCGATTAAATGCAAATGTTAAATTTAGCAGTGTGATTTACTAACCCAAAAAATTATTTTGAAAATGCACATTGTGTGTGAATTATTATCAGGGGGATCACATGCTAATTTGCTGTGTTTTTCCAAGCAAATCTGTGTACTGTGATTTTGATCATTTTGAAATACAGTAATCCCCCGCTTTTCATGGGGTGACGTTCCAAGAGCACCCTTGTATAGAAAACCTTGCGAAAAACCGCATTGTGTTTTGGTTTGAAAAAAAAAAAAGCCTATTTTTAAAGTGTAAACCCTATATATGCCCCCAAACATGCTCACAGAACACTTTAATTTCATTTTAAACTCAGTTTAATACATTACACATCAGCAGATTTGTATACAAAAGAGACCTTGAAATAACTCTCTCTACCCACACAGCTTACTAATACTCAATAAACTGAGATAACAGTTGAAAATTTGGGGGGAAAAGTTTAAAACACTAAAATACGAGGACACGACATGGAGTAGACAGGAGGCTTCTTCTTCTTCTTTTTATGGCGGTTGGTAACTTTTCAGTGTATTACCACCGCCCCTGGTAATACAGTTCGGTTCTCAGGAAAAAAAAAAAAATCTGTTTTAGACTGAAGGTGTAGTCCATGCCATGCCTCATTTAAAAATCATACTCACTTGCTCTCTAAAATCTGATTAATTAAAAAATAATTAAGTTTGATGTATAGCCAAAATGTAAAGTAGTGGAATTAATTGTAAAAGCATTGAAATAGCATTAAACATTTAAGCATTAAAAAGTTGCTTAACAGGTTCAGATTGGATGAAAATCTTCTGGACCTGGACTTTTTCAAGCTCGGAGGTAGTGACTTCTGCAACCCACAAAATATTTTGGACATAAATTTGTCCAAAAGCTCCTAAAGCTTTAAATTAATTTTTGCTGACTGTCCTTTTATAACCCTATTATTAAGACATTTTACCCCTGCTGATTTCCTCTATTCTTACATACTTGGCACACTAAACAAACATCCCCATACAAAATGTATGAAAGTAGGATAACCTAAAACACAAAACACTATTTTCATCATGAACATTTAATGTATTGGTTGCAACACCCATGTGAAAATGTAATTACATGCTTTTATTTAGCTTCTTTGAAGGGATTTTGTGCATGAACTTTTCATTTAAACGCCTTTTAAGCGTTGTTGTTCTATTTAAGATTTGTGGTTGCAATCCTGGAGGGATTTTGGCAGGCTGGCTACTACTGGGATGATTCACCACTGTTCAGAGTTTTTCATTGTGGTATGCTGGTGTCCCAGAGCTTTGGGTTGGATTTGCAACCCTTACTGGACTAGTATATTTTAATTTCTTTTGTTTCTTACCTTTTGGAATGTATTTTTATTGAAGCAAAGTGCACCGCTGGTTAACCTTTGCGGGAAGTAGGGGTGTAATGAGTCCCCTTTTTTACAGTTTGGTTTTGTTTCTGAACCATGTTTGCATTCAGTTTGTATCAAAGTTCAAGCTTCATACTAAATTTTTGCTGGCATGAGGTGAAAATCCACCCATATGCACAGCATCAGCATTTCTTGCTTGACCTCTTCTGTTTAGCAACAACCACTTTTTTGAGTGTATTGCTACGTACCTATGGAGCAAAAAATTTATTTAACCTCAAATTCACCATGTAGATTCCATTTAAGTTCCATTTAAGTCCAGAAGCATAGCATAAACACTTAACATGTTCTGAATAAGTGGTGTTTAAAATCAACAGGGCTGACAGTAAATAAGCCTAGGTGTGTCTAATATAAGTGATCCCAATTTAATCTAAGTGATCCCAATATCACTCAATTCTGTTAATTGGTTGATAGAGTTGCTACCTACATTTTCCCACAGGTCAAGATGGTGTTAGATAGATTTTTTCAATTTGTGAAATTATCACTTGTGAAATTACATTTTGATCTCAAACAATTAAGGGGGACAAATATACAAAAATAGTAGAACTCAGAAAGGACAAATGCGGTTTAATGACATATATGCACAAACAGATGTGACTGTATACAGAATGTGTGCAAGTGAACATATACTGACTACATGGTGGAAACATGAACATATGGACACTGACAAATCACCCCCCAAAAAATCCCAACTTCATAATTTTGTTTTTGAAGATTAGTAATAGCCAGATCTAATTTGCCTCCTTGGCTTGCTGAATTACAATACTCTCAGCTAGTGTCAAGGTTAGAGCTTCATATAGTAAATAGTAATATTTGCAGATCAAGCATGCTGGCTGTTGACTGACTGTAGGGCACCTACACCACACCTGTACTCCTTTTTCACTGTAATGTGCGATTAAACTGTATACACTTAAGACTCAATGAAAATGAAAATGCAATGAAAAATACTTATAATGTCCACTCCTGTTCATTAATCATTTGAAGTTAAATTCATTACTCAGACCGGAATTAAGCATTTTGTCCATTTATCCAATTTGGTTAATGTGTCGTTTCCTTCCTCTCTTTTTGTTATGTTGAGTTATGTGGCTCTAGGATGAATAGGAGAAAATGAGTTTTATGGAAATCAAAGACAAATCACACCTATACAAACACAGGCAGCTGGACCCAGACATATCCTAAATGGGGAGGGATTTGCTTATGAGGGCCTAGTGGGGACCTTGTGTGTGCTTTACATTTAGAGTCAAATCAGCATTCAAACCAGGTTCAGTCAAATGGAGCAGTGAGTGTGTGTGTTTCAAATCGGAGCTTTATCTCACCACCTGATGCTTCCTCAGACTAACCACTCCCGGGAAACGAGTGGCCAGTGTTTGCATGCATCAGAGAAGGGGCTTCCGTTTCAGGCATAAACTCCCACATTCGTGAAAGCCCTCTGCTGTCAGTCTCACTGTTAGTACTGTAGCTTTTCTGTTGCCACAGTACCCATAAGCTAACAGTAGATACCTTTGGCATTTGACATATCCTGATTCTGGTGAAAGAGTAGTTGTTTGTCAACCTGTGAGATGAGTGGGAGTATTTAGTTGTGGGTCAGAGCAGTTTAAGATGCGGTCACGGCATGGGCACATTGCCCCAGAGCTCGAAGGTAATCAGCCCATCTATGTTTGCTGAAACAATAATATTTACACCCTGACGCAATCAGCAGAGATCATCTCTGTTGACTACTAGGCCGTGTTTTCACAATACATTTGTGTGGAGGGGTTTACACGCAGAAGTCACGCTACACTGTCCTCTCTGTCCACAAGTGTGTATTCATTATCAATACATGCACGGACTAGTACTCAGAAATACCCCTATTGCTCACTACCTTTTGTCTCTCCTTCTTTTCTAGGCATATCACTCACAGATTCACCAGTAGTTATTACATATATCTTGCCTACTATAATGTGACTGACTTGGAGAATTTAAACAAAGGCAGTGGTGACGCGGCTGATTCTCCTGTCATAAAACTCTTTAACTGTTTATTGGATTGCTAAACTGGTGGCAGACATTGTTTATTACATGACACTCAGTAGCAAATAATTGTTTTAAGTAATTTAAATGATAATTGATTTAAATTAATAGAATTAATTGAAATGGAATTCATAATAAAATCTAATGATACAGAACTTGTCACCCTTGCAATAAAGCCAGGAATGTTGTTGCAGACAGTGAGAAAGTTGTTTCCCGTGCTCAGGCTTGTTCTAACATTAAGATTAAGAAAACAGAGTCAAGTTTCAACTGCAGAAATGTATATGTGTGCTGTCTAAACAATGGCTGCTTCTCAGTCTGCTCATGTCTGCCTGGGGTGAGTGGAAATGTGCTGTAGCATTTACATGACGGGAAGACGTCTGTTTGCTGTGGTGTTTGATTACTGCTTAGTAGCAATAGTTGGCGTTCTTATTTACTAAGAGGTGTGTGTGTATGTATGTGTATATATATATATCTATATATATATATATCTATTTGCTGTTTGCACACACACACACACACACACACACACACACACATATATATATATATATATATAATGTGTGTGTGTGTGTGTGTGTGTGTGTGTGTGTGTACCATATATATCACTTTTTTTAGATGTGAATTTTCCTCTGGGAGCCTTGATGATTTATTTGCTTTTCAGTGTAGTTTTCCTTAAAAAAGTGATTTCAGTTAAATGTGTTTAGTAAATCAAACTTAATAAATATCTAGGATGATGAGACTGCAGAAATTTGACCGGTGATTTTTGTGTCTTCTATTTCCACTTTCTATTGCAGTTTTACATGTTGAAGCTTTTAGACCAGTTTAACCTGTTTTGGGCAGGAAACAATTGCTATGAAACAAACAGCCAAATACAGTCAAAGCTCTGTGAACGTAATCAGTGTATATGTCAGTAAAGATAGGGGTGGATTTCTATAGAATTTATAGAACTGGCAATCATGTGCAACTCATTTTGCACTTTTGATTTCATGGATGCGTCTCTTTCGGGTAATGTCTAGAAAAGTTCAAGGTTGGAGTGCAGTTGTGGAAGGGACATGTTAAAAATCACAGTAGAAATGTTGGATATTGATTGGCCGCTAAATTTCTACAGTCCTGAACTTGATTTAAATAAACGCATTGTAATTGCCATGCTTTTTACAATGCGGTCATGCTGGTCATGCTTTATTCTGATGGTATTCAATAGTTTATCAACCAGTTCCTCAAACTGTTTAAACGCTGTTTATAGAGTTTATAGAGTTTATAGAGTGCCTTTTTTCTGTTTATAGAGTTTATGGGTTTTACAAGGGAATCCTGCCTCCTATTCTAGCTGAAACACCAAAGAGAGCGGTCAAGGTAAGAAGATTTTTTTCCTGTATCATCTATGCAAGAGGTTTCCAAACCTTTCCATGGCAGGACCCAAATGTAGACATTTAATTGATCCCACAGCTCACCAAATATTTTGTAATGTGAAATAAGGCTCTTTAGACAAGTCATTCAAACAAGTCCAAGTGTTGTTCTACTCACAGCAGTATTATTAGCTTAGACATCATATTCCCTGCTTTCAATTTCTGTCCAACCACTTTTTGAAAGACTAGTTGATAATATTAGTTATAGCAAAATGACATATGTCATTATGAGAACACAGACAGACACACATCACATGTGTGGAGATACTTCACTCTAGACACACAAACAGCATGGTGATCTGCACAACCTGCAAGTCGGTGTTGAAGTACAGTCACAGTACCAGCGTTCTGCATCTGAAACGGTTCTGCAGGCTAACATGGCTAATGCTAGCACTGCAGGGAATGGTCCTGCCACGGCTCCCGACTCTCAGTTGTACGCTTAAATTTACCAGAAAAGTTTAGGTATCAACCTTTGTTTTGTTTAGTTTAATTGTCATGTTGACTGTTAATGTTGTGTTCCTTAATTGCATGTGCGATGACGTCATTGAACAACTAGTCGACTCAACTTCGACTTTGTTGACCAAATAGTCAACTAGAAAAAACTTGAAGTCATTAATTACCACTATGAGAGACAGAATATAAAAAAAATTCAGGAAATCACATTGTATGATTTGTAAAGAATTTGTTTATATTGCACTACTGCACATAAGTATTTGAACACCAAGAATTTTGAATCAGCAAGAATTCTGGCTCTCAAAGACCTGTTACTCTGCCTTTTAAGAAGTCCACCTCTACTCCACTTAGTAATCCTAATTAGTAGCACCTCTCTGAGCTCTTTAAAGACACCTGTCCACCCCACAGTCAGGCAGACTCCAACTACTACCATGGGTGAGACCAAAGAGCTGTCCAAAGACACCAGAGACAAAATTGTGGACCTCCACAAGGCTGGAAAGGGCTACGGGGCAATTACCAAGCAGCTTGGTGAAAATAGATCTATTGTTGGAGCAACTGTCAGAAAATGGAAGAGGCTAAAGACGACTGTCAGTCTCCCTCGGACTGGGGCTCCGTGCAAGATCTCACCTATTGGGGTATCACTGATGATAAGAAAGCTGACGAATCAGCCCAGAACTACACGGGAGGAGCTGGTCAATGACATGAAGAGAGTTGGACCACAATTTCAAAGGTCACTGTTGGTAGAACACTACGCCGTCATGGTTTCAAATCACACATTGCACAGAAGGTTCCCCTGCTCAAGTCATCACATGCCCAGGCCCATCTGAAGTTTGCCAATGACCATCTGGATGATCCAGAGGTCAGGTGAGACCAAATAGAACTTTTTGTCTCTCATTCTGTCTCTCACAGTGGGAATGCACCTAAAATGTGAATTTCAGACCCCTCCATGGGAGAACTTGCAAAATCGCAGGGTGTTCAAATACTTATGTTCCTCACTGTATATACTACAGTATTAAAGATCACATAATGACATAAGTGTGTAATATTGGCCTCCCTTTCAGATGCACTGAATGACTTTTATACAATATCACTTTGTGTACCACTGTCGTTCCAATATGCTTCATAGCCACCACCATCATCTCTGTGCCAAAGAAGTCTTAGGTGTCCTACCTCAGTGACTACTGTCACATTGCCCCTACACCCAATGTCATGAAGTGCTTCAAGTGGCTACTCATGAGGCACATAACATCATAATCAGTCCTCTCACAGGACCCCCTTCAGTTTATGTATTGTCCCAGGCCTTCAGAGGATCATCCTATAACCACTACCCCACACTTGGCCCTCATTTATCTGGACAAATGGATTCTTATATGTTTATGGACTTCAGTTCAACATTATAACATTTTTCCTCAGCATCAGGAAAGCTGAGTCTGCTGGACCTGAACACCTTCCCTTGCGACTGGATCCTGGACTTCCTGACTGGGAAACCTCAGTCAGTCAGGATTGATAGAAACATCGCCTCCACCACTATGTTGAGCACGGGAGCCCCTCAGGGCTATTCATGCTGCTGACCTATGATTGTTTTGCAATGAACAGTTCAAACCACATAATCAAGTTCACTAATGACACCATTGTGGTGGGTTTAATCAGTAGAATCGACAATGGTGCATACAGAGAGAAGGTGCAATGGCAAAAGACTGGTGTAGAACCAATGCCCCCAATCCTCACCATGTGCTAGAGAGGGATTCTCTGTAGCTGCATCATTCTCTGTAGTTTTCCACCTTGGATGATCCTGCAATAACTAGTGAGGACAGCTGACAAAATCATTTTGGTCTCTATCCCCTCTGTCATGGACATTTGCACCGCACACTGCATCTGCAATGGCCCCAGCCTCATGGATAACCCCACACACCCGTTTCACAGCCACTTTTTCTTCCTTCCATCTGGTGAAAGGTTCTGTAGTACACAATGCCAGTATTAGAAATCGTTTCTCAACCCCAGGCCATCAGACTCTTTAATCAGAACGGAATTGTCTGATTAAACACAAATGCATAAACATACCTAAACAATTTTTGCCATAAACAAAAAACATTCTGCATTGTCCTGTCCTGCCTATACTTATGTAGTTTTGTAGTGTTTCTGTTTTTTGTTTGGGTTGACTCATCTCATAAATGATAAATACATTATAAATAAATTGGCAAATGACCACTACATCATACTCGACTCTTATCTCAGTGGTGTGTGCACATTCGAACATCTGTTTTAGACTGTTGGTTTGTGTGAGTTTTATCTTAAAAACAGCGTATAAGCACTATGTTTGCTAAGGGTAGTGACATGCCTTGAATATGAGTATGTGTATGTATGTGTATGTATGTGTGTGTGCATGTGTGTGCATGTGTGTGCATGTGTGTGTGTGTGTGTGTGTGTGTGTGTGTGTGTGTGTGTGTG
>JBBPCW010000001.1:35349055-35359237 GCA_037974425.1 Phenacogrammus interruptus
TCATACAAGTACAACACACAGTGAAATGTATCCTGAACCGCTCCTTTCTGACTGTGCAAACATTAAAACAAGAAGTAAATTATAAATTATAATCTGGACATTTTCTGAAACCCAAATAAAATAAAGAAAGGAGTACAAGTAAATATAAGTATAGATGTAAGTAAAATTTTTATTAAAAAAAATATATATATATATAAATCTAAAGTAAGCTAACAAGCTAATGCCCTTCCTTCTATGCACTCATAGATGAATAATGAAATATAAAATAAAAATAAATGTTATTAATAAATACTAGTAAATATTATGTTATGCGTTTTATGTATGAAGATTCAGTCTCACACTCAAGGTTTGTGCTCGGTACATAAAATAGAACAAAGTGAAAACTTATTTCAAAGGCGGTGATTGGCCACAGTGTTATGTCAGTCATTTTGAAGTGGAGAACTATACTATCACAATAGGCAGTCACATGTTTCACGGGTGGGACTTATTTACCATTAGATTCCACTGAAACCTCGAAAATCCACGAGCCGCTGGGGTCTGAGAAGATTTACATTTAAATGAATGGGGACGCTAGTGAAACACTGCTCTCTGTCACATCCTCAATGGTTCACATTACACATCCGGCATGACTCTCTACTCTCAAACAAAAGTTAATTTTGTTTAATGGAACTGGTACCATATGCCTGTTCCACATACATAAACTGGAGCATTAGATTAACTTCACTGAACTAATTGGAAGCAGGCAGTGGAATAATTTTGGTGGGAGAAACTTAGTGTAAGACCTGGTGAGGGTTTCATGTTTCTTCTCTAAATTTAGTCTGAGAATGTCATTGCCTGAGAAGTTGCTTGACAAGGCTGAAGCTACCTGATTTGGTCATCCATTTTAGGAAGGAGTCGGGAGCGGCACACAATGCTCTTGGGGAGAGCTGGCCTTTGAAGCGTTTTGAGGTTTTAGGTGGAGCATCTGATTTCCCCCTGTGATTACCAGATGGGCTAAATCATTGTACAGAGATTAAGATCCATATAGCCAGATCAGGATTAATCAGTGATTCATCTCCTCCAGTGGTTTCTGGCCCCATTAGAGCATACTGGTCTTAACTGTGTGGATTGCACACCGTTGTACAGTATTGCTGCATTGAGATCTCCTTCCGCAATCATAGTTCATTATTCCATTTAACTCTAGGGGGTATTTGATATTGTACATACAGTGTAATGATTTTTGAATGACGGCTTCTAGAAAGAGTGACTGATGAAGAAGTAGCTCCTAGTGCTATTTGTTTAGAAGAATAGCTCCTCCCACACATGGTCATCTTTTGGATTAGGTGTTGATCGATCTCATCATTCTTACTTCGAAGAAAGTTCTGGTCTAGAGAGACTGCTGTCATTTGTAAAAATATTCTGCTGGCCAATTAGCTGTCAGAGCCGCGTGGGTCTGGGCTTCTTTTGGTACTGTAATACCCCGGTGCCGAGTCACAGCCCAATTACCTAAATTGTCCCCATATGCCTCCCCAGTCTGCCTGCATGTACCCTGTTTATAAATCCCAATCTCAAAGGCTGGCCTGTGCCATGTGATTTCCCCTCAGCCAATAGGGGAACAGTGATTTTCTCAGGAAGCTCTAATCTGCCCCCCGCTACCATAAAATGATCAGAGCTTTCATGCCAGCTTTGCAATCATATCCACAACCCGCCCCACGTCTCCCACCAGACGCCTCTTTCTGTTTCTGTTTTCTGCAACAATGACAACTGCCCCTGAGTGCATCTCCCACCCTTTACTGGCTCCAGTAAGTCAAATTCACAGCTATAGAATACCTTTCTTTGCATAATTTAATATTTTGTTTTCTGTATGCTTGTTTATGCCTGTTGTTTTTATTTTAAGTCCCTGTTTTTATACATGAACATTAGAATGATGCGCAGATTTGTAAAACAGTGTATGCAGTGTGTGTCTGTTCATGTGTATGTATATAATACAAATCCTACAACTTACATTCGCCAACAATCAGCATTCATTTACTTATATGCAAATGTCTGTATCTCTCTTACTTTATTGATGTATTGTTTTTATTTTTTGTATTGAGACCATCCAGGTAAACTCCAAGCATGTGTTCACATGACATAAATGACTAAATAACTGTACTTTACTATACTATATTATACCATATTATAGTGTAGTAGTCTATACTTTCTTCTCTGACAGAACCCTCGCCTGGAGTTTGTGAGAAAGTTTGCCATTGGTTTGCTTTCTGGAACCATCTCATCCTGTGTGAACATTCCTTTTGATGTGGCGAAGAGCCGTATCCAGGGTCCCCAGCCAGTCCCAGGGGAGATAAAGTACCGCAGCTGCTTCCAGACAGTGGCCTTGGTGTACCATGAAGAGGGGTGAGCAGTCAGGTGTCGTGATAAGATGCATAAACTGACCAGAATTGCAGGCAGGTTTATAGACAAAAGAAGGATCAAAGGAATGCCTGAGACATCATAATCATAACTGTGGGATTTTTTTAGTTGTTTTAGTCTTCTCACTCATTTCAACCACTTTCTTGCACCTGATTCTCTGCATTAAACTGATCTCCATTAACTTGCTGAGGAAAAGTTAAAATGGTTCATGCCATACCCTGCATGTATGACTGCGTATATACTTACATACTGTATAGTGATTATTTTACCTGTGTATTTGTATAGCTGGGGATACAATCTTTATAGTGGGTGCAGAATCTCTTTTGGTTGAGAGGACTCATGGGAAGCTTTATGGGTGAAATCATTGCTTTTATGAGTCTTGAGGACCTTTATTTGATCCTTTCACTTTGCTCTCAGAGACTAGTGAGGTGCTCATTATTAGATGTGTTGGGGCCTATGTTAAGGTGGGGTTGGGTGTGCATGGATCTGTGTGTGTGTATCTGTTTCTGTGTATACGAGTGAGACACTGTAGCCATTTGAGCTTTGGGGGTGCTGAGAGGGAACCCCCACACCCACCTTTTCCTGTCCAGCCCTCTAACACAACACAGTCCTAGCTAATTAGTGGTCCCTATGGGAGACGTTGTTAAGCAGGTCCTAACGAGGCACACGGCGCTCGGCAGGTCAGTTTAATCAGACAGCGGGGCAGAAAGGAAGTGGCTCGATCCTTATTAACGCCAGCAGAGGCAGGGGACAGAGGCTGGGACAAGGAGAGTGCCAGGCCCAGAGCAAGAGATCATATTGAACACATTAGGGGCAGGTACACAACGCGGACAACTTTTAGGGCCCTGTACATATCTAAACATCACAGAGTGTGTGTTCATATGTTCTCTATAAATGAAGTTATATTCTGTCATGAATGTACTGAGAGAAATAATCCCAGTAATCTAGTTTATTCATTTTTACACATTCAGTTTTTTTTGTTGTCGTTTTATTTATTTTTATTTATATTTTTTGTAGATATCTTGCATTGTATAAAGGACTGATACCCAAGGTCATGAGACTTGGACCAGGTAATCTGAAGTAAAAAAAAAAATGTATTCCCATTTATTGTATGGTAACTGCTTATACATGATCGCACCATATTGTTCTTTGTGTGTAGGAGGTGCAGTCATGCTGCTAGTGTATGAATACGTCTCTGGATGGCTTCAAAGAAACTGGTGATGAGGATCATCATGCTACAGTCATCATGCTGGCCATGGACCTCAGCACTTAGGCCTTCTTGACTCTGTCAGATTTATTTCAATCTGTGTGCTATAAGTGTTATGGAAACCAGAACATTCAAAACACACACACTGCCATCATGTTCCAAAGGGAAAAACAGGTAAATTACAATTATATTCCAGACTTGGCTCATACTTCAACATTGTATACACAAACATTCTTCACCTCTACAACAGTGACATGAATTCTTTTCAGCATCCGGATCTTGTCTTGGTAATATTGCACCACGTCTCATTCCAGTCCTGATTGATTTTAGCATAAGATCATTTCTAGGAAATTCTCATCATATATTCTTTCTGCTGACGTTAGGATTCCAATGAGTGGAACATGCTATCACAGTTAATTCTCGTTGCATTGCAACCACAGAAGCACTACACACCCAGTCTAGGCTCTCACACACTCACCACTCACTCACTGTTAAATGCAACCCAACAGTAAATAGCAACACTTTCAGTTTACAATAAGTATATACAATACAGTATAAGTTTCAGCTTCCTAATTCTGCTTTGTCTGATGATTTAATGATAGGCACTTGTTAAGCATTGTGGCTGACGCATATTGTGAAATGTGAATAAGAAACATGATATATATGCCTTCGGATATTAATGTTTGTACTTTTACTTTTCATGATGAATTTTACATTTAGACAGCTTTTATTTTCCAAAGTACTTGAAATTCAAGACAACTCAGTATTTTAGGTGGTAATATTGTACCATTCAATTGAATGTGTAATGACACTAAAAGCCTCAAGTACTGTAATCTGTTTTGATGTACTTTAGACCAATTGTAGAAGTATTGCACTTAAACTTGAGTTACATGCAACTGATAAATAAGTAGTTTAACATGATGTCAAGTAAACGTTACATACAATGAAGAGTAAATGAATAACGAACTTTAAAGAGGTAAACAATACAAATCCATAAACACAGTGAGGGGAACCCATCTTTTATTATAAAAATTGCATGGAAGAAAATGACTTTTTTCATATTTAGTCCTTGAACAATTAATGTCTGTAATTAATTTGGATTTCTGTTCAGTGTGGGCATTCTGATGTGAAGTTTTATTGCAACTTTCATCAAAACATTGTTGCAAGTTTAATATTACAGATGAAATAATGAACCAGCATTTTTTAATGGACAGATTAAAATGAATGAAATGTGATGTGTGTGTTTTCTATCATTAATCAAAAAAATGTGTTCATTTTAACATTGGCCTCATAACGTTAAAAATTGTTGGTAAACATTGGCATATTTTTTATTTTTATATTTGATTTATTGAAAATAATGTGGTCACTCTTCATGCCCACACTAGTTATGATTCAGTTCTTTTTTTCCCTTGTGTCCCTTCCTTCTCCTCAGAACACTTAGTGCTGAAGCATTGTGGATGCCTGTCAGCCATCACAGTTGCATGAGCTAACAACAAGCTGTCACTCAGCTCTTCTGGCCTGCCGGGTGATGCAGCATAACTCAGCACAAGTTAAAATAACAAAACTGAGAAATGCAAATATGAGAAGAGGGAACAAAGCCACCTCTCTCCCCTGCTTACTTCTTTAACTTTTTTCCAGATGAAAAGTTATCTAAAGAGATTTTTCATAAAGCATATATGTTGCATACATTTAAACTTTTATGCACTTTTTTACTAAACTTTTTAGTTAATTATAGTACTCTGCAGTCTAATTACCTAACCCGGTTTTGGAGGCATTTCATTCACTGTAATATTTACTTGGTAGTTTAACCTCTGTCTGAAATTCCTGCCCTGTGTTCCACGCTGGCCATTATGTTGAATTCTTTGCGCTGAATCTCCATTAAAAAGTATATGTTGCCTTGCTGAAAATACCATTGCCTCCCTGCTTCTCTCTGTGTCTCTTTCTATTCAAGTTCCATCTCATTTTCTCAGTTTTTTCTTTCGCTCCCGACTGTTTACACGCCTGAGATGACTATGCTGGAAAACAAAATGGCTGGGTGCATTTTTAGCCGTCCTCATATACATGGGTAACAACTTATAGTTTGCATGTTCTTCTCTTTGTACCTCCTGCTCTTAAATGCCATATTTTGTTTTAGTTCTGTCATAAAATGAGTCACTGACCTCATTAATGCTTAAAGAATTTTTTCTTTTCCTCTTTTAACAAGGGAGGCCATGACTGATCAAACCACTGCAAATGAGAAGGTTTGATGGATGTTATGAACATTGTGCCACTTTTAGACACCTTACATACTCAACAACTGCAAACGCAAATATGATGGCTGCATCTTCTTTATTGTATTTTTCTCTTTAGATAAAGTTGCTGATGTTATGAATTTGTTCACCTCTCATTTTAACATGATTACACGATACACAGTTGCGGAGGTTTATGCCTAGCAGTCTCAAAGTGAGCAGTGTGAAATGTTTGGGCCTCTATAATATCACCATAGACAGCCAAGCTGTGTTTTCCATGAGTGGATCTGCTCAGACTAGGAGGCCTAAACTCACCTGTGTGTGTTTAGAACATGCTGTTCCAATACACCAAGGAAAACAGACTGCATATGGTCGGCCACCTTTCTAAATCAAGCTAGCACCTAAGCCATGTTCACCAGTATTGTTGTAGACCCTGCTTAATGTTAGCATGCCCCACACTCCTGTCTTAAGCCTGATTGCACACAGTCAGCTAAAGATAACCATGTGACATTTGACTTGACTTTCCATAGGAATTAATTCTAAACAGATGTGTATGTGTTCATGTGTGTGTATGTGTGCATGTGGGTTTTTTCCATTTTCTGTTTCAGCTGTGGCTTGGCTTTGAGATTAAGGTGTTTGTCATGTCTCGTTCTCCTGTACCTTTTTTCTGTTTTGACTTTGTATGAAAATGAACTTTTTCTATTTTGCTTTTAAAGAATCAGTCACTATTTTATTGAATTTATGTTCCTGTATTGCCTCTTTCTTTCTGGATACTCTACCAGCCTCCCTCTACCTTTTAAGATACAGTTTCAGCTGAGTAAAAAGCAAACATTCCTGGTAAGATGACGGTGTGGCTGCTTCACCATATCTAGTTTAAAGATGGAATTTTGTAAGTTGAAACATGATTATCAGTGTCATTTTTACATTACAGTATTAGGACAACTGTGGATGGGGTGAAAAGTCTGTATATTCAAAGCAAGTGGGATCTGTGTAAAATACATGGCTATAATCTGCATACTATATCAATGCAGTTGCAGCATCAACGTCTGTGTCTCTTAACCCAACATATACGTAAATAACATTCAAATCAGCTTATTTGAATAGAATAGGTTGCAAGAATGTGTTTGGTGGGCTGTGAGGCTTTGTACATGTGGGGCTTTCTAGGTGGTTCGCATACAATCGAAACAGGACTGCGATTCCAAAGCAACGGTCCGTGACCACTGTGCCAGGGTGCAAGTGTTTTCCAAGTCAAATCAGCAGCAGTACCACGTTGGCTGTTTACTCTACATCTTGTGGGGACTTTTTCAAATTGTAACACAAGGGGAGCTGCAGTCATATTTTTCAGGAATAATATAGAAAAAAACTCTTTGGTTTTAAAAATAAAATAGGTCCTTTTATTTATTTGTTTGTTTGTTTGTTTGTTGGTCAATTGATTGATTGAAATTCAGATGCGTTCTCCACTGGTGTTCCATGTTCAGAACTATTCAAAATCAGAAAGAGATGGCTTACTTTTAAACAGCAGACAAGCAGTGTAAAAATGAATCAATATGCATCAGATCTTTGTGGATAATAGATGAAACAGAAAGAGACACTGTTTAGTTTGTTTGAAGTTTATGTAAAACCAGAAACTTTTTGTCTAATCCAAACCCTGACCAGTCTGGCCAGCAATTGTTTAAGGTTCAAAACTAAGGGGCTTACTTCAACAAAGATGGCAAATATATGGAACAAATCAGGAATAGCAACGATATTAAAATATTTGAATGTTGTTCGCAAAAATGATGTCAGTACATTTGCCCTGTCATATAAAATCAGATTTATTTAATTGCTTATAGATGAATAGATCAGCTGCAAACTTTAAATAGACACAATGAATTTGGCCTGTAATGACTCACAAAATAACATAATTAATAATAATTGTTGTTGTCGTTATTGTTGTAATTATTATTGTTGTTGTTTTGATGTATGTTGTATAAATACATTGTACTCCATGTGGGGGTAAAAAAATCCATGAATTGAGGTCTGTCATTAGTGTCCTTTAATAAGATACATTCAATTTTATTGTGCAATGTTTGGAAGTGTGCAGCTTCACTGGTCTTTAATCTAGCATGAATGAATGCTGGTAGTGTTGGAATGTGCATCACTGTCCCACACTGTTTTTACTAACATCCATCTGTAAAAATTGCACAGCATTCAACGCACCTTACAGTCAAATAAATTAATGTAATAACTTCTCCCAAACGTTCTGTCATACATCCTAAGAGAAGCGAAATTGGCATCCTAACTTTTTTTAATCAAAATACGGCATAAGAACAATGCAAAACATCTGGATGTTATCTGTTTACAACACCCTGAAACATTTAAATGCAAACGGGATGGTTCTTTTACATGATTCATGTAGAGTACTATCTGACCCATTTAAAAAATATAGATATGTATATTCACAAAAAGGAGCGCTGAAAATGAACTCGCAGTGAAGCTGCTAGCAGGTTCACTTTAGTCACATCTCAGTGACCTCTGCACCTAAATCTGCAATAATGTCTATAAGGGCTTTCTCCTCTGCTATGTGGACAGAGAGGACTAACATTGACAGGTAAAATTGAGAGGGCTCTTCAGGCAAGTTGTTTATAAATATACCAAAGGACTGACATTAGTCCATCCAGCAGTAGCTTTTTCTGGAAAGTCTTGACATGTGTATACTGTCCATTCTTCTTATGCAGGTCTTTTACTCAGGTATCACAGAGCAGAGGCAGTGACAGAGTGGTCCAGAGAGGCTGCCATGCCCTTGAAGGCCAGCGATGTGGCGATATCACAGCTGTGGGGAGAGAGAGCACTGCCACTGGGCGGTTGCCATGTGGGGCCGGTCACATAGGCCGACGTGGTGCCGCTGTACCCCATGTAAGGCGACACTTGGGTGGGAGGATGGTAGAGATGGATGCTGGGAGCTGTGACATAACTGTTCACTGTGGGCAATCCATTCTGCGCCTGTGAGAATGAAGAGAGGCAGGGTTAGTCCAGAGCAAAACTAACAATGAAGAGCACACTAAAAAAAAGTCTTTGGTTTAGATATCTAAATATATAGTATCTACATCATGTGGAGGTTTTCTAAATTGTAAAAAATATTCTTCACACTAACACAACTCCTTTACAAAATGGTTCCCAATTGAAGCATCTGTTGAAAAGTTTTTTAAGGAATCAAAAGTGGTTGTACAAAAAAAAAAGAATCTGTAAGAAGGAGATGCATAGTGAGCAAGTCAGGAGGAGGGAAAAGGGCTTAGCGTATATGATGCATAAGTAAGACTGTCATGAAGTGTTGAAAGATGATGAAAGACAAAGGTTTCATGGAATTTGGAAAAATGTATACAGAGAACCTGTGGAATGTCTGTAAAATTTGGCAGAAAGACACTGGAACGATTTACCAAGCTTCTTCAACATAAGGCCTTTGGACTGCTGGTGGTCTTTGACTACTGAATTTTGTCCAGAAATTTCTGACCTGTTAAAGTCCAGGCTTAATCCAACACAATCAATCCTCATGCAACCCAAAATCCATAACTGTATGCTTGATATTATATCCTTTTTTGCCTCCAAATGATCACTTACTGATAAACTAACAGAATGAAGTACAGCACTGATTTCATCCATTCATCATTCATTCATATTTCAAATAATACACTTACTATCAACACAGCAATACAGAGTGAGAAAATAAAATCTCACCATTCATGTATTATGGTGAGGAGATTCCTCGCTGCTGCTTTTTTTTATATATAGATTAAGAATGTTTGTATGTAATTATTAGGCGGGTATATACATGCCTTATGCGAGTCGTTCTCAACTTTTCCTTGGATGCTTTTCGCTACCTGTTTATTTATTATAGCCCACACGAATGGACTCACTAAACGTACTCACAGTCTATTAGTACAAGCATGTACTCGAGGTCTTGACCGAAAGGAAACGAGAAAAACGATCGATCTCTTCTGGTTTGATGTCTCTCAGGTAATTAATCTGAGAAATAAGAAATCAAAACGTATTTCAGCGGAGAAATCAATAAGCAGGTAAAAAAAATCCATAAAAAATAAATAATAACGAGAATTATTTTTTTTTTATCGTAGTAGCGGATGTCTATTTTGATGATTTGTTTATATTCCAATATTTTTTTTATTATCTCCCATGCTAAAAGGTATTCTGCCATTAGCTTCGTTCTGTGCCGCTTCACCAAGACTCGTATCTCTGAAGGTTTTATTGTGACTCTAATTCTGAACCATTAGCCATTTCTTCTTATTCCCCTTTTACACTGCTTTTAATTGCTATTATTATTATTATTATTATTATTATTATTATTATTATTATTATTATTAT
>JBBPCW010000001.1:35430617-35442785 GCA_037974425.1 Phenacogrammus interruptus
AGCCTCCAGTGAAAGAGAGAAATGTAAGAAGTGAGAATTTAGTCACATAGGCTTTACAAGCACATAAAATCAAGATGACAATTAAATACATTTACTGTCAAAATATCCCACATGTGTAATTCTTTCAAGAACTGATCTAATTGGACAGATCAATCTTGTATTTTTTTTATCCAGAGCCTCCCAACTGTTAGGCTTGTTTCTAATTTGCAAGAAAGAATTTGCTGAACCAAGTATTTAAAATATTACACAATTACACTGATCCAGCACAACAACAAAAAAAAATACTGATGGGTGAAGTGAGTCCATAACTTGATGGGTCAGAGATGTTTTGGTGGTACAAGACGGTGCTGCACAATATTAGGCAGATGGGTCCTGCTGAGTTTTAAGGTTTGTATTTAGTAGATACCTTTAGGGTTGCTTATAACGCTAAGGTGTTGCAGCATTACGAATCTAGTCCGTGCCGAGACAGTATATGACCTGTGCAATGCAGTAGTGTAATCTATGCTATGTACCCTCTATGATTAAGAGACCACTAAAACTAATTTGAAGTGTTTGTGAATTTAAATACGCAGATTCAAAAATTATACTCACTCTTACAAGGGAGGTGGAGGGTATTTGGCAGGGGCCCACAGGAGGTATTTTTGCTTAGGACCCCCAAAATATCCCCCCATCCCACCACATATACTATCTCTCACACATAGAATTTCTCTTGCAGTTCCCTTTCTGTTACAGTCATTCCTCTTGTATGTGTTTTTCTTTCATATTCTTCTGTAATCTTTTTCTTTCGTTTTTCTCTCTCCTTGCATTCTCTGCTACTGTCATTCAAATCTTTCAAGGACCCAGTCTGCACAAGACCCGAAAGATAATGTCAGCCCAGTTCCTTGGCCATCATTGTTTATCTCTCTTTCTGTCCCTCTCGCTCTCTCTCTCTTCCTTTAGTAAAGTGGCCGATGTTGTGTTCCGCACAGGATGGCAGCTGTCTCTTGTCAATTAGCATTGCAAATGAGCTCAGTGGGCAGAGGGGCTCAACTCAGCCATCAGAGTCTGCAGACGGGGTCTCAACGAGCGTTCTGTTCGCTAAGTCTGAGGACTTAGTCTGGTCCAGGCTTATTCAAACGATCCACAGGTCAATGAATAGAATTTGATGGATGTACACTGTAGTGCATTATTAGTTCTTTCACAGGAAAACCCTGTATATAGGGGTCCATGTATGCATTTTTAAATGCAAATTTGCAAAAAACCCTTCATTATCCAGTAGAATATTTGAAAAGCAAACCTTTAAAGTGCAGTTACTTGTGTTAATAGACATTAAGCATGTTTCTACACCATTTGGCACCATGTTGTTCTTGATGTGAGAACAATGTGTGGCAGATCTGGGAACTTTTAATGCCTTTAGCATTTTTTAGGAAGAGATATAGTTATAGGTATTGTACCTTGGGGGGGTGAGTGGATGGGCATTGGGGTGGGGGTCTCTGTGCTGCAATACATATCAAGCTCAGAGGAAAGGCCATCTGCTCCCAGAGCTAACTGCAGCCAAGGCTAAAGGATTCACAGGTGATTGTTCCCCCAAACCCTCACGGAGCACTATTGTCATGGTAACCAGCCAGTACTTCAGATCAACAGAGGCCATGCTACGGTTCACACACGCACACACACACAGTTTGATTTATTCCTCAGCTTTTCAAATATCTAATGCAGGAGTTTCACCTACTGAACAGGACAGATTTGATCAAAATTTCTTTATAATTTACTTATTGTGTTCAAGTCACATTGTGTATAATAGACCATTACAGTAAAGCTTTGCAAGAGGCACTGGGCCTTACTCACATAAATACACACACACACACACACACACACACACACACACACACACACACACAGGCACACAGATCAACAACAACACTGATTCCTTATCCCATGATCATTATTTTTTCAATAGGCTTTGCCCTATTTTCTTTAACCTTTTGTGCATGTCAGAGCAAGCACACTACTGTTAAGCTACACCTCAGCACTGCTGATCCTGACTTAATGCAGCATCATGCCACAAATTACTTGAATTCCTATTCATGGCATGCATTAGCCAAATTGTTGACCTCCAATCACATGCTTAATACATTCTAATCAAAGAGCCACTCAAATCCAGAGAGGCGTCGAGAGAGAGCAAAACACCGCCGACTCGATCAAACTCCAGAGATACCTCAGTGATGATACCCAGAAGCTCATGCTCTTGGTGAGAGCATAAGCTTTCCAAGGGCTTAGGTAAAAAAAACATTAGCAAGAATATTAGCAAATAAAAGCATTTGGAATTCTAGATATTCTAGATATTATTAGGGTGGTGGAATATTGTAAAATTCTAGGCATTTTTGCCCATGTTATACAGATTTTTGAAGCAGACCTATCTCACCACACCAGTAGGTAACTTGTCAAGAGATAATTCTTGAAGGAACTGAGATGATCTGCCACTAAGACCACTTCAACTAATAAGATGATTTTATATAGGCTGGATATTCTTATAATATTCTCACAGCAATTTGATAATGAGAAACGAAAGAAAAGATCTACATATTACTTGATAATATTGAATTTTGCAGTGGTTTAGCTCTGCTTTATTGTTATATTGGGGAGGAGCCAGGAAAGAGGAATTTTCAAGCATCCTGAGGAGTGTGCGTGTGAGTGCGCTCACAGAAGAGAAGGCTTTGTGCTGCCCCACAAAGAACAGGAAACAAAGGGGGGCTATGGCTGCTCTGGGGTCAGTCCCATCTATCCAGCTCTTTAGCCACTGCATGATGGCTTGGTACACACCAAAACACTTATGTGCCAAAAATGTTCAGTCTTCACCGTTCCACTCCAGCAGCTCTGCTGTGAAATTTGTATTTGTTTCATTGTTCGATTCCAGATTCAACTCTTGAAGGACTAGATAATTAGCTGAATTTCTTCAGTGTACTGATGGACTAGGATGATCTGTGGAGTCCACAGAACCTACATTCATATGCAGTTAATTAGTAATATTATATTAGCAATATTATTCTTATTATTCATTTGATACAGGTTCTGAAATTTAATGATGCTGAAGGATGAAACATATTTCTTGGTAGTTCAGAAGGTCTTAAAAGTTTGCTTAGTTTGATGTTACTTGTAAGGATTTTTAAAAAATTTATTTTACATCAAACCTCCCTTTACATTAAATTGAAAAAAAAATTGGACCAACAGCAATGATCCAAAATTTCTTGGAAGGAAATATGATATTAATATGAACATATTAGAAGTTTAGAGTGTTTTTGCTATCCCTCTAAAGTTACTCTTTGAAGATGTGACAGTGATGGACAGTTATGGAAAACAAATTGAAGACATCTAAGAAGTATTCACACATTTAATAGTAAGTATTTAGTCTGCTGACTTTTCGCTCGACAGATGAAGTACTTATGTATGTGTCTGCATGCTTCATTACCATGGGGATGGCAGCGTGTGGGAAGGAGCCCAAACATGGCAGGGCCTGGCTGGTAACTCTGGCTGACACCCAGGGAGACAATGGCAAGGCCCATTAGTGCTAATGGGGACACATGTAACAGGATTAGGGGTCTAGATGCTGGTGGTGCATGGGGTGGGGGGGGTTGGACCACATGGGAAGCCACAGCACTTGCAAAATTCCCTCCCCCTACCCCTGTCTGCCCCCCTTTGCCCTACCCTGAGAACATCCCACTCAATCACATCCCCCTGACACACTCAGCCACAGCAAGCCATTCAGCTGGCTCCGCAGCTCCCAGGACCGCACCGGCCATTCCCACAGCCCACTCCGAGAAACGCCCTCTGCTCAGGCCCAGGTCACCGTTGCAGCTTTCAGAGCTATTCTTAAGAATATAGTGCGCATTCATAGTTTTGCATAGCATTTTGTTGCCATCATAGCAATCCTTTAAAATGTTTGTTTTTTTAAATCTATTTTTACACCTTTTGAAAACTAGTGGGAATGAATATAAGTGCCGAAATGACAAGAAATGAAATTAAAATACATTAACTTACATTAATTGACAAACTATAAATTATATACAATATATATTTTGAAAAGTGCAAAAATAATCAATTCGCATTGTGCTTGTGTTTATCAGTCCACAGGCCCCAGTAACTGCAGTCAAACATAATTATAGATACAGTGTTAATGTTCAGCACCTGCTTTCAGGGACATTCAGTATTCGTGTGACTCTACTTGACAGCAGCGTTGTGCTGTTTGTTTGCTTCCTCAGCAACATATTTACTTAAGATAGTGATGATTTGTAAATTGGATCCAACCTAGCTGATTAGACACTTTTTAGTGTTCAAAGTAATTCACATTAACCCATTAAAATCTAGGCATATTATCCAGGTTTTAATATAAATGATTCGGAAACCGATATGAAACTAACATGTAAATTACTGAGGTTGTATGGATGAGAGATGGACTGAAGTGAAAGCTCTTAGGTCTTAAGCTTTTAAGAAAAACAAGAGGAAGTATACAGTAAGACCACGGCCAGCATAATGTCCATCCCTATCTCCCTCTCCCTCCCTTGGTCAAATTCCTCCACTTTGCCCGAGACACCCAGTCAATTAATAAGACATCGTCTCCTCCCCTCTGCAGCCCCTGCACAAGAGGCCACCCAGGAGCCAGCGGTCCCTCACTAAAGCAGCTCCTATGGTGGGCTGCTGGAATGCTGAACGCTTTGGGAATGGGAACTGAGGGAGAGAAGAATAGAAAAAGCCCCATCATCGTATGGGAGGGCGGTTGGTAAAAAACGGGAGCGTAACAATAGCAAACATGGCCCTGTGCAGAATTCCAGTTTCCCACCTCAACCCTTACTTATAAAGCTAAACTCCTCTAGTGGTTTAAAAAATACTATTAAAAAAATACAATTTCACCACAAATTTATGCAGCATTTTAACAAGATGAGTAATGAATAAAAAATAATGTTTCAACAAATAAAATATTCAGCTGAGTCACATAGAACATTACCGACTATTACATTACTTATACTGGTGCTATTACCTTAAAGTTGGTTGCTTCAGAAAAAAAAAACAAAACTCTAATATAAACAAAAATGTAATACTTTCTAATGGTCTACAAGATCAAATGATATTCATATTCAAAATACACCTATAACCCATATTGTCCTTCTTTATCCACCTTGACAATACATACAAATTTACAAAATCCACCAAGAGATTTTTTAAAATCCAAGCACAAAGCCTGAAGAATTACAGTATGCGTTCTAAAGATTAGTTCAAGCTAACGTTGCTGTATCATGCATGTATCCACAGAGTACACAGAATGAAGGAATAAGCAGAGGCACACCCTTTTCAATTTTTTTATTATGTTTTTCAACTGGTAACATCATTAAATAAGTTTTGTTCAATAAGTATTCAAAACTTTAAAGCCCTTTATTCTTTTCATGAACACCACAAACATATGAACCACAAAACAAGCAGGAAACACTGATCATGTTCTCCCATGACCACACAAAAATGGAGTTGATTCAACTCATCAGACTTTTGGACACTCATGCAAAAAAAACAAAAAACAAAACAAAAAATCAAAAAATCAATTTTGCATCTCTAGTTTCCTAACGCACAACATGTTTTGACAAGGTTGTGATCCTCAGTTTTAAAACATTTAAAATTCCCTAAATCATATGAGCGCTCATATTCTGGGAAAAGGTTTTGAGAGGAAACTGTAGGACACGTAAAGGAGGTCGAGATGTTACTGTGTATTCATATATATGGCTTAGCATTTACAAAATATATACAGCATTAAGACCCACCATAAACATCTTATTTGAATTCTTTTTTTAAATATATAATTTCATATTCATCTAACAATCCAATTACTCATTCTAAATAAGTTACAAGAATAATATGTCTAGCCCAGCTAGATAAGCTAAAGAATGTAATTAAATGATAAATCTGAACTTTCCGAGCTGAGAACTGTCTTTTTGTCCCCGTGCAGAAACAACTGATGTTGCACAGTGAGCACTGCTAAATGAGCTTGGACACAAGAGAACCTTCATGGACCTCTCCAATTCAAGTAGGTGGAGCTGAAATGGCCCACGAAGCAAGCTATCGACTGAAATCTATGTAAACACTGCCCCTCTGTGGCAGTCTTTGATTGCACAATTGGCTGTGAACCAGCCTCAGATCCCTTTGAATACTTTTCCCTTTGCATCTACCACTTTAACAGTGTTCATACGCCTAGCAATGAATACTAAAAGAACAATGAACTTGAAAACAACACTAGTATAAGACAACGAGGAGTCTACCTCAGCAGATCAGATATGTCATTTGTTTTGTGCTGATAACGCATGTGTAACTAGTGAAAAGCAGACTGCACGTGTGTTTGAGTCACCCCTTTGGTCGTACAGAGGTCACAGTGATGTGAAGCTTTCATGCTTGTTATTTATAAGCCATTGTTCCATCATTTAAGTACACAGAAGTACAGTGATGTGTGTGTTGATATAAATCAGCATGGTCCGGCAGTGAATGCGGGACGCTTCTGCCAGAGGGAAGCACAATTCTTCTCCGTTTCATTAGTTATTCCTGATGCATTACTGAAGGTTCTGAAAGGTATGTTTACATAGAACAGAAGTTAAAAGCCTTTTTGGTTTGTTTTTTTGTAAGAAGCCGAACATATGCATCAAGCTTCAGTGCTACAGATCAAAGCTTTGGCAAAAAATTCAAATAGATGGATGAAAAAAATTTAAATTCCATGAATATATATATTTTTTCACATTGAGAGAAGACACTAGCCCACCTGGGGCTACGGCGTCCCAGAGACCACAGAGGGAACACAGAAGGCTTTTCAACAGAGATTCACAACACAAGCTTCAGAGTTCACACACTATCGCACAGTGTGGGAGTGTAGGCAGCTTACGTGGCTGTATTAAACAAAACAAAAAAACCCAGACGTTTATCTATTTTCAATCAATATATGCATATATCTCAATAGCACAAATAGGTCAATGCTTAACAATGTTACTTACTCATTTTTTTTTATAAAAAGGAAGGTACTGCAAGAGCATTTCAGTTTAATATCCCATCCATGGATTGCAGGAACATTGTTTTGGCTTCTTAGCCCCTTTTAAAAATGACAGCTCACCTAAAACCATCTTGTTAAACATACATATTCACTGAAATGGGCATTGCACTGTATATATTTGACTGAAATGTGTATTTTGCATTTCCACATAAATAAAATGTTGTATCCACACAATTATTGCCACACAACAATAAAATAAGCAAATTGTATTGTGTGGCAATCATAAAAGGCAAAATTGTGTTAAAAGTGCACAATCTCAAAATTACGGCCAAATACAGTTGTACTAAAAGACAAAACTAAATGAACTGAATGAATATTTTATTGATGTGGGAATGATACATCAATCAGCAATTCACTGCATTGCGTTTTCAGTGTTATTTTGCATGACTCTACACATAATGCCTTAGCCCCGTTATTATTAAAAAACAGGAATATTAAAGCCACATTCCCTCCAAAAAAACAGGCTAAACAGGCTGCAGAGTGCCGGACTGAACGCCTGAGAAATATGGAGACGCTCTCTCTGCCCACATCATTGTGGAGCATCACTCCACCTCCACGGGTAGATGAAAGAGTGTGCCGGCAGGGCTGACCGCTGCCAGTGCAGAAGAGATATGTACTCACACTGGGCCCTCTGCTACAATAGCAGGGAAAAAAAGGGCCACACAATTAACCAAGCTCCTGAGAGCATTAAAGTAGGCCAACAATAACTCGTGATGAAGGAGCGCTCAGATCAAAGAGAACAAGCTCTTTTCAAGGGCACACAGTTATGCTGTGTGTTCTCTCTACCTCAGCGAACGGTAACTGGTACCCACTAGACTATACATGAAACCCTCACGCAGCCAGCCCAACCTAAAGCTCCTGGCATTGACGGACTCAAAACAGAAGTGCTTTAGAGATGAATGAAATAGTAGAAGAGAGTGCTGACCTCTCAGCCTGAAAAAGAAGGATAGGCCCTCACATCAATTCTAAACAGCTTTAGCGCATCTTTATTAATGGCAGACTCTCAGCATAAGGGTGGGCGACATGGCATAAATATAAATTAATGGTACACATTTCTACAGTTCATCAGCTGGTATTTCTGATGTTCTAAAGGGAAACAGCAGAACTGCATTTTTAAACGATTAGGGGAAACTCTGATATTAAAAATTATGGGAGTACACTGATATAAAAAAAAAGGAAGGAATAGTTGGGAAAAACCAAAGAATGCAATCAGAAATTTCGATAAAAGAATACTGGCTTAGCTATTTGCTTAGTACAGCTATATTGATTTCAACAAGACTGAAAATGTAAAGCTGGGAATCCAATTTTAAACCGTACTTCTGATACACACCTTGATCTCTGCTTAAGAGCTCTCATTTATCCTTCATGGAAACCTCAGACAACTATCCTATGAGAATAATGTGGGAAGGGAGGGTAAGTGGATTATGTTTTCGCATTCACCCACGCTCAAATGGGCTTTGATCAATTAAAAAACGTGGTGGTTTTGGGGTTTTATTAGAGGATGGCATGGCAAGAAATGCTGGAGAATCTTCTCTTTTTTTTATCGGAGCCAAACCAATCTTTGTAGTATTGAATTAGAAATCTGAAGAATTATTTTTAATATATGAAAATCAATAGGAATCTTGAGCTGAGAATTGAAAACATGTGCAACTCTTACCAGACCGGAAAAGCTGTAAAGAACACTGGCAGAAATCTGGCAAGGGAGCTGGGAGCTACAAGGTTAAATTGCCACCACATTGACCTCAGTTTGACTATAAGACAAAAAACTACAAAAGTGTGTCATGTTTTCTTGCCAGTGTCCTTTAAACCTTCACAAGCCTTGCAGCAGTCGTTACAAACAAAAGCATTTATGGGTGGAGTACAGATAGGTGGATTGGTCTACTCTCTTTTTGTGATACATGCAGTAAATAACAGCTCTAGATAAACTGATGATATTCATGACATATCCAGAAATACGCCATTTTATGAAAATAAATATATTGCTATATCGCCCACTCTTATCTCAGCTTCTTTCTAAGACCTCAGCCACAGGTGCCTGGATATTTTTGAAAATGTAGCTTTTTCTTATACATTATGGCCTCATATCCACAAAAAAAAAAATTCAGTCACAAGATTTCATTTTTTGTGTACACAGCCAAAATGCACATTTTTGAAAACCCTGACATTGTGCTGTTAACCTGCCAATGCCTGCCTTTTATTTATTGAACATGCAGAAATCAGTCTGAAATACGGCTGATGAAGGAGCTTCTGTGCGGCTGGAAATTAGGGGCTGATTTTCCATTGATATATTTATAATTGAATTTAGCTTTATTTTTTCATTAAAACAAGGTGCAGGGGCATCTACTTCATTGGTTTCTTTTGAACTGGGTGTAAACCCGATTGTAAACATTAAAAATACTTCAGTGATTCTAAAGATTTGCGACTTTATGACCCAAGTAAAACTCGGGACGTTTTTTTAAGTTAGAAAAGCCAAAAACAACTGTTCTGCAAGATCAATGTAAACTACCCTAATGCCCTAATTTTCTGGCATCAGACTGACTTACAATCTGTGGGAAATACTGAATTACATAGGTCTGATATTTAATAGGCCAGGAATTCAAAGCCTGCTGTGAACTTTGCAGTACACTGATGCCACTTTGTTAGAAAATGTCTCAGCCTGTCCCCAAATCACTTGCTTAAAATGCACACAGGTTTATATTGTGGGACACACAGTTGCTGATGTCCTAATGATATTAAAATTCAGTAACCGAAGTTGTAAACAGTGTTATTCTTGAGGCGTCTCACATTAAATTTTAGAACAAATTTGTGTCCCCTCATGGTCTGGCATGCTTATGCTCCTGGATATGTGTGGATGAGGCTTAGGTCTGTACTGAAGACACTGCACTCTCTGTCCTCCTCCTACCATGTAGCTTGTCTCTGTGTCCTCAGCAGTAGAACAAGCTGGGCTGCTTAACGTCCCTGAGGACAAACAGGGCCGCAGAAACTAATAAAGCCTCTGCTCCCTGGGGAGGGTCCAATGTAGGACACACACACATCTCTCTCTTCTCTTCTATTATTACACCATAACAGCAAGAGTGGAGCTGTAATGATGGAGCTCCAGGGGAGTGGCACAGTGTGGCAATGGAATACAGCTGAACAGGCCTTACAGAGTAACTCTCTGCGACATTAAAGTGAGCTGTGTTACAGACGTTCTTATTGCTGTTGCAATGTCAGATGAGCAGGAGCACTAGTGTTGTCTCTGTGAACGTTTGTGTATGTGTTTATGGCAGTATGTGCCCTCCATATTTAAGCTTGTGGATGTCATGGCTTGGTTTGGTGCACAAACCGAGGAATGTATAATTGGTTAAAGCTCCTAGTGAAGAACACACTGGCTGGATAGCTTTAGAGAGCCCTCATGAGACATGATATTTTTGCTCACTCGTTTCTAATGCATAACGGACCAAGCTACTGAAAAAAGTTAATGCTGAAGGAAGAAAAGTGACCATTTTTTTGCATAGCAAGTCAACAATGTTGATGAGATTAGTGCCTTCGGTTATCACTGGGAAGCCTTTTGTAGTGCTTGCAAGAGCAGAATGTAGAGCACGCTTATACTACACCATATATTTTTTAAGAAGAATCCTTCAGTATGATGGCAGGCTTGTCAACAGGTCAACATATATTAGAAAAAAAAAAAACAATTGCAATAAAGGAGAAAGTACAGGTTTAGTTAATTTACTACAACCGCTGCTCTTAGCATGAGAGGTAGAGAAGTGCTCTGTGAACTGTGCAAGTGACAAAATGAAGCAGCTAGACATTAAATGAATGCATACGAGGCCTGATCAGTTGATCAAGCCACATGCTGCCATTTGTCCTGCACACTACTTTGAAGACAACTCTACTGATTTGATACTATAGAAAATGGCATGGATGACATATAGATTTACTCAGCAGTGACTTTGCTGTGTTGCTGCTTGATTCGATATATATCCAACCAGCATAAAAAATCCCCCCAAAAATCTCAGTCTACAGATCTCTTGGAGTCTGAAAGCCACCACAGAACATTTTTTTTTACTGCTGTCAGGTATTCTTGATTTTACTCAAACTGACATCAAACTAGGGATGTCCCGATTCTATTTAAAGGATCAGCACTAGAGCCGATCCAGTTCTGCACTGTACTTAAGCCACTATCATAGACATGATGTAAGTGGTCACTGTACACAAACAACAGCAGAAGTTGATTTCAGAAGTTCAAAGATCTCAAGTGTGTGAAGTTCTCAAATATTTAAAGGGGACATATTTTGCAAAACTAAAAAAAAAACAAGTTATAATAGATGTAACTTGGCTACAAAACATGTTCACGAAGTTCTTTGCACAAAATCACTCCCACAAAGAGATATGACCAGTTTTATTCTTCACAGTTTTGGTCCTCTGTCCCTTTCAGGGCTCTGTCCCTTTCATGCAAATGAGCTATTTCTGGATCCACAGCATCCATCCTATGCTCCACCCATCCCTTACGCTGCTGGAACATAATCCAGTCCTACATGTTCGATAGAAACACAAAAGTCATTATTTGAAAGTACTTACATCTCCCTCATCTGCTGACTTGTCCCCCCCACAACGCTGAAGATAGCTCCTTATTCAAATTTTCTGTTCCACTTTAAATACTTAAGGTGGAATGAAACCAATTGTTGCTGGGACCAGTGTTGGGCACGTAACTTAAAAAAAGTAATTTGTTATAGTTACTAGTTACTTCACAATATTAACTGAGTTAGTAACTGAGTTACATCATTATAAAAGTAACTAATTACTATTGCATTATTTTTAAAAAAAATCTAATTTAATACAACTATGAAATAAATATAAAACATTGTACACTAATCTACACTATTGTAATGTTGTTGTGGGACAATGTGAGAGACAACTATCAAATTCAACATTTTTGCCTTTCATCTCAACGAGGGAAAAGTGCACTACTCTGCACCCGCACTACTCTGCCTCTGATTGGCTAACAATGGAAATGTACACAATCTACGCCAATCATGGCGTTCTCAGTTGCACCACGTGTTTACAGACACACCAATCATCATCACTGGTTCTGTGTCCCGCCCCGGCCCCGAACACACACAAACACA
>JBBPCW010000001.1:35455459-35471595 GCA_037974425.1 Phenacogrammus interruptus
TGTGTATAGAGATTTTCCATTGAAAAGGAAAGGGTAGTCCAAGACTAGGCTTAATCCCTGTCTGGGAAACCGGCCCATTATGTACAAATACCAGGTATAGTAAAAAATTGCTTGTTTAATATTTTGTGACAAAGAGAAGTTAAAAATGGTCAGGTTAAAATGAATTGTTTTGGTCTGTAAAACCAAAACAGAGAAAAAAATACAGTGCCAGAAATATGCAGGGCATCGGCCCTTTAATATCAATTTTGGGACGAATCAAGGTAAAAACAGGTCCAATATCGTTTTAGCTCTTTCGTTTAGTCTGTCTTACATACCTGAATCCTGAAATCATGTTATTGCATGTTTCATTGGCTACATTTTAAATTGATTCCAGGAGCCAAATAAGCACAACTTCTGAGAAACCCCTGGAATTTATTTCTTTTCTCCTACAACATGCGGCATGCTCAAGTCACAAAGTCACATTTGTTGTCCATCTGTGATAACTGCATCATCTGTGGCATTTAGATTTGCTGTTGCTGCATAAAAGCCTCAGACTGCAGTGGCCCCCTCGCACACTCAGCCTGCAGCTGTGGGAGCCACATCGGGCGGAGGAGTGGATGGATGGACGGAAGGATGGAGGGATGAATGGGTGAAATGCTCTTAACTGCCAAGCCGTGCTGTTTGATTGCTCTGCTTTTCAAATCACATCACGGTCCTCTAATGCAACTTAATTTGGTTTTGTGAAGAGTTTTGGGGGCAGAGCGGGGAGACGACATTCGCGAGTTGAAAGTTATCACTGCAGACGCAATCGCCGCAACGCCTGCAAATTACGAAGGATCAAAATTCCACAGTACATGAAAGGGGAGCGTTTAGAAAAAAAAGTCAAGCTGAAGTTGGTAATCAGAGGTTGAAGGAGTAATCGAGGCAGGCATGGTTATTCTAGCAGACGCCAACCTTTCATTGCATGACAGTGTTGTTAATGGAGCTATTGATCCTGCGGAGTGGAGGATCCAGAAGGCAATCATAGATGCAATCCCATTCAATGCCGCCGACATCAGCTGGCATCATGTTATAGGCAACATTATGGTTCAAGTCGTATCAAAAATAGTCATTCACATCTGATACTCAAATCCATCTCCACATCAGCATAATTACATGTCTCTAAACAGCCCTCCTGCTCATTTCAATACCAACACAGACAGCCAGGCTTACATTATTTACATGATCATTATAGAATCTCAAATACCGCTTTTTACTTCCCTCCTAAGGCAAATAGAGGGTCAACTCCAGAATCACACAAACTAACCTTATTAGATATCACACCTCGTGCAAAAACCAGCCCAAACCATTATCTATAAGTGTGTTCCTCATTTTAAATCAAATGTTAACTACAGAATATAAGCATAAATTCATAGAGATACATTTTTTCTTTTACAGTAAGTGCATCTAGTTCATGAAAACTGTGTTCATGGAAAGGCAGGCCTCTCTGACCCTCACCTGGAATATGCGGTCACAGTTCTGAGGCAGGGCAGCAGGGGAGTAAGTGGGGTCCATCTCTGTAAACTCCTCTGCAAAATTACTCACATCTAGCTCGTCCCGGATAACAGGTTTAAAGGGAGCAGGGACCTTCTTGGCAGCCAAATCCTCCCAGTTAATTTTCTGAATTAGACAAAAGTGCTTTTGTTCAGTTAGTCTATGCTTTTAGCACAAATAACACAGTAATGATGTTTTGTCCTGAGTCAAGAATTTTAGTCAAGAGTGTTTTTCTTTCCCTTGCCTGGTAAAATGGGTGGCTCTTCACGTTCTGTGCCCCTGAAGGCCCAGATCCAAGCCTTTTCTTTGGGTCCTTAATAAGAAGTCGCTGAATGATGTCTTTGGCCAGAGGCCCCATGTCCTTGGGATACGGAGGATCCTTCTTCAGGATTCTCCTACGAGAGTGAAAGGAACAAAAAAAAAAACACCACCACCGTTTTAAAAGTTTTAAAGCTAAAGAAAAAGCCATAAGTGTCCATCTATTGGACACTTATGGCTTTGTGCAAACAGAAGACAAACTCATTTAGAAGGAGCAAAAAAGTCAGGAAAAAGTCAGAAAGCAAGATTCTGGAAAGAATTTCAAAAGGTGTTTAATGTACTATAACCGATAATTTTTTTTTACGTATAGTTAGTTCTGGTCAATTACTTCCATCAACAGTTCATTTAGGAAATGTATCATGTAAAAATATGTGTATGTATTTACTTTGCTATGTCAGAGTGGGAGTTTTCATCTCCATCCACAGTAAAAGGAGAGCCACCAGTCATGAGCTCATACATCAAGACACCCAAACTCCACCAGTCCACCGCCTGCAACAGAATGGAGACAGCAGATTACCACCAAGCACATCTAAAACTAAAGCTTGCTTGACTGTTCAGTACATATTTAATGAATTATTTAACCTTTAGATCTAGCAGCTACTGCCAGGCGCAACAAAACAACAGTGTAATAGCATTTGTAGGGCACTGAGACGAGCTCATTTTGCTCAGAGCAATGTCCTTGTTAGAAGAGATACTTCACCATTTAATTTTTTTTTCATGCATGTCAAAACAAACAAGTTGTCACGAAAGTACATTTAGACTAGAGCCCGACCAATAAAGGATTTCGAAGACCTATACCGATACAAATATTTGTCGGTTTTAAAAATGTATATATATATATACACACACACATATATATATATATATATATACACACATATATATATATACACTTTTTTTTTCAGAAACGCACAACAAAACATGAACAGATTTCCCTAACGTTAATTATTTGTAGTTATTTATCAGTTTGAACTAACATAATATGATAATGCATTTGAAAAAGAAACTTGTTTCTTTTATTGTCACAACGGAACAGAGGAACATCAAAATATATGAAAGTTCTGATCAATAAAATGTATAAAAATACAAACTTAAGATATGAAACTTTAAACAAAAACAACAACAACCAAATCAAAGTTGCAGGATGTGTGGCGCGTTCTACACGAGTGTTGCCGACAGGGACAGTGTAGAGTTCCCTCTGGTGGACAAGCTATACGACGCCAACACTCATGACATGGTCGAAGGGTGTTTTGTCCTTTTTTATTTTAGTTTTGAAATATTCGTTTATCGGCCGTTAGAAATGCCGATACCGATAGTTTGGAAAATGCCTAATATCGGCCGATAAAATCGGCCTGCTGATAAATCGTTGGGCTCTATTTTAGACATTTTAATTCATATTTTAAATCAAAAGCTAACATGATCCAATACATAATTATGCACATAATTGTTTAATTACACTTAACTAATTATGCAAATCCACCATAAATAAAACACACAATGATATCTTTTGAGTTCTAAGGATTATTAGACAAAGCTCATTATGCATCTGAAGATTAGATCTAAAAGACTGTACCTTGTCATGTCCAGATTCTCCCCCTTCTACAATCTCAGGGGCCATATATTCTATCGTGCCACAGATAGAGTAAGCCCTCTCTACCTATGAGGCAAAGACAGCGGAGAGTTTAGTGGAGATCACATCAGCTGCATGCACATTCTTCTCAGTTTACATCTTTAGACTGTACAGGAGAGACATGGAGTCTCTCTGTTATATTCAACAGCATATACAAAAACATGATTGGCAGGAAAGTTAAACATTGCACACTGTAACTATGGGTCAACGGGAGGTGCACTGTTAAACTTACAGAGCAGTACATGCCAGGACCTGCAAGTGCAAAGGCTGGGTGGTCTCTGGCCTGGAGTAAACACTTATCCATTAACAGAGAAAAATGCACTTTTAATGGCCTGTAAGCCTCAGTCAGGAGACTGAAAGTCTGGCTGACACTTGTCTGGTTGACTTTTTCAATCTTAATACAAGACAATGTAGGATTCCCTTTGCTGTGGCTCTTTATTTCTTTGCTTTATAACCCTGGCGATGTCGTGAACGCTTCTTTAACACGCTGTCCAATTTCATCTTCCTTCCTGTGGGTGTAACAAGACATCGCCTTTAGCTTGTGTTATCTGCTGACCAGATCATCCTCCTCTATTAATGTTTTGTTCATCTTCTAGTTCAGTGTGGACTCCAGGGGGTGCACAAAATACGTATTAGGGAATAGTATACATAATGTAATACAAAATAAACTGCAGCTAGCTACAACATACTGAACTTTTATGATATTTTAGACAGATGATTAAACAGCAGACATGCAGATTAAAAGACACCACTCATTTTCTGTGTGTGTGTGTGCGTGTGTGTGTGGTTGTGTGTGTGTAACAATACTCTTCTTTTGCAAAGCAACGCTGCCTTCGCAATAACTTACTTGAGCGATGCTGGTTTCTTTTCTTTAATATCAGTTAAGAATGGATGCTGTTGAGAAAGACCTGAGGCTTAAACTGCAAGACTACATCCAATGATTCACTTGAGTGGACTTTTTGGTAGAATTCTTCAATGTAAACATGTAATGTTTCATTAAATCCATCATTGTGTAGGGCCTAGCTCTATTCTTCGTACTGGGGCTATTTTTTCTAGATTATTTATTTGCTATTATTTAAACAGTGCTGAATGCTGAAGGGGTTTTGCTGAGTACTTTTTCATTATTTTTTTTAGCCTTCTAATGATGATAGTTATGAATTAGTATCAATTAATTAAACTGGATGCATTAACCATGCTGTAAATATTCAGCTATATTTTAATAATAATGTCTCAGAATCTGGGCATGTTTCTTAGCTTCACCCACTCTTTAAATGCTCCAGTTGCTGCGTAACTAAGGCAATCTTTAAGTGTATGGGGCTGTATGGCCTAGGGAATGACAGCATCAGAATGTAGCTAAAAAGTTACTAGTATTCTAGCTAAAAAATATAGGAATGCGGTAGCGATCATCCTGTAAACCAGTTATTTTAGCAAGATCTAACTTTATAATAAGACTTTTGCCTGTCCTAGTCAATGCACTTAAGTGTGTTGTTATTATGGCTACTAATGTGGACAAGCAAGGGAAATCTGACAACAGTCTAAAAATGGTTGTGGTATTCATGCTTTTAAATGGGCCTCTCTATAGTACAGCTTGTCTGTGCATATTCCTAAAGGAGATAGCATTTCCCCTGTGAACAGGCTTTGGAGCAGTTATTTAGGAAATGTAGGAAAAGCCAGTGTGCAAATAAATAATTCCATGGCCTTTGTACATCTGTACACTTTTAAACATGTATCAAAATGAGACATTACTACATCAGATCAAATAATATGTTTTTCACGTTTTGTTCTTCTTAAAGCCCTGTAGTTTTATTACTGTATTTAACACACATTCATGAATTACAGTACAGTCTGTACAGCGGTATTATCAGTATTTACATTCTACCACTACAGGAGTGCAGTGTACAGTACGGATATGGTAAAATGGGTGGCTCTTCAAGTTCTGTGCCCCTGAAGGCCCAGATCCAAGCCTTTTCTTTGGGTTCTTAATAAGAAGTTGCTGAATGATGTCTTTGGCCACAGGCCCCATGTCCTTGGGATACCGAGGATCCTTCTTCAGTACGGATACGGGTTTACCTTTACATTTTCGCTAATGAGTTTAAAATGAAATTAAAGTGTTTTGGGAGAATATTTAGGGTTTACAAGAACATTTTTTGGCATTTTTTTTTTTTTAGCACAACACAACGCAGTTTTTCACTATACATGGCTGCTCTTGGAATGTGACGGTTACTGTACTTACATTTGGTTATGTGCTTTGGTTTAATGTAGTACTCATTTTCAGTGTGCTGTAAAGTCCCAGAGGACCCCATTTTTTGGGCCAGTTGTTTGCTTTGTTGCAATTTTGCATTTGCTTCCTTTTGATGTAGAGACAAACAGCATATGAGCAGCAAGGGGTCTGCCTCACCTCATCAAACTCTTTGCTAAGACCAAAATCTGTCAAGACGATATGTCCATTTGAGTCCAGAAGGATGTTCTCCAGTTTCAGGTCTCGGTAGACAATCCCTAGCTTAAAAAAAAGACATGATCTGTTTATCATTTTGCTTTGTTTTGTTTTCCAAAAAAAGATACAGCTGAAAAACTGCTGTTATTTAATGGCTCCCATGCTTTACTAAATGGAAACTGAGCTTCACAGCTGCATCATCACAGCAGTCTGTGTGAAGTGTTGGGGTTTTAAAACGATTATCTTGGGAAATATATCTCATTAGTTTGATAAACAGTGTAGCATGCAATGAAGAAAAAAAACGAATTAGTTTTGTCTGTTTTGGACCAGGCCAGCAGAAAGCCCCCCGGGCAACACCCCCATCTCAGTAATTGCAGCTGTGCAGGGAACAAGCAAGAAGCAAAAATAGTGCTCTTCCTTCTGCAGTAAACAAAGCCTTGAAGAAATTTGGAGAACACTCCAGCTATTTCTGTGCCCATTAATCTGGCTGGCCTGGATACTCTCCCACTCTCAGAAACAGAGCAGAAGCAATGTGTGATGACAGGGGAGAAGTGACGGGCCTAATGAGGTGAGGAAGGAGCAACTTTTACTCACAGATAGACAAACCATTAAATGACATTCAGTGTACTCCAGGTTTGAAATACCAAACATCAACATGGCAATTAAGGATTTAAATATGCTTATATCGAACATGTGTTGCCTCGCTCCTTACCTGGTGCAAGAGTTCCAGTGCCAGTACGATCTCACCGCTGTACAAAGCAACCTCTTGCTCTTTGAAGTGGACCCTTTGCACCAAGTGTGTGAAGAGCTCTCCCCCATTCACATAGTCTGCAATCAGAGCCTGGCATCAGCCAAAACGCATTGCTTTCTGCAGATGGTTTAGTTTAAGCAACATAACAGCTCTGCTGTAGAAATCAGCATTCTAATACCAAAAACGTATCCTGAATAAACACACCAGCATGAAAGCAGAGCATACTGCAATATGTTAATGACATATTCCAAAAACTGCAAATGTAACTTCATGTGGGGCATATTTACCTGGCTTCAATATTTAGAGGTCTATAGTTTTTTATGGTGCTTCTTGTACATTTTGAATGACATAATTAAATGGCCCATTTCATGAAAAAGCATTTGTTTTTCAGGTTCTTCATTACAAATTATGGTCTTAAAGTTTCAAATCCTACAGAGCACTCCTCAGTCCAACAGTCACTGGTCTCTGCATGCCATGAAAATCAGCACATTAATATAAACTGATCAGTCTTTCCATTAAAACCACCTGCCTAATATTGTTTAGGTCTCCTTATAGCCCCTAAAGCAACTCAAACAGAGTCTATAAGACCTCTGAATGTGTGATAAGGTCTCTGGCACCAAGATGTTAGCAGCAGATCATATAGTTGCAAGGTGGGACCTCCATGGATCAGACTAGTTTGTCCCGCACATGCCACTGATGCTTGACTGGAGTGGATCTGAGGAACTATAGGCTGAGTCAACATCCTAAACTCTTTATCATGTTCTTCAAACCATTCCTGATTATTTAGCAGTATTGGTGGGTACATTATCCTGAGGAAAGAGGGCACTGCCATTGGGGAATATTGCTGCCATGGTGGGGTGAACCTGGTCTGCAACAAAGTTTAGGTGAATGCAACAAAGTTTAAGTAAAATCCATATGAGTGCCAGGACCAATGGTTTCATAGCAAAACATTGTCCAGAGCATCACACTAGTATGCGTTTTCACTAGCATGCTGTCTGCACACAGTGCATACTATGCCATTTCATCCTATCACCCGGCCATCCACATCATGTAAAAGAAGAAAAAATGGGCACTCTGACCATTCTGTAGCAATGCAGCTCCATATCCAGCAACCTGCAATGCACTATGCATTATGATACGTTTCTGTCATTTGTGCTACAAAACCTGTCTGCAGCGTCAGATCAGATGGGTTAGCCCTTGCTCCCCAAAACCATTAAAAGAGCCTTGGGTGCTGTTGCTGGTTCACCTGTAGTCCTTGCCTGGACTTTTAGTAGGTATGAATCACTGATTACCAGCATTACCCCACAAGACCTGCTGCTTTAGAGTTCTTCTGGTCTAGTTTTCTAGCCATCACAATTTGGACTCTGCTGAGTCAGTTCTTGTTACAATGGCACCCCTTGACAAATAATCAATGTTATTCACTTCACCAGTCAGTGATTTTAATGTTGTAGCTGATCAATGTACATTATTGTTATTAAAGATTTTTATTAGCCATAAGAAACCCAAGTTTAATGTAAGATGTAATTCACAAACCAGTAGTATTTTCAGAAAGAGAACTAAAAAAAATTACTAAAAATGTCTAAAAATGAGGTAAAAATCTGGCCACATTAACTGCATTAAAAATGTTTTTTAGAAATATGTGCTCGTTTTCTAAAAATGTGTTCATTAATTTCCCACATGTAGTGTAGTGTTACTGTAACAAACTTCCTTTTGCTCAAGAAGTCTAGCTATTCACCATAACTGCAATGAGCTGTGCTTTACCCAGGTCTTCACAAAGTTTTGACTATTTTCTTCCTCTTTTATACCAGGTTTTATACCATAACTGTGCATTTGGAGTTTCATTTCATTGGTTCAGGGCACAGAACCATTACATCATCAAATGCAAGATGTATCACTATCATTATATGCAGCAACATAATCACAGTACTAGTATTTTGTCCATATTGTGCAGCCCTAGCATGAGAGCAGAAGCTTATAGAGCCTACCCAAGATGAGGTGTAGCTTGGTCTCTGTCTGGAAGGCATAGTGCAGGGTCACGAGGAACGGGGACTGCCTGATATGCTCCAGGACTTGCCTCTCCGTGCGTGTGTGCTCAGCAGTCTTCGCCTTCTGCACAATGGTGGCCTTTTTCAGCACCTTCATGGCGTACAGCTTGCCTGAATCGTGCCCGCTCACCTTGCGCACTAAAAACACTTTCCCATAAGCTGTGCAGATAAGAACAGTGTTTAAGTCTGGATGCACCTCCTAGAAGAGATAGTGAATACAAAACATGCTGGAACTCACCTCCTGTCCCCAGAACCTTCAGCAACTCAAAGTTTTCAATGCCCACGCGTTCCACATGACCGGTCAGGTTGGCTGGGAAAATGAAAAAGTTGTAAAGTTAAATTCAGGCTGAACAGGTGTGATTCCAACCATATAAGAGACCTTAGTTAATAACATTATAGTTACGACAAGCAGTACATATATTAATAAAGGCAAAGACTTGGGTATGGGTATCAAAATGAAAAGGACATTTGTGTCTTTACTACCAGTTACTTCTGCTAGAAAAAGGAACAATCCTCTCATTAAACTGCAGAAGTTTAGAGTATAACTTTGTGATACACACTTCTGTAATTCTGTAATTACATACTAAATTAAATAGTGTGCTAGGCAATGAATTACACTGTCTTATTTAATATGCATCAACAAATTCAAGTCTTGGTTTGTTTAGATTACAGGAATGTATGATATTTTATATTTGAACTATATGCATCAATAACACACAGTACATTCCAATTATAATACAGATGTCTCCTCTTCTACTTATAAACACGTTTTGTTTGTTGAAAGGTTGCTCCATTGTCGAGAACCAAGGAATCAGACGACCAGACAAGTGTTTAATGCATCTAAAAGCCACTTCATGGAAAATTATTAAACTAAGTGCTTATAAAAACAGATATCAGTTGCTAATGGTTATGAAAGCACTGTCTGAGACGTTTACAATAATTTTGAGACAAGCATCAAATGTCGGTTTTATTTTGCCAGAGCTGCACATGCAGAGAGTTGTGAGGCAAGATATTCATTTTTTTTAATTTATAACTATATTAATATTATGAACACTACACATAAAACCAGAAAACACATGGTCTTTTGGATGGTACACCAATCACCTGTAACATTAAAAACCTGCCTAATATTGTGTAAGTCCCCATATGCCTCTAAAATAGCTCTGGCTCATTGACGCACAAGACCTGAGGAGCATTCTGATGAGTGAGGAACCTTTGAAAACTGCTCTTTTGAAGACCTTAATTAGAAATAAAAGTATTAAGACCAGTTGGTAGACTTTAACTTCAGCAGGGGTGAGTGAAGGTTGCGTGACATGTCAAAGTAACATCCACATGAATGTCAGAACCCCAAGCTTCCCAGGAGAATTCTGCCCAGAGCACCACACTCCCTCTGCCAGCTTGCCTTCATCCCATAGTGCATCCTGGTGCCATTTGTACCCCAAGTAAGCTATGAACACACACCCACCTGTCCATGTGATGTAAAAGAAAACATGATCATCAGGCCAGATCACCTACTTCTATTGTTCCATGGCCCAGTTCTGATGCTCACATACCCACTGTAGGCACCTATGGCAGTGGACAGGGAGTCTGCATGGGCACTCGGACTGTTCAGCAGCTATGCAGCCCAACATGCAGCAAGCAGTGTACTCAGACTCCTTTCTGTCATAATCAGCCTTAACTTCTTAACAGCTATTTGTGCTACAAGAGCTATTCTGTGGCATCAGACCAGATGGGCCAATTTCATTACACCCTTGCTGTGGGTGCCCTTGAACCACTTTTGGCAGGTACTAATATTACATACCAGGAACACCACACAAGAAGTGTGGTTTAGGATATGCTCTGTCACAATCATCACAATTCACAATTTGTACCCTTTTCAAAGCTGCTCAGATTCTTATGCCTTGCAATTTTTCTGCCACCAACACATCAACTTCAAAAACTGACTGTTTAATGGTACCTAATGTATCCCAATGCTTGGCACCATTGTCATGAGATAAATAGATATTCACGTAATCTATTAGTGGTTTTAATGATTAATGATCAGTGTAAATAAAACTGGACCTAGTATTTGTATTATACACACCGTGATTCTGGGTTTTATTACCACCACTGTAAAGAAGTCAAATTAAAAACCACTTTGAGGGCACTTTGCTAGCATCACAGCCATTGAATTGTGCAAAATTTTGAAAAATAGGTTAAATTCCCTTTTAATGCCTCTAAAAGCTACTTTATAGAATGTTGTAACACAAAAGCGCAATGTAAAACTGTTGTAAATTTACAGCAGTAACTATGTTCCTTAAATGTACATTACTGAAGTCATATATGGAGATTAAGCCACTTCAGAAGGAAAGATTTGTACAGTTTTAGATAGTATTGAAATGACTGATGTATTGCTGTGATGGTTCTGTTTTAAAAAAGCTTTATTTCTTTATCTACACTTCATTTTACAAAATAATAAAAAAATAAATAAACAGATGGAAACACCACTGCCAGGATATTACTGCAATTTTACAGGAAACAATAACATTTCACAATAACATATCGCATGAACACATTAGTTTATGACAGCTGTTAGATGTTGCATTAAAACTAACTTTATACAGGCACACAGTTGAGTAAAAAAAAATTGGTACCTGTTTATATAATGCATCATTTCACATCTACTTCTTCAGATGTGTCACACAAAACACATCAGTCACTTCTTTCAGTACGATGTAGCAATGAAAGTAGAAAAGATTCGCTTGTCAAGACGATTTCACTTCTCTTTTCTGGAATGAAAATCGGTTTAACTATTCAACAATATCTGCTGTCTTTGATCTTGGCAAGAAGTCTGAAATGTGATGAACTAACATTCAGTGCATAATGCATGCACTGGTGATCCCCCTTTACATAAGTTAGTGCCCGGGGAATCAGTGTTGTAGAGAGGGTAGTAATGAAAGTGAATGAAGCATGAATAATCCTCTGTAACGGTATTTAAGAAAGGCAGGCCTGCATGTTAGTGTACTAACGTGCAGGCCTGTAACTGAAGTGGATGGGTAGTGAGGTCATGTTCCTTCATGTGCCTGTTGTGAGGGTGCCCAGTGAGACGAGCAGATTCCTGCTGTCAAAAGTGCTCCGAGCTTGCACAGATGAGAGTGCTGTGCGCCGCATAAACCACACACTCGCTAATCTCTCGCCACTTTCAACCCCATAACTCTGCACAGAAGAAAAGCGCAAGAAACGCAAGAAAAAAAGCACAAGAAAAAAAGCCGTTATGCATTTCCTCACAAATGAAATGTTAAATTGGTTGTAACTGACAAATGTAAGTAGTCACAAACATGTTCAGCAATTTTTTGTATTTGAGCAAATTCGAATGAAGTAAATTCAAAGCGTTATTGCCGGTAGATCTGTCAAGAAATTTTAGCTGCTGACTGAGTATAATATAAATGACTGCAATGAATCATTTCATAGTTTTTGTTTTATATGAAACTAATAAAAATGACACTGACTAATTTGCTATATTTTAGGTATATTTGTCTAATAGTGAGTATATCTCAGGTATTTTCTTTGCTTTTTGTATATTTTTTATTTGCCTCAACCTAGAAGCTCACATGTTACATTCTGCTGACTGCACTGAAATAAATTTCTAAAAACTGAAAAAAATCACATTCATCTTTAACAGCTGTAATCAGCTCATTTTACTGCGATCAGTTTATGTAATAATTATGATAGTGTTCATTACTGTCAGTTTGTTTGGGACCTTGGAAACTATTAAGGGTTGAAAACTCGATGCTGCTTAAGTTCAGAATCAGAAATGCAGAACCAGGGATCAGACACTGAGGTCACATAGGCTCCTGTGATTGTTAAGTTCTGGCATTAAAAAAAAGCAGTGCTTCTCAAATCATTGAGAAGAAGCAAGTCCACTCCATTAAAGTGCTTACAATCTTCCTTGACTTGCTTGATAAATACAGAGGCAAAAAAGTGTGGTTTTGACTCACGCGGAGCTACTTGAGCATCTGATATTAAAAGGAAACACACTCAGCCTAGTATAAACCACAAGCTCACGAAATAAATGTAAAGCTTGCTTTTTTTTTTATCTCCTCCTTGGCACCTCTCCATACCGCAACAACTCTGATTGGACAACATTTAGAATGTGACACAGTTGTGAGTTAAAGTAAGAGAGTGGATTGCACAACACCCCTTAAGCTTATTTCTGGTCAAGCCCCCCTCTCCTCAGTTATTACTGCTTAATAAAGGTTCCCTAACCACCATTTTTTAAATGGGTTTTTTTTTGGGGGGTGAGGGGGTGGTCATACTTGTCTGGTGACAACCTGCTGCAGAAACAAGCAGAAAAACACTGAAACAAGGAGAGAGATTTAGTGTGAAGTCCAGATTCTAAATACTGGATGGACGTATGAGTATGAGATTTTTCTACTGTGATATGAATTCAATGAAAGGTGTTGCATATGCAGTATATAGTACACATTGCATGACATGACATGAAAAAGTACACTCAAACCTGTCCATAGAGAATGAAAACTGTCATTTGTTACGTCACTATGTAATAAACTGTGTGATTACATTAGGACCTGTTCATATTTGAACTAACTTTTATATATAATGTCTAGTGGAGAGACCTAACAAATGTGTTACTGCCACACAGATGAAGAGAAGATAGGGGAACCTGACAAGGGGATTCTTAAAGGAACCACAAAAGTGGAAGTACTCTCACTTCCATATTTATAGAAATCGACACAAAATAGTTCTCTATTGAAATCATTGAAACAGGATATAGATTAGATGCCGTTTACTTCATTTTATTTTTGATTGGATGTTATATTTTTCTGTATTATTTTTTTTCCCTACTATACTTCTTTTTCTGCAGCTCAAACATTCTCTCATTTTATTTCTTTTATGTTTTACTGATTCTGAACTAAAGGTTTTATCATCTCTGGAAAAAAAAATTACATTTTGTTTCTTTTTACAGTCAATAGTCAAAATTACTATTAAAAACAATTTTAGATTAACTTTTAGTACAGGTTAGGAAAATGTTTCATTTTTTTGATGAACTTTTAATTCAAACAGTGGTTATATGCTTTGGCTAAATAAATACATGAATAGAGGGTAATATGGAAGGTAGACATGTCGCATTCCCTACTGCTGACACCCCCCATAACACTTGGAATATAAGCTTATGGGATCATTTCCTTGGTGAAAACAAAGACTCACAAAAGAAATGGTATGAATCAAGAGCAGATCAGGACAGTTTCATAATAGCACCCGTAATCAAATAAAGTGGCTTGAAGTGTGAACACCAAATGCCAGATGAGGATAATCCAGGTAGAACTGTCAAGACATATTTAGGTAGAACTAAATAAGATATAGACTCTTGAAGCAGAGGGTGACTTAACTCTCCTTAGACCATAGCTGAAAAAACTCCAGTCCACCAAATACAATCTGATATCTACATCCTTTAAAAAGGGACAGTCTTACCTGATATTAATAAAAGGCCAAAAATCGCAGTCACTGGTTAAACACAACTGCTTTATAGATTCTGCTGAAAATGCAAATGTTAAATTTGGCTGATGCTCTTATCCAAAGCATCTTGCAATCATTAGTTACAGGAATAGGATAAGAGCATCAGCCAAATGCCCTTTTTAACATTTCAGTTTTGAGCAGAATCTATAAAGCAGTTGTGTTTAACAAGTGGCTTCAAGGATATAGTGGTAGAAAATGGGAGTTCAAACCTGCCACTTTGTAGTCATTGGGTTCAGAGGCATGTGTTTTACACACTAAGCTACTACCACCTAGGGCTGCACAATTATTTTTATGTCACTTTCTATTTTAAACAAACAGTAAGTGAACAAGGCTTTCAGTTCAAAATGAAAGCTAAAATAATAAAAATAATAAAATAAAATTTACCTAAGATAAAGGGCTTACAAAATATAAACATGCGACTGCAGAGTGCAACCATAAAGTGCAAACAAATGAAAAAAGAAAAGGCACATAGAACAAGGAACAAACTACAGGCCTACAGACTACACACACACACACTTTATCACACACTCTCAACCACGCGCACACACACAGGCACACACTCTCACGCACGCACACACACTCACTCACACACGGTCCTTTTTTAGGCAGCTTACTGAAGCCATGATCTCTCGTTCGCCCTCTGGTGGTTGGCTGAATTATTGTTTGAGAAAGTGTTTGATCTCATGTGCAGCAGAGCTGCTATTCAAATCGCTGACGATCATCTTAATTTAATTGTGGCAGCCAAAATCGTGATCGTGAATAAAATTCGATTGTTTGTGCAGCCATACTACCACCCTGATATGTAAATTGCAGATACGATGTATGAACTTAGATTATGTAAGAACATATGAATGTAGAATGCAGACTAAATAGGTTTTTTTTTTACTGAAATAGCAATATTGCAAAAGCTGCAACTTCAATGGTATCTAACATTATTCAATGTTGTCTTAACACTTTAAGTGGAAACTTTAACCTGATAACACAGAGCTGTGAACTGGCAGTCTGGTACTCTATATTTAGCATTCAAGCCTCTAGCCTGACAAAAGTGGTGGTACTCTTTGGGGGAAAAGGCATGAAGCTTAATTCATAGAAAATAAACACATTTAAATTTCAACTGCTATATTGGCCATGTTATATTTGATAAATTATCTCAAATTGTTTAGCCCTACAAATCAGTTAACGGCATAAAATTCATCTTGAGATTACAGCAATTCAAACTTCACAGAAATGTATGACCTCTGATTTCTTCACTGTGGTCGTATAAGAACGAGGAGTAAATAAAAGCAGTTTTATTTACTATCCAAAATGAGCAACAGAACTACATGTGTCTTTTTCTTTGAGATTTAATATGTAGTGTCGATACCAGTAAAATAATGGTAAATCTGAGATATTTGAGTATTCCACCATTAAGAACAGCACTCCAAAAAATACCCTTTAGGACAAATCCTTTAAAAACAGTCATGAACCAGTGTCTCAGGCATATTTGTTCTTAATGCATGCAACAACTTTCAGGCAAGCAAGCTTTTAGAGGCATTAAATGCTTTGGATGTTTGGTTCTTTTCACACTGTTCTTAAAAAAAAGGAAAAAAAGAAAGAAAGAAAGAAAAGCCCTGGTCTTAAATCTGGAGAACAGAGCTTTTTCTTCTACATATTATAGTGATCCCAGGAGAAATTACTTGAGTCCTCTGCATTTTACCCATTCACCAAGTTAAGAAGCGGACAGCAGTAAGCAGTGTGTGAAGATAGAACCTTGCTCAAGTGTACCTCAGTGGTGCCACTGGCAGTCCTGGGATTCAAAACAACATCCTATCTCACTTGCCTCTCTACCTCACTGTATCTCTCCTCCCTCTCTACCTCGCTGTCTCTTACCTTTGTTTACATCTTAACTGTTTTATTATCAAGACAGGTTCTGAAAAATTTGTGAAGTAT
>JBBPCW010000001.1:35485112-35497207 GCA_037974425.1 Phenacogrammus interruptus
AAACCTCTCGCAGTTCAGCACTGTCCTTTGTACCATTTCATGCTATTCATTGGACCTGAACTGTTTGAAATTCAATTCAATTAAGCTTGAAACATTGGGGTGTTCTAAAACTTTTGACCGGTAGTGTATACATATGCGATTTTTAAAATTTAATTAAAAATTATTTACCATATACTATGCCAAGCACTATTTCATTGTTTAAAATAAAATTCAGACCTGACTTTAATAGTTCAATAGTTCGACATTTCTGTATGCTATGACAAAAGAGAAGTTGCTATTTTGTGATTACATAAATTAAATAACTATGATCTAAATGCATGCAATCAAAGTTCAGAGTAGTAGCATTAAAGTGTAGAGTTAGCATTTAACGGATAAGTATAAATGATTATTATGCTTAAAAAATATAACGAATAGAATTATGTTTTGCAAAACATCCGTGGAACATCATTTTCATCAAGATGTTTTCTAATTCTAGCTAATAACTGCTATAGCTAGCATGTAATGCTAAATGCTAGCATAAACAATGAAATGCATTTGTGGCTTTGGTACTTGTTTACAATAAGTATATTATATTTTTGGGACCTTTCGCCCTTTTTCTCTACTTTTAATGACTTTTCTTATAGAACTTGTGCACAGACTTATACAGTACTATTCATTTCACAGATCAGTATAATGCAATGACAATAATTACCTATTTTCTTTAAACCTGTGTATATTGATGTGACTTCTTCTGAGCTGCCCACTGCTACCAGGTCTTAAGCATTGAATAGGAAAAGAAAACATTTTCCAAAATGCATGACTTTGTTTCATCTTTTGCTTTGTAAAATCTCAGTCCTGCCAGAAGGTTCGGTGTGTGAGATTGAGAACCAGAATGGGGTTGTGACACTCAGACCCCTCCCGCAGAGCCGCTGCATGGTCAACGACAGAGAGGTCACTGAACCCTGTAGACTTGCACAAGGTAAATAAATACAACTGTATACATAAACACACAGATACATTTCAAACATTTCATACATACATAAAGAAGCCTGAAATATAAGCTCTATTAATGAATGTGTACAAGTAATGAATAAACAGTGGGGAATGTGGAATATGACCTGATGCTTTCATGGTCCTTTTCTTTTCTAAGGTGCAGTAATAACATTAGGAGTCCGCAAGTTTCGCTTCAATCATCCTGCAGAGGCAGCTGTTCTGAGAGAGAGAAGACGGGTACAATCAAATGTTCCATTTTTTACTTGAGTATTAGAAATATCTAGGCATTTACATGTGAAATTCACACATATTAGAACTGTATGGTATTCCCTTAAACACAATAGAGCAAGATGTATTTTAACATAATGCCACCTGCTGGTATTAGCAGGAAATGATTTGCCAAATAAACATACTTATTTTCTTTCTTTTATTGATCAAAAGAGTACCATCAAACGTATGCAAATATATGATGATGAAGCCCAATTTTGTTTCTTTACAGACCAGTGAAGCAGATCTGTTTTCCTCCATATCCACTGGCTCAAGGTAAATGCAATTACACAATTAACTATTGTTCCTTCTCTGATCTGCTGAACATTTCTCTGGGGGATACATTCAGAACCAGCAAAGAAGAATCAGAATACTAGTAGATATACAAGGTTAAAAGTAGAAGAATGTGACTCAAGTCTGTGATGCTAGTGGAAGTGTTGGACCAATAACGAGCTCTCCAGAGTACCATTATCTTGTTTATACAAAACTGAACTGGTTACTTGGTAACTGAGGGACGCTGAATGTAGGCAAGCCACATATACTGAGTTTGGGGTGTTGGATGTCTGTTCATATTGGGCTTTATTTTTCTTTTTATGTGTTTAGGGCAGGGGGAGCCAGTGGTCAAGACTTCAATGACAGATCAGCTCCCAGGCAACAGCTGGAAGAGCAGCAGCGTTACGTGGAGTGTCTGCGGGAGGAGATCCAGGTGGAACAGAGACGAGCTGAGAAAGACCTGGAAAGAGAACAGGCCCATCTTCGACAGCAGCACACAGAGAGTGAGTAGCATGCAGGGTGTACAATTCAAAATACAGTATTTCATTTAACGGAAAAAAAATCAATTTAATGCCTTCTAATTATTAAAGTAAGTTTTAAATAGCTTCCCATTATATATATGTTTAATATGCCATGAATTATGGAGATAACTGCTGCTTCATTGTTAAGTCAGAGATCTTTTAATAATTCCTTCATTTTACAAAAAAATGAAAATGAATGAATTTGTCAAATCCATTGAACCATCACCCATATTAACTTTTCATGTTAATACAGAAACTGTCTTGTCTGTGCCTTGCAGTCCAGCAGTGGATCCTGCAAGAAAAGAAGCGTCTTGCTGCCATCAGGGACAAAGACACGCTGGAATCAGGGGTGCAGACAGATCTTATTCCTCTGCCTATACTGACTGGTGGCAATCAAGAAACACAGGATGGGGGTGATGAAGAAACAGTGAGTCCATCACTGATTGTGGGAGTTAGGAAACAGGTTGTGCAAGAAGAGCTCCTGAAACATCACGCGCTTCGAAGAACTGAGATTCGCATTCGCCGCAAAAGGCTGCACTACCAGCTGGAGAGGATTGCTCGTAAGCGACACCTGCTAGAAGCAAAGCGAGAACTTCAGAGGCTAGAGAACACCCTTCCACTTGGAGTGGACGGACCTTCGTCTCCTGAGTTAGGGTCGCCCTCAAAGTGCAGAGGACATCCAGTGGCCTTGCGAAGGCATTCGTTTTCTGCTGATCTTTTGTCTCGACTTTACCCTCAGCACACGCCCATTTTCAGGTAAGTGTAAAGTGATCATTTGTCATACATGAACACACCACAGCATACAGTGTGAACAGGTAAGATAATAAGTAAAAAGTAAAAGCCAATTGAGAAAAGGCCATCATGGGAAAAGTCCACTGTTGAGGAAATGGAATAAAAAATGTGGGATTTCATTCACGTAAAAGAATTACCACAAAAGCGCAAATCTTCAAATCACTTAATATTTTTTTCCCTTATAGACAATTTCTTAAGAGGAACAGATCATCAGAGTCCACGTCATCCTGCTCTGAGTTTACCTGTCCCAGGAAATGGCTGTCTGATGAATGTCTACCTGATCAGAAGACTAGAGGCCGATCTAACACTATGCCCTCGAGATATAATCAAAAGACCTCAAGTAGGATTGGGTCCTCTGAGAACCTCAAAATCTTGCTAAAAAAGGAGGGAACGTGTGATGGAATCACGGAACAAAAAACTCATGCATCTAAATGTGAATCTTTAATCTGGAATTGTACAGGAGATCATAATATATCCTCACCTTCTGCACTGGATTCAAATAATACAGACACCAAAAAGGTACTACCAATTATAAAACAATCAAGTACACAAAAGAGTTCACCAAAGGGAGGAAAAGGTTTCCCCCATAGTAAGAGTAAAGGCTTGGAGACAATCCGCAAAGCCCTTTCTCGATCAGTTGGCTCTGGAATAAAGACCGCTTTTTCAAGGGTCTTCCGGAAGCCTCCTTTAGGATTGCGAAGTGGCAGAGGTGCCAAAACTGCTAGCAGAGCAAAATCTCAACTTTTGGCGGAAGGAAGCAAAGACCAAGTTTTGAAAGACATGGAGTCCAAGGAGCAGAAATGCACTATTAAATCAACAAAGTCTTGTGAAGGTTTGGAACATCTAACCTCCATTAAAGACGAGAGTCACAGACGTTGGTGTAGTGCCGAGGCCCTGACAAATCAAACCAAGAACTGGGTCAGGATACAGCAAGGGCTGATTGGATGCATAGAAAACAATCATGACGAGATCGATTGCTCTTCAGACTGTGACAGTCTTTTCTCAGCAGACTCGCTCTCATCAGCTTACGCCAGAGCTTTGGCCGAGCAGCTTCAGCAGGAGGAGCCAAGCGAGGCAGAAAGTGAGGACAGTCAGATGTCTGAGGACTCTCTGGTCATGGGGAACAGTGGTAAACACATTACTGCAAGGCCAGCACTGAAACCCAGTTACACTCTGAGTCAGAGTTTCCTTCCCTCGTCTAGCCCTCAATCAATCATAGCTACAGAAAAAGCCAATCAGTCCAAAGAAATGCCTGCAGAAATTTTCTGGAGCCAACATTTTAATGTTAAGCCTGGAAGACAAAATGAGCCTCAAGGAGTAAAGGAGGCTTCACCCATTTCAGAGTTGGTGTTTGAGTCCAGACCCTCCAGTGATGCCAGTGTCCAGGAGCCAGAGAATTTATATGCACTTACTGATGCATGGTCCTCTACTGACGCAGCAGATAGTCCACGAAGCCACAGAGTCTCTGAGGGCTTGTTGAAACGAGCACTACACAAGCCAGATGAGAGTAGCAGCAGCCAAAGACCAGATAGCCTAGATCGATCTGGTTCAGTGATTGAAACTGAATGCCAAAGATCATCTCATTCTGATTCTGCAGAGCATCAAGATGAAAAACGAAGTCTCACATTTTCTCAATTGGAAACAAACTTGGATTCTTCTTGGGGTGTTGCTGACTCAACTCCATGTTCCACGCATGAAAGCACACTATTGCATGAAAGCAATGGACTGTTGAGTAATTGTATTACACAGTGCATTAGCGAAGAGCCTTTTATCATCGAGAACATGGCAAGTAGTCTTCAAAATGACACATGCACGAATTGTCAAGTTCCACCAAAATCGCTGGCAATGGAAGCTGATGGGACCAAAGAGAGTGATGTCATGCCAGGTTTTTCGGAATGCTTCCCAGATAAATCCCTTCATATGGACATGCAAAGCACTACAGCAAATCAAACTGTCTTTGATAAAGAGCATACCATTTCCTCAGGTTGTGAGCGTTTCTTGACTGAACTCTCTTTTGACTGTACAAAACAAGAGCACCAATCAAAACATGAAATTCAGTGTGGACAAAATGTTCATTTTAATGCTTCTGAGCTAAGCAGTGGCCCTTCCAGAAACACGAATAGCACCTCAAAACATAATGGACAACATGCATCTCAAGAATGTTTCCATTGTAATAGTGCTCTCCAGACTGTTTTAAAACATACTAATATCCAGCCCTCACAGGAAGATCGTTCAGTAATCCAGAGTTTGGAAGTAGATCAGCAATTGTCATGTGAATCTCGAAGCAGAACTGAAGCTAAACACCAAGAAAAAGCTGAGAGTGATGGAAAAAATATTCAAGATCAAAAAGTGTGTGAGTTGTCTCAAGAGATCTCTATCACTAGAGATACAGAAGATCACACTCTGAATACGAATATCAAGTTGGAAACAACTGAAGTAGCTGATTTGTCAAATCACTGTTATGTCGAGCCAGATCATGACGTTTTACATGCACCATATAACTGTTCAGGGATAAGAAGTGAAGATTCTCCTCATCTGCCGCCAGACAATTTGAAAGTTTCAAGGAGATTGTGTGTAGAAAGTCTTGTTCTAAACGTTTTAGCTGCTGCAGAGAATGAAAGTGGATTAAAGCTTGACAGTACTAGCATCAAAGACCCGGTAAATTTGTCACCAGTGAAAAAAGACGTGTCATCCACTGTCTTTGAGCAAGACTCTGGAGCGCCGTCAGTGAAGAGAAACACTGTAAACCACAACGATAATAATTCTGCTCTTAGTGATGGACCTGCATTTACAGACCACAAACATGACATTACTATACAGGAGGTGAAACATGAAACAGCCCCTGTTCAAGCTGCAGAAAGAGGAACGTTTGATGACGGAAAGTTTCAAAAGATTGGCCTCGCGATAAACGAGGAGATTTCGGAAGTGGTAAAGGAACACCTCAGTATGTCTCTGAATGTGGATACGGAAGACCTTAGGGGAGAACCACAGACAAACAGCTTAAGATCTCCAGCAGCAAGGTCAGCTGATGTTAACATTCATGAAGTTACTTTGGAAAGTTCACAAAAAGAACTTTGCCAAATATCCCCATGTGTGACTGAGTCTCTTACTGATGATAGCTCCGAAGTGAACAGGGCACGTCTTCAAGGAGATGATTTTGTGAAAAATACTTCCACAGTAAAAGAAATTTTACTAGACGTTCCAGAGATTAGTTTCAGTGGTACCTGCTCTTCTCAGTCAGTACAGGATTGTACAGTAGATTGCATTACTTTACCAACTGACAATCAGCTTGATTCTTTAAATACTGGCTGTCAAAATGGTCTCAAAGTGGTCATGGACAGAAGCACACCCTCTCAGCTGTCAGAGATATCTGCTTATTCGCAAAGTCTCAAAGTTACTCAGGACTCTGAATATGTAACATGTTCTAACACTGCAAAAGGTGAAAAAGAGGATCAGTGCATGCTGTGGAAAGCAGATCCTGCATCCATCAGCAACGATTGTGATAACGCCACTCATACAAGTATCTGCGTATGGTCTGAAGACTGTGAAGTTAGTCTACCATCACTGTTACCTCTTGTAGGAAGCACCTTTGCAGAGACCTCAGTTATGCCCAAAGAAAGTATTCAGGTCGTTGGTCCTGTGGAGGAACACATTGCTTCAGAAATGCGTAAGGAGGTACCTAACATTAAGTCTATGGACATTAGCGAAGGAGATTTGACTGCAAAATTTCAGCAAGTCATGGAAGTCAGTACTGAGTTTAAGACAGACCTTTGCCACAAAGCAAGTGAACGTTTTGAGACCACTGATTCCAGGCAGTTTAACAAACTAGCACATCAAGAATGTGCTCCTTTGGAAAGAAATGGACATCACCACTTCATCAACACACAAGATCAGCTTCATAGTGAGCAGATCACAACTGCTTCTAGCAACATTATTAATGGTAATGACAGAGATAACAAACCAGTGGCTCTCAAAAACAACACTTGTTCTGGAGACGTAAATGAAGACATTGCTGTTTGTAAACCAGGCCTAATCAACTCCTGTGCTTTATCAAGGTCACAGAGTAATGATCAAACCTACACCAAACAAAGAGTCACTATAAATGGAACAACTTGCAGCAGTCTTCAGACAGTAGATAAGTCAGTCTGTGAAGATGATCGCAAGGTTCAACAAACCAAGGTTAAGGGACCTTCTAGGAATAATCAAGGTGAAGATACACTAAAGCTTACAAGCCACCCTCAAGTTCAAGCGTCATCCATCCACAAGGACACTGGAGTTTTGGCAAAAGGAGAGACACAGATGGAGGTGAGAGAGACAAATAAACCTGGCCTTAACATTTCAGCTGTTTCTGAGAACAGTAGACCTTTAAATTTAAACCTAAAAGAATATAAACATAAAACTGAACCGAAGGCTACTGGAAGAGTAGATCAGACAAGAATCCCTGGTGCAAGTGTAAGCAGCAGCAATGATGACCAACAAAGAGTAAAGCCAAAGAAATACAGACGAGCCCATTTTAGTGCCCCTCTGAGTTCTTCTACAGACTCAACACCTGATTCATCCTTTGATGAGATTCCTAAAACCAGAGTTCATCATTGTAGCACAGCCACTCGAACCAAACCTGGCACAACTGCGTTCGGAAGAACGAATGTTGTTGCTCAAAACAGAGCAGGGAGTCTCTCGCCTGATGTAAAACATGCACCTTTGTCCTCACTAACTAGTCCAAAGCCAGTAAAGTCAAAATTAGGAGAAAAGGTCTATCTTCGGGCTGGCACTGGAGCAGAGGACACCATATGTGGCAGCACTGATATAGCACTGAGGAAGAGTGGTCCCAGACTAGGGCAGCCTCATCTCACTCAAGAAACATTTAAAATTCAGGATTCCCTGGTAAAGAGTGATGAAGTGGTTGATGAAACACGGAGCAATTTGTCTAAACATCCTTCATATGAAAATAATCCGGAAAAATCTCAAATGCTTGAAAATAGTCCTACATCAAATAGGGAACCTGTGCTGCATTTTACATCAAGTGATATCAACCCATTTATTCACAGAAGGAAAGGTGAAGAGTCGCTGAAAGGTGTGCACAAAAATCAGGCATTCGGAAGTGCTGTCAATATATCCAGCCAACTCTCTCAATTAGAAAGCTGTGACAAGTGTATAACCAGATGCTGCAGTGTGGACAATGGGTTGAATGTCCAGAATTCTCCTTTTAATTCTCATTTGAGCACTTACGCGATTAAAAAGGGGCTTTCCAGCACATTAAGTAGTGTTGAAGATTCCAAGGAGCACATTTCCACAAAGTCCCAGCTGAAGGAAGTGTGTCAGACCTCTTCTGTTTCTAGTCATCAAACATTAGCGGCTTCAAGTGGTGACTCTTGCAACGATACCTCAGACTTAGGCCACAGCTCAAGCCAAGTTGATGAAATCGTACTTGTCTACTCTTCTGAACAGGAAACTCAGGAGAGTGGTTGTCTGAGATCAAGAACATGTAACCATGGCACACAGACAGTCACGCTTGACGAGGACATGAAGAAGATAAGTAGGCACAGGAGGAGCAGCACCCAGGTTCATGTGTCTAAACAGGCACCTGGAATTTCAACCACGTGGACGAGTCTACAGAATATGTCTGAGCACCTCTCTGAGTTGATTCTAAACACATCTGACCTTCTGGGAAATATTCAGTGTATGAGAACAGGGGATAGGGTTGTTAAAAATGAGCCTCCACTCAAAAACTGCAGCAACGCTTCAAAGGTCCACTCTGCTGAGCATTGTAGGAGAGATGGCTCCACCCAAACTGCTGTTGATATTGGTGTTCAAACTGAAGCTCTCCCCAAAAGCCAGTCAAGGCAGAATACTAGAGCTCATGAAGTCAATGTTATCGTCAGAGTGATTGGCTCAGATGCTTGCAGTGATTCAAAGCAAGGTGGCGTCAAGTGCTTTAGGGGCCGATATGAAAACACACAGAGCTTTGAAACGATTAAAAGTATGCCTGACTTGCATCCTGAATGCTCACCTCCAGCTCAATTGGACAGAAAGTTTGAAGTTTTGGCTCCAAAGGTACTCTCCCTAGAAAATGTTGTACCACATCAGAACAACCCCAAACCCAAGCCCTTAACAGCTAACACTGTAGACCATCAAGGTAGAAAGTCTTCCAACTGTGTTGGAGTCTGTGCCCACAGCATTTGCACTTCTGATATATTGGCAGGAGAGAATCAGGCACTTCCAAAAACCCTGAAACCAAAGAATTGCCCTGATAAACAGGTACTTTTTATGGATCGTGCCTCATCACCTATTCTCACTGTGGATTTGTCGAGTTGTTCCATGAAAGGAAAAGCAAAGTCTTCTCAGCGGTTATCAAACCACAAAACAATTATAATTCACAATCCCACTGAAAAGCAAGTCTTAAGTACCCTCAAAAATCCAAGCAAACGAATGTCCACTGAAACTAAAGCACCGCATCCAAGGGGTGATTTTTGCACGAATCACAATGAAAAGGTTTGTAAAGCAACATCAGTTTCATCTGTGTCTCATGGAAACTTCTGCGACCTTGATTGTTCAACTAGAGATGGATACGACGGATACTCTACAGAGAGTATGTCTTTATCTGACAGATGTACACAATATGAGGAAAAGAAGTTACTTAATGGAGTTCACAAGCGAGGAGTGAGTCAACCCATTTTATGTAGTCCCCCATCTCCTAGACAATATTCCTCAGTTAAACACAGGAAGCTTGAAGGTAGTAGCCAAAAGATATTTCAGTCCTCAACACCTGTCAATCAAAGCTACAGCAGCGTAGTAGAGTATATCCACAGAGACGCTCAAGATTCAGCCAAGTGCTGGAGTGATTTGCGCAGAAGTAATCTCCAATACCAAGAGGAGGATTTGCTGTCACTGGCTCCAAGCGAGTGCAATACAGACGTCCTTGTCAGCATCAATCCACTTGCTGAAACCAGTCCTCCCAAAGAGGACCAGTGGGTTCCAGAAGACCTGCCAGTGCACAACAAGTTTACCAACTGGTCAGGCATCAACCAGCATCCTCCAGCAAGGCTCAGTAATGAGTGCAATCCAAGCACAAACAAAACAAAGCAACTACAATCAGCTGAGTCCAGGCATAAACCAGAGGTTTTGGAAGGAACCAATAGAAAGACAAGGGAAATTGAGAGACTGAGGAAAGAACGGGAGCAGGTGCTGGCCTCTGTGCATCTGAACCAAAGTCCTCAACATCTGAGTGTAGAGCTTACAGAAGCCAAGTTAAACTATGGCCTGGGGGAAACAGACACTCTTCTGAAGATGCTACAGTCCAGCCCCAGAGAGGAGCATGCCATCTCTACCAAACAGCAGCTGTATAACAGGTGTGTATTTTTTGCTGAAATCTTGCAAAATGTGAAAACTAGCCTCAACTCGCCAGAATTTACCAACAGCTCTAAGACTGACCATGTCAGATCTGCTTTATAGTCTCAGGAAATAACGTTGTGTCCAGATTAAAATGCAAAAGTGTTTGACTTGTATTAGTGTCTGCGATATAGAAGCTTTAAAGCATATTGTGCTAAATGCAGGATTTTTACAGTTTAGTTTAAGGTTTAAGCAATAATATTAGCAATAATAACTATTAGCAATAATAATGATTAATAGTGAACCATTAAGTGGAAATGTCACAAAGGCACTCTGCCCATTCAGGAAGGAGGAGGCGCAGGTGCAGATTCCCATGACCAGTGAGGTTTTTATTGTAAACACAGCACAAGAAGGCACAAGGGCCAGAACTTAAATAAAATGCAGGAATCCTGAACTGTCTTACTCAGAAATACACTGCAGTGATTTTTTATATTAAATATTACATTTAGTTTTTTTTCTGATAAATAACAATAATGTGGTCATAATGCAAGGTCTATATCGTAATATGTGCTCCAATTTCTGTAATAGAAATTGATTTCTACAGCTAATAGTCAATATGTTCTGTATCTTCAGACACAGAATGAGTATCGATGGTTTGAGGAAAGAGAGAGAAGCGCGTATTCAAAACTGCCGCAGAGCTCGAAGTCTAAGCCCCAGTAAGCACCCAAACTCATCAAAGCATCAGACAGAGAAGAATCCGGGACCCTCAGATCTACCAAGCCGCCGGAGGGAATATCTGCAGCAGCTTCGTCAAGAAGTAGTGCAGATGAGCAGGTGAACTACTGTATTAATCTCTCTGTTGCAACATCTGAATGGCCAGTCAACACAACAGCAGTATCAGTGTATAAGCTGTAGACGTTAGCTTGATTTTTGTAACTGAAATATACTATGATACGATGTTACTCGTACAACATTGCGGTCATCATTTAACATAATTTTCCCAATATTTTGAATGGAAAAAAACATTTAATGAAGAAAATGACTATATTCAGTTGTACCATAATGACTAGAGCTGGGAAGCAGAAGGACTGATGTTATATGAACATGCTCCATGATGCACACTGTCATGTTTGCATTGCTATATCATGTTTCAGTGCATTGTTACACCCTTAATTAAGTGCTTATTAACTAACCTTAATTCATCTCAGTGATTTGTTGTTGGCCAATGAGGATAACTTTTAAATTGGTTAATGACTTTTCAGTAGGGATCTATATTGATAGAATCTAAAAATAAATAAATAAATAAACATCTATTCCTAGAGTTCCAGATCCACCAAGAAGAGAGGGTCAGTGTCCCTCTGATATTGAGCTCCTGCTGCGAGACTACAGCAGAGCCAGAGAGGAGGCAAGGACGGAGATTGCCCGAGCGCGAGAGCGTCTTCGTGAGAGGACCGAGCAGGAGAAAAGGAGATTACAGCAGCAGGCTCTTGCACAGGCTGTAAAGGTGCGTGTTAAAATATCTCACACAAACAAAGCATATTTGCATTAGGACCATGGGATATTGTTGTCAGTGTTTGCATTTGTTCAATATTAATGTATTTGTTTTTAGTAATGCACTGCATTTAATATAAAGCTGTGGTTTGCACATTAGTGTTAATGCCCTACACTGGATGGTGTAATTTTTTTCCCCTGTTGCTCTTGTAGGATGACCTGAGACTTCACACACGTTTCAGCAACAGCACATTATGCACTGGTTCCAATCTAAGTCTCTCTTCTGGACCTACATCTGGCTATAACAGCAGCAATGCAGCTTTATTGACTTCACCATCTATACAGGTGAGCCTAAGGGTGTACTCACACTAGACACGGTTGCCCTGAACCGGGCCCGAGTACGATTGTCCCCCCTCCCCACTCCCCCTCTGGCCCGCACTCACATTAGAT
>JBBPCW010000001.1:35512076-35522572 GCA_037974425.1 Phenacogrammus interruptus
CTTGAATTTCAATACAAACAAACAGAAAACATGGGGTGTTCTAAAACTTTTGACCGGTAGTGTACATCCTTTACCATTTTTGAGTTGGTCTTTCACCATTTATTTAGTTCTCTCTCCTCACACTTTTTCATGTGACCTGTGATCCTGCAGATGACTGAGAATCAGGTGAGAGATCGTGCGCGGGAGCTTGAGGAGCTGCAGGAGGCCGTGCAGCAGCATGGCCCTCTAAGAGAAGACCAGCCTGAGCTGGAGGCCGAGCAGCAGGCCCTGCAGAGTGATTTTCAGCAGCTCCTCACACCTCTGGCTCAACGCAAAGGCAAACTGGAGGCAGTCAAAGCTGTGTACCAGTTCTACAGAGACCTGGCAGATGAAATAGTGAGTTTGAATTCACTAGCACTAAATCACATGCTTAACTGAATGGGGCTTTTGCTTGACCCTTTTTCTTTTGTTTATCGCTACTTTATGTGCAATATCATGTGCCGTTTTCTAAATGGGTGCTAACTCACTTAATTACTTGCAATATCTCATGTGCGATAGTCTTCATGTGCAATATTCCTACTTAGGTCAATATTACTTTTATATTACTCAATATTTCTACTGATTTTCAATAATTTACTCCAAACTACCATTTGTGTCTGTAGTTTTTCACTATGTTACTTATATGTAGTATTTATTAGTGCTGGGCATATTTATGGTTTACACAATGCCTGTTTTTATTGTGTAAACCATAAATATGCCTCCAACTGTTCTCCCAGATCACTTTCATTTCATTTGGAACTCAGTTTAATACATTACCCTTAAAGAAAATGTAAATATTAACCTGAGGTTTAAATACGGAAAAGTCAGGAAGAGAGAGAGACAGAGAATAAGAGAGAGTGAGAGAGAGAGTAAGAGAGAACGAGAGAGAGAGAGAGAGAGATATAGAGAGAGAGCGAGAGAGAGAGACAGATACAGAGAGAAAGAAAGATTATCGCATGAACTAGAGAGAGACAGAGAAAGGGAGTGAGAGCGAGAGAGAATGACAGAGACAGAGAGAGAGAGAGATGATTCGCACGCACGCGCGTGCACGAGAGAGAGAGAGAGACAGAGAGAGAGAGAGAGAGACAGAGAGTGCGAGACAGATCTAAAACGGGCGCGATCCGGAAAAGTCATGAACCAGAGAGAGAAAAAGAGAGAGAGAGAGAGAGAGAGAGAGACAGACAGAGTGTGTAAATCCATGCTAAAATATTAAGGTGAAAGTCATCATAGTTTGCGTAGTATAGACCCAGCTCCCAACCCAACTTTGTGAATAGATTAACGGCGCGATAAGAGTCTCGCGATAACGCAGCGCGGCCCAGCACTAGTATTTATACCAAACACCTCTGTATATGGTGTAGGGTATTCATATTGAACTTTATTCTTTTCTGCAGTTTATTTAGATTTAATTTAGACTTTATATTATATTGTTGTATCTGTGTGACTTTGCACTCATTACATAAGCCAGAATCCATACAGTTTTCTGATGCTGATTCTGATGTTTTAGCTCTGGGTTGAAGAAAGACTCCCGATGGCCATGTCACAGGAACATGGAAACGATCTTCAAACCGTTCAGCTTCTCCTGAAGAAAAATCAGGTGAACTTTCTCTTTCAGTTCATGCAGCTTCAGTTCTTTTGTGGGTTCGAACCACATCATACTGGTTTGATCTTGTCTACATTAACCATCTTTGACCCAGCACAGACTCTCCAGAAGGAGATTGAAGGGCATCAGCCACGTGTTGATGAGGTGCTTGAACGTGGTCGGCGCATGATGGCCGCGGCAGAGGGAAGTCCGAAAGCAGAGCGCATGTCTGAGGAAGTAAAGAAGTTGGAGGAGGTGTGGGCACGGCTGCAGGACGAGATGGCAAAGCGACGCGCTCGGCTTAACAGCTCCAACGAAGCCCAACAGTACTACAATGATGCAGATGAGGCTGAAGCCTGGGTTGGCGAACAGGAACTCTACATGATTCCAGATGAGAAAGCAAAGGTGTGCCCATAAAGGAACATTTTGCTTTATTATTTAACTATGTTTAATTGAAAATACACTCCCATTCAGATTAATATAACAATCAGTGCGCTTCATAAATTTCAAATAAGAACACATTTCAATACATTTCAAATAAGCTATAGAATTATTTTAAAAACTACAAATCTGTGAATGAGATTACAACAAAATAAACAGGGGTGCGCAAAGTACACGAACACTAAAAGCAAAAAAATATTCCTGGTGAAATATTACATGAGTAAAAGCACAAAAGCGCTTTTAAAAGCTTGTAAAACTTAAAAGTACTATGAGTTAGCGGCACCATAGACCGCTTTCATTTATTCATCAAATGTAACTATTAAAATAATGTAATCATTTCTTTTGATACATTTAAAAACACTTCCAGGAATCAGACCCCATCTACCTTCTGCACCCGCCGACTCATCCCTGTGCTGTTCTGGACATGTTCACTTAAAGAACTTCTGTTATATTGAACCTTCAGCTGCAGAACACACATGAAGTTCTATAATCTGTATCTGTTATCACCCAAATGAGGATGGGTTCCCTGATTGAGTCTGGTTCCTCTCAAGGTTCTTCCTATCGCCATCTTAGGGAGTTTTTCCTCGCCGCTGTCGCCGTCACTCTCGGCTCATCAGAGGCATTTCATTCAAACACACATTTATTTCACATTTATTTCATTTTGTAAAGCTGCTTGGTGACAATGACCATTGTTAAAAGCGCTATATAAATAAAATTGAATTGAATTGAACTTTACTTTTACAGACAAAATACTACCTTTAATCATGCAGTGATAAAATCTTACGGCCAAAACTTGACAAAAAATGATCCGCTTTGGTCCACAGGATGAGCAGAGTGCTTTGCTCATGTTGAAGCGTCACTTGATTCTGAAGCAGGCTGTGGATGACTATGCAGACTCCGTCCAGAAGCTTGCTGACCGCGCTCAGAAGATGTTGGCTGAGGAGCATCCAGAAGGGTATGCCTGTCTGAAAGCACATTAACTGTGATATATTTCCTCCCAAATGGAGTCTCACAGTGTTTTTCCTTTGTTTCATGTTTTTGTCTGCAGGGAGGCCATCATCAGGAGACAGGGTCAGGTGGACAAGCAGTACGCAGGGCTGAAGGAACTGGCAGAGGATCGTAGCAAGAAACTTCACCACACTTACCATCACTTCCTGCTAAGCCGGGAGGTGGAGGATCTGGAGCAGTGGATTGCTGAGCGTGATGTGATTGCCTCATCACAGGAGATGGGCCAGGACCTCGACCATGTCACGGTACTGAAGAACACACACAAGGGCCAAAAGCATAATAAATAATGATGAAAAGGTTCATATAATTAGTGTGATTGTATCATAGAGAGAGGGGACAGTTAAGTCATCTTTAAAATGTGTGGTGGAGTGTCTGTGACGTAGTGGGCATAAAGTATGGAAAAGAAAAATAGCGGAAAAACATAAACAGAGCGAAACAAACATCAGAGTCATAAACAGACACTAAAGCTCAGTTCACTGTTTAATAAAAATAATCAGCCTGAGAATGCAGCTCCTCCTTCAGCCGTCCAGACCCATAAATGGCTTGGTAAAAAGCAGCAAGTTTACGCCCTCTAGTGGTACAGCAGTAAAGTACCACGCTGAATTAGAAGACCCATGGTGTAAGCAGTTTTCTTTTTTTTAACACATATTTTTTGCTCATAAAATCAGCTTTTACTTGGCTTTATATTAACCATGCAATCACACATTGCAATTTCTTGTAGACAAGCATCTAGTTCTAACTGACCAAGCACAGATCTGGTATTGAACCACTTGTTCATATTGTAATTGGCTCACAGGCTAAAATGTCAGTGTCTTAAGCTTAAAACTGCATGAAGGCAAACTGTTGAGTACATATATGAAAACATTTGGAAATACTCTTTTTAATTATATAAAATCAGTGTATTATATATGATGCCAGTGCTGTCCAACTTCAAAAAATGGAAGAATGGCAAGTAGAACAAAATGAATATCTGGAATGCCAGCTATTTGAAACTAAGGTAACAGATTTTAAGGCTAATAACTTGTAAAGAATTTATTTTGACCCATACGGAAATGAAATATATTGCAGTATATTGGAATGTATGTTGTCGAAGTAAAAAATGTATTTAAAAATATATTTTAAGCAATATATTCACATGCCATATATTCCTCAAATATATGTGAAATATATGACTGTAAATACATTGATTCATCAGCATCTTATAAAATATATTTTTAAATATAATTACACATATATAGACAAATATACTATAGGCCATGTATTGCCCATTGCCTATATATTCCCAAATATATTTAAATCAATTAGGTTGTTTTAAATTTCATTTATTAATTTATGTAATGTATGTGACAATTAGAACAAACAAATACATACAGCGCAATGGTGGCCTAAAGTATATAAATGTATTTTTAGAAATATACTACAATATACTAAAGCAGCATTTTTTTGTATTTAAAATATATTTAAAATATATTGGTGGTTTGGGTCATATATTTTGGTCAATATATTAGTCCATATATTTTTTGTAGTGAAAATAGATTGTCTATAATATATTTTGAATTATATAATTTTTTTGTATGGGTATGTTATATAGGTTATTAGTTAATGAAATAATAATTGTGATTTGCATAGTACTTTGTTATTATCTGTTTTCTTTACTCATGTTTACTTTATGTGAATGTCCCTCAGATCCTGCGGGATAAGTTCAGGGAGTTCGCGAGGGAGACGGGGAGTGTGGGACAGGACCGAGTGGACGGTGTGAATCAGACTATTGATGAGCTGATAGAGGGCGGCCACAGTGAATCAGTTACTCTGGCTGAATGGAAGGACGCGGTGAACGAGAGCTGGGCGGATCTGTTGGAACTCATTGACACCCGCAACCAGCTCCTCACTGCTTCTTATGACCTTCTCAAGTAAGTAGTGTGGAAACTTTGAGGAACCAGATCAAATACATAGTGAGAAAGCATAGATTTCTTTCACTGTTTCACGTTATTTCTATCCAGTAGAAGAGCAAATAATGCAATAACAAGTGAATACCAAGTACAAGATCATTTGTACAGTGTCTCCAAAACTTTTTCTTGCTTTGCAACTTGAAATGAAGACACACCGCAAACACTTTTTTCCAGCTGTGGAATACATGAGAGCAACACTTAAGAAAAAATAAACAAATAACAGAATCACTGAGATCAATAAAGGGTCTACTGTCAAATTCTTGCTGCACACTACCAGAGGATAGTCAATGAGAAGAAGGTTCACCTTCCAACACAACAGTAACCCAACACACACAGCAACTTTGAGTGAAAAGGAGCGAAAGTTGAATGTCTTTGTGTGGCCCAGTCAGAGCCCAGATTTGAACCCGTATGAAAACAGAATGACTTAAGTCTGGACTGGACTGGAGTCGTCCAATTTGACTGAGCTTTAACAGTTCTGGGATGGTGGCGGCCTAGTGGTAGGATACTTGCCTCTGGACCAAGAGGTCATGGGTTCGAATCCTACCTTCAGCATGCCAACACTGGGTCCCTGAGCAAGACCCTTAAACCTAAGTTGTTCCAGGGATATACTCCCCCCTGTAGGTAGGGAATGGAAGTCGCTTTGGATAAAAGCGTCTGATAAATGCCGTAAATGTAAGTTCTGGAAAAGAAGAGAGGGAAAATATTTCAGTCTAGATGTGGTTCCACAAAGTAAGGGATGATCATTCATTCATCTCAGTGATTCTGTTTTCAAGCTGCAAAGCAACAAATATATATTTCAAAGGGAGTGATTCATATCTATTCCCCCAGAATACATAGTGTTTCATATAATTTATGTTCTGCTGTGTATTCATTCTGCTTAGAAATACGGAAGAATAAATTCTAACCTGTTCACTTGTCCAGGTACTTTTATGACGGGAAAGAGTTAGTGGGACAGATCGAGGAGAAACATAATGAGATTCCTGAAGATCTGGGAGAGGATTTCAGCAAGGCGGAATCTTTCCATCGCATGCATGCAGCCTTTGAGAGAGACATCAGCACCCTGGGAAAACAGGTAGAGCACCCAGTCAAAAATACTTGAACATCTTAGCATCACAAAGGAAGCCAGTGAGGAGAAGGTCTTATTCGTAGTAGCGCTGTAGTAACAGCCATGATTAGGTTATCTTTGTCTCTCATCCTCTGCGTCTGTCTTCGTCTTTCTCTGCAGGTACAGCAGTTCCAGGAGACAGCAGTTCGTCTATTTGCCCAGTACGCTGGGGACCAGGCTGTAGCCATCCAGACAACAGAGAAGGAGGTGGTTGATGCCTGGAAAGGTCTCCTTGCTGCCTGCGCAGGACGGCGGAAACAGCTCGAGGAGACGGCCAACAAGTTCCGCTTCTTCACCATGGTCAGGGACCTAATGGCCTGGATGGAAAGCATCATCCAGCAGATAGAAACCCAAGAGAAACCCAGGTGAGGATGGGGTACTGTGAGTTTTGTTAAAAAGTGGCATGTGACAGCTGAATCCTTCCTAATGGACTGTGCACAATTCTAGAGACGTGTCCTCAGTAGAACTACTAATGAAGTATCATCAAGGGATCCGTGCAGAGATCGAGACGCGCAAGCCAAAGTTCAAGGCCTGTATGGAGCTAGGTCAGGCTCTCCTGTCACGGAAGCACAAAGACACGGATGAGGTGAGAAGACTTGGGCTTACATGTCAGATGCCCAGAAGCCTGAATATGCTCTCTGTTATGCATTTCAGTCTTTTTTTGAGATACGTGTTTGAGGTGTATTTGTGTTGTTTTCAATTTGTCTCTCCTGTCCCTTAAAGATCAATGAGAAATTGATTCAGCTCACAGAGAAGAGGAAAGAAATGATGCTGAAGTGGGATGACCGATGGGACTGGCTTAGATTGTGTATGTATTTAGAATTTTGGGGTTTTTTTTAGTTTTTAGTCTCACTTTTATCCGCACATACATTCATCCAATCAGGACATTCAATTACCAGTAGTATTGTCTCCCCCTAGTGTTGGAGGTGTGCCAGTTTGCTCGGGATGCATCTGTGGCAGAAGCCTGGCTGATAGCTCAGGAGCCTTATGTGGCCAGCAGGGACCTGGGTGAGACTGTGGATGATGTAGAGAAGCTCCTTAAGAGGCATGAGGCCTTTGAGAAGTCCACTGCCACCTGGGAGGAGCGCTTTTCTGCACTGGAGCGTCTCACAACAGTAAGGGCATAAGTGCCACTTGTACACTGGGAGCTTTGAGCTTTTCTTTTTAGAGAATAATGACATACCATACACATTTAAGGCCCTTATTTCAGGTCATTAAACCAAAGTGTTGTAGGATGTGCAATTATCAATAATTTGGAAAACTGTCAATTCGTTAGACTATTAAGGCAAAACTTGGTCTTTAAATAAGAAAAAACTTGAATCTGAGTGCTGTGATCCAAAGCATTAACGAAGTTGTTTGCAGGTATTTTTCTTATTTGATTGAAAGGTAACTAGACTTTGAATTAGTTTTTACTAATCTTTGGTTGTTTTTTTTTTTTTTGCTCCAGCTTGAGTTACTTCAGATTAGAAAGCAGCAGCAAGAAATGCAACAGTTCTTACAGGAACAGGAGAAGGACAGCAGGTAATGAGAAACACAAAACACACCTTCACAGCTCTTTTTCCATGCCTCATTTTAACCCCTGCCCTCTGGCCCACAGAAGAGAAGACACGGGTTTTGCTGAGGAGTCCTCACAACTCTACACAATAGAAGAGCAGTCTCTGGTTAGTGTAATCACATTCCTCTTACCATTCTACCCCATTCACCCAATTTTTATATTTCCTTTCTGAATGTACCTTTTTGATAAACTCTATCAAAAAGGTATGCGAACTCTATACAAACTCTAGTACCGTGTATATTTTGAGTCTTCTAAGGCCAAGTGATTTTATGTATTCTGAATGCTTTGATTACACGGTTCCTGATATATACCCTATGGATAGGTCTGTCTAAAAAAGCATAAATGTATAAAGTGCAAGGTCAGGATCGATATTTTACTGCAACATTATATACAAGACCATGTGTCTCTATCCTTTCCTGTATTGTGGATACTAGGGCTGCACGATATTAGGAAAGCATGCGCTATGCGATAACGTTGTTGCAGGTTGCTATGGTGATATCACATGCGATAAGTAAATAAAAACAGCCTTTATAGTGTTCATGTTTTTCTGCTTTGGATTTGCTGGTAATAAAGATTCCAGACGCTGACTAGTCTATGCAGAAAAAAATTAAATGCAATATTTCCATTTCAACATTTTTACTTAAACCCCATAAAATATTGTTGAAAAAAAAAAATAAGTAAAATAATTTTACATTTTAAATAAATGTAAACATAATTTAAACTATAGTAAGTTCTTAGCCAGAAAAAAATAGCAAAAGGAACAATTTATAACAGCAGCACAGAAGATGAAGGAAACTGGCCAGTGATTGTTTTGCCTTCTTCTCTGTGGCTCTGGGTGAAGAGTTTTGGAAAAACACCATTTATTGCAGTTCAGTCAGTCGTGTATATTTTTGCGATATGTATATTGCGCATGTCAATATCACGATGACTGTAAATTTGCGATGTATTGTGCAGCCCTAATGGATACTAAAGGACATGACCACTTAAAAACGTAAGGACAAAACACTCTAGGTCATTAAAACTTCAGCTAGTTACCACATCCATCAGGGTGCATTACATGTATTACATGCTACTATTTAACAGTCTCTTCCCTATTTTATTGTATAACATGAAAAAATAAGAACATTTTTGGCTATATGTAATAGAGCCCTCTCACCTAACTAAAGAGAGAGAGAGAGAGATTAGGCCTGAATATCAGGCATTTATCTTTGTAACATTTTTTAAATATGATATGAATATGGCGGGTGTGAATATTTTTTAATAAATATTATAGCACCACTTTTCAAAAAATAAAACTTAACGAATATAAACTCTGTAAATATTTTTCATTCTCTCTTTGATCTCTCTCGTTGCTTTAGTCTGGAATGGCAGCAGTGGAGCCCAGCTCAGGTCATGGTGATGGCACTGCAGGGGATTCAACAGTACCCATCATTTCTGAAATTCAGGAAAGTGGCTCCATGGAACTGGACCCAACCATGTCCATCCAGGTCACCAAGGAGGCTGAGCGGGCTGCCACTCTCCCTGTGGAGCCTCCATGGCCTCAGACGACCCTGCTGGAGGGCACACTAGCCCGCAAACATGAGATGGAAGGACCTAACAAAAAAGCAGGCAATAGGTGATTGATGTTAGCCTTAAATAGTGTTTTGAATGTCGCTTGTCTAGTTAACAATTCCAATAGCAACATTTTTTACAAATATTACAAAAGATAAGGATACCAAGACTAAAGGCATCTCAGTTTTGTAATTATCTCTCAGCTTAGTGAAGATTTTGTTAACTCTTCTTTTGTCTCAGGTCCTGGAACAACATCTACTGTGTGTTAAAACCTGGGCAGCTCTCAGCCTATAAGGATGCCAAGAGCTATGGGCACGGTGTCACATTCCATGGCGAAGACCCGTTGTCACTAAGCAATGTTACTTGCGAGATCCTGACCAATTACAAGAAGAAGAAACAGGTGTTTAAACTACGGTAAGGATCCTGGTATTTATTGTTTGATACTCAAGAGAGAAGTGGTTCAATGTTCTCTGAAATAGTGAAACCCAGTTTATCATTTACTAACATCACTGATGCTCCTTTCTTTTTAATGGTGCTTCTCAGAGCTACTCCAGATGCATTGATCTAGTCATCCTAGTCATTCTACAGCCGAGAGTTCAATTGGGAGACACTTTTATCCAAAGCAATTTACAATGTGAGGGAACACAAGTTTCAGGACAGTGTGAGAACCAAATAGTTCTATGTGCTAAAATCTTTATGTAGGAGTAGTGCAAGAAGGTACATAGTGCACCAGGCAGCTCAGTCCACCAGCAGGGAACCACAAATGATAGATAGACAGACAGACAGACAGACAGACAGACAGACAGATAGATAGATACATAGATCGATCGATCACCCCATGGGGAAATTAACAAATGAGAATAGCCTGGACTGGGTTTACCTTGTGTGTAGGGATGGCAGAGCCAGGTGATGTTCCTCAGTAGAATGGAGTAGAAACATAAGCCTGAATGATAGTATTATGGTATCTGGATGCAGACCCAGATGTTACTAGTTATGTGAAGCTGAGTGAAATGAAACTGTGAAACTCAGGAGACCACAAGAGTTTTCCATCCTCTAGCTCCTAAAGGCCTTTCTAATGAACTGGCAAGTTTAAGCAAGTGTGTCTCTGGTAAACGAATGGTAAACCCTGCAGAACTGTGGTCATCCTGCACTTAGTCTCAGCCTCAGACGTAACGCCCACGGAACGTTGGCTAAACGTCTGATGCATATGATGCACTTAACTGGAAACACTTCAGGAATGTCGAAGTCGTCTCTGATTGGTTGAATTTTATCGGATTTCTGGGGGACGCG
>JBBPCW010000001.1:35538791-35550798 GCA_037974425.1 Phenacogrammus interruptus
TGATTTGCTTCAATGAGCAGAAAAACGGGCGGCGCTCAATAGGCGCTCACCTGGAGTCACGAACGCCAGAAAAACGCTTGGTTCCGTGTGAACGAGGCCTAAGACTGTTGTAACTGGAGGACCCCCTGCACCTGTTTTTGTTTAGTATTTCATTTTTAATGATCTGACTCTTTACTGGGTGTGATTTAAAGTCTACATAATGTATGCTTGACTTATTTTGGAGTATAACATGACTTTAGATCACTGAGCTTAGCATTTGGTGGAGGTTAAGATCATTTATTGGCCGATGTAATCAAAAACCTGAGGACATTTTAGAGGCTGTAGAAGTCATTAAAATTTCATAAATTGTGGGGAAACACACATTTTGTCATTGCAAGTAGCATGTGATGATGGATGGTGCTTGATATGACCTTAGCATAGGAAAAGGTCAAATTAGATTTGAGGTTTATTTAAGCAGTTGTATTGGATGGGGGTGTTTTATTCATATTATTTGTGTTCTACGCAACATTTTCTCTTTCTACGAATTTAGCTGGTCAGTCAAGATTATGAAAGAAACTTAGGATTCCAAAGGTGTTGGCTGATTGTCTACTTGACAGTGTGTTGTGTTCAAAGTAAGCCATATGTTGTACAGCTCTGTGCCAAACACAGCATCCACCCTTTCATTCATTTAATTTCCAGTCAAAACAGTCATTAAGTGTAATATTCTTTTTTCAGCATCAGATGAAAAAGCAGAAGGCGTATATTTAACAGCCACTGTAAAAACTAAATATAGTACATTTCTCTGTATTTAATGTGTCCGCCCCTTTCTTTTATTAAAGCTGCCGTTTTGAAAAACTTGCTTTCAGGTTTTCTGCAGAAATTTGCATGAATATTTTTACCTGTTTCCTGCCTCCTGCTGTTCAGTCTTTTCTGCTGCTCAGAACACAGTAATGTACATTCGTCAGTCCTTTTAGACCCACAGAGCTGTCTGTCTGAGTTAGTGCAACTTTTAAATCATTATGTTTGATTCCTAATGCAAGTGAATGACTTCTGATCAGAAATCCCTTCTTTGGATGCACACAAGAACGTGTGGGTAGTAGCTTGTAGGTCACTTTGAAGGGAAAAGAATGTCTGTGTGAGTTTTGGGAACCATTTTTGTTGGTAGGACATAGCTTTAACCAATTGGGTTAACTTTGAAAGGATGGAAAATTAATGGTAGGGTGCACTAAAGTGAAAAGTAGACCAATTAAATAGTGGTGGCTTTTGAAAGTGACCATTTGTCATACGTGAACACACCACAGCACACAGTGTGAACAGCACGAAATTCTTCCTCTGCATTTAACCCATTCACTAAGTGAAGCAGGGGGCAGCAGGAACATGGCGCCGGGGAGCAGTGTGTGGGACAGTACTTTGCTCAGGGTACCTCAGTGGTGCCTAGCGGTCTTGGGAATCGAACCCGGAATGCCCTAACCTCTAGGCTACCAGCTGCCAGTTTTCCTTTTTTTCTGAAAAGAATAAGTTGCACTTAATGACTGTTTTGACTGCAAAAGTCAGAGAAAACCTTTTGTTTACTCAATTTTCACAGTTTTTTATACTGTAGACTGTTGGTGCAGTAACTTGTCATCTAGACTCGCCTTTGTCTGGCCTGTTACCTAATGGTAGACCACAAGAGATGCTAAAAACAGAAAGGCCAGTGAGGCCTTTTGTCACAGGTCTGTGGTGAGATTGTGATCAGCAGGATGATGCTAAGGGTGGCTCGGCTCCTGGTTTGTGTTCATAGTCGGCTGTGTTTTCAGAGCGTCATTGATTGGCTGGGCTTGGGTGTCTGACGCATGCTGGCTTTGCATGCAGGTTTCCACAGGGGATCAAAATAACCGCTATCATTCCTGCTGCTTCATTTGCTTCCTGCGATGGGTTATCGTGGACCATCGGAGATTTTCGAGATACACCTATCAAACAACAATATAAAGGCACGTAGCCTAGACAGCTAGTCCTTGACCAGGCATTGGATATTAATTCAAAGATGGATCATGGTTTTAAGAAATGATATATTAAGAAATATATTTTATTTTAAGTTCTAAAAAGGTAAAGAAAGAGGTCTTTTAAGAATAAGACTCTTTCTTTACCTTCTTTAGAATGATGTCGTTAGCAAAAGTTTTTACCAGTCTTCAGATGACTCAGAGGAAGCACATGCTGGGAGCATCGTGTGATATCTAGTGGATGGGAATTGTTCATGATTAAAGGCAAAATAAGCCAAAAATGAGAAAATATTCAAAACCAAAAAAGAGAAATAAATGCTTATGTCCATCAGGTTCTGTTGTTATTGTAAGAAAGACCAGTGTTGATGCAACTTGCTTGATATTTGTTTCTTTCACTTATTTTTTAAGGAATCATGATGGTTCCATTGCCTGCTATCATAGTCATTCATACTGATCGAATGGAAATCATATTGACGCTGTGTTTCCATCATAAGGAAATGTTATTGACATAAAAGCACGCACTTGCGTGTGAATGCAAATCACATCAAAGTTGGTGAGGTTTGTGCGTTCTTACATAAGGCGTGCGGTGATAATGAAAGTGGTTCAGTGTTATTGCAGAGAGCTCTTTTCTCTGTATGAATGGGGTACTCTGTGGGGCAGGGCAGGGCAAAGTCTCCATGACAACTCCCTCCTATTCTCCCCAGAGTGTCCAAGACATGGGGGCAGGAAAACACATACCTCACCACACACACACACACACACACACACACACACACACACAAACACGTACACCTTATGTGTATTAACCCTTAGAAGTCTGGGTTTGTTGTTATTTTCCTGTATATTTCATTTTAAATTAAATAGTTTAAAGTGGAATTGCATGCTTTTCCCACTGTCAAGAAAAAAAGGTAGAGAATGCTTTACGAATTCAAATCTCTGCTTAAAGCTGCACTTAAACAGACAAGCAGCTTGTGAAACAATATATAGAAATAGGAGTTTACAGGTAGGACACTGAGAACATAGGAAAGCTATGTAGTTATGTACTAATTATGTCTAAATCATGCCAATGTCTTTTTTTATATAGTGCTAGTACATCTAAACTTGTCGAATACCCAGGTAGTGGCAAGCCATTATGTTTTTAATGTGAAGTGCATGATGACCTATGGAAGAAAACTGAAGTGTTAAAATTGCACCCCCCGAAACATGTGCACTGAGCTGACTGACCCGTTAATAAAGGGTCAAGGCTGGCTAATAGGCATGGCACAGAGCCTGTAGCTGCAGGCCTCCTGTAAGGCAGAGGGAGAACTTCAGAGAACTGTCATCAGGGAATAACTGGTTGAACATAATCAAAGTCAGGAAATTGATGCAGAATTAAGAGTTAGCTGGTAAAACGGAGAAGAAAACCGCCTGAATTAGTAATTAAGTCCCAATACTTTTGTCCATATAGTGTAGAATCTCACATGATTTCTCTTGTCAGATAACTGTTGTGAGGCAATGGGGTGTAATGCATAAATGATGGATTAGGTTATTTTCCATATAATCTGTGTATGGAAGCTAAGCTGGCAAAAATAGCCTATTTTAACTTGAATTAACTTTTTTTTTTGTTGCATTTTTTGGAGCGTACAGTAGTTAAGCCCTGCCCACTCACAATCGTTATAAGGAGAGTCTTAGCCAATAAGAACAGGGCTAATTTACATATCATTCTTAAAGGCACAGTAGCAAAGAGAGCCAGCCTCTTGGCGTTTAATAGACTTTGAAAGTTGATTGCATCAAGGTACATAAAATCACAGAAACAATTTCAGTAAACCTCAGTAATGAAAAATGCAAGTAAAATTTGAGTTATTTCAAACTGACTGCGAAAACATTTGTGTGTATTGAAAACATTTTGAGGAGCAGAATGTCCTCATGCCTCTGGCAGCCAGTGAATGTGTGTATGTATACATGTTTTGGTCTCTAGGGAAGAGCATGGAGGAGATGAAGAGGCTTTTGCTGCTGCTGCTCGGCTGCGCTGTTCAGGTAAGCTGAGCCCTCGCCCTGTGCTTCCACACCTACAACCAGGAAGCAGCAGACAGAAATCGCCCTGTCTGAACACGCCTGCCCTTTCCCTCTCCAAATCAAACACACAAACACACACACACACACACACACTGATTTTTACTAATAGTGTTTTGTAAAGCAGTCCAGAAATAGCCTCCACACCTTTAGCTGAGATTGTTTTTGTAGAAAGGAGTCTGTTCTGTGCAGGTCCCAGCTGTTCCCGAGAGAGCCAGGTTGTTGTAGCCTTATCTTTTTATCTATGCCCCTCTCTCGCTCGCTCTCTCTCGCCCAATCTCTCCCTCCCACTCCTACTCCACAGGTTTTTCCTGATCTCTGTATAGACATAAACAGCATGGATTAACTGGAGCAGGAATCCATACAGGAGTGCTGTTGAGTTTCTTCTATTAAGATCTGTAATACAGATTTAATACAGCAATAACAAAGACCCGTCTTGTGCTTTATACTGAGAATCCCCTTCATAGTCTTTTATGTATCAAAGACCAAAGTGTCTGACACTGGCTGGTTGATCTCCTGCAAAAGCATCCATTTAGCTAATCATCTTTATTGCCATCTAAGCCCAGTTTCTTTGCTTATTCTTGTCTCTGGAAAAAAAAAAAACAACAGGCAAGCCTTCACTTCTGTAGAAACACACATGACAGAACCAAGCATGCCTTTGTGTAGTAGCACTGATCTCCTTCTCTCTCTCTCCAGTGCGAGCGTAAAGAGGAGCTCATTGAGAAGATTAAGCAGCTAGATATTGAAACGCAAGCAGCCATCGTCTCCCATATCCAAGAGGTGGGAACAGGTTTTAAATCCTTTGAACTGTCATTCAAAGTAATCCTGAAAGATGGGAGGGTTTCGAGTGTAAACATCTTTCTTTCTGTCTGTAGGTGACCCACAACCAGGAGAATGTTCTGGACCTGCAGTGGCTGGAGGTGGGGGAGCTGCCAGCGGAGGAGCTGGACCCTATGTCCCGCACCATGGCCTTTCACCTCCGCAAACTCATCGACGAGCGAGATGAGTGCCTAGAGGTAACCTCAGTTATCACCATAGAAAACCATTTTAAAATGAAACCCCTGCATTTACTAAATAGCCATTAAAAACATTAATATGTACATTTAATAAAAAGGGTTTTATACAGTTTTGAGTTGAATTTAAAGGTTCCACTGAGGTTAGAAATCATTCTACCCTTAGTTCAGTTACAGTTATTGGATGAACATGATAAGCCTTTACAATCCCTCTATAGAAGGCATTTAAAATAAGGTGTTACTTGTTTATCAATTTAATTTAAAAAAATGTATAAATTCATATACAGTAACCCCAACCCCCCCATCCCCACCACCCCCACCCATCCCCACCACCCCAACCCCACCCCGGTTTTACTCAGACCAGGAGTCATGGATTCAGTCGCATGTGGATTTTTTTTTGAGAACCGACCGAATAGTTATATGTGGAAATCCCCACAATAATGCGGAAACTGGAAATCCTCTGCCTTATTTATTTATTATTATTATTATTTTTTTGCTTTTTTGTGGCAATAAATATATATTGTTTCTGGATGTTTTCACACAAGGGGAATCAGGGCAGGCTGTAGGCGAACTGGAAGCACTTTTTTTGAATTCCACCCCAGGGTTGAGCCCCCGTGCTCCAAGCGCGATTTCTTTGTGGTGCACTCCAGGAGACCTTTCCAACAAGTCCTCATTTGTATGTTCAGCCCGAGTAGATCAAGGGTTATTCCCCGGAATTCGTTAACCTCACCGCCGTGTCCCAATACTATTGTCCAGCGAACTTCCGAGTTGCATATTGGAGAATTTAAATTAAAAGAGGCGAATATGGGTTTACCTTTCCAATTTCTGTAAGGGTAATGCATTAAACTGAAATTAAAGTGTTTTGGGAGAATATTTGAGGACACATTTTTGGGTTTACACTATAAAAATAGGTATTTTTAGGCATTTTTATTACCAAAACACAACAACATGGTTTTTCACTATACATGGGTGCTCTTGCATCATAACCATCCTGAAAAGCAGGGCATTACTGTATATTCTTATGCCTTTTTTGTAGTTGCATCATGTAGCTGTGTACCACCAGACTACAGAAAATCCCGAAACACAGAAACGGTTACGAAGTAAACTATGGCTGAATCCAGAGTCTGACTGATGTGATGTTTTCCGCTGTGTGTTGTTAGCTGATCTTGGACCTGACCCAGGAGAGGGATTACTTGCAGTCTCAGCAACCCCCAAGTCCTGTTAGCTTCTCCAGCCCTGAGCGACCCTCGCAGCTCACTGTGCTCTCTAAAGAGGACCGTCAGCACCTGGCAGTGGAGCTAGTAGACACCAAGTCCAAACTGCGGCGATCCCGTCAAGAGCTGTGAGTATCAGGACCGCTGTATCATTCTGTCTGTAGCATAAATGCCTGCTGTGCACTGGCCTGACTATATTCATCTGAACAAAGGGTGTAAATCAGAGGGATCAATTATTGAATTCCTCCAGAAGTGAATGGCCTGAAACCTCTCCACACTTTCTTCAGGTCCTGGAGCACCAAATCTAGTGTGTTTAAAACATATCTTCTCTCGCACACAGAGAAGAGAAGACTGAGCAGCTGATGGACACGAAGAACGAACTTGAACGGCTGGATGCGGAGATGCAAAAACTGAAGCAAGAAGTCAGTGTCCGGCGGCTGCTTGTTTACTGAACGTTTTCACATTTTCTCTGTTTGTCTCTGAGCGATCAGAAGGGCGTTTTAAGTGCATATGTGCTGCTGTAAATGAAATTTGGTTTCAAGGGCTTGTAAAGGCTGGGCATACCAAAATCTGTTAATCCGCATTCGGCTTACGAATGTTTCTTCTGTAGGGACCTGATCATATTATCAGAGCCAGAATGAAACCACATATATTTGATGTTTCTTAAAAAATTTAAATTAAAAAAGAATCCAGAATAGAAGGTTTTGCTTTCACATCAACATTATGCTTCTGTAGATTAACGTTTCTACATATTTATGACATATGTCAGTTGAACAAACGCCGTTTCTATGCAGAACACTCAGCTGCTGGCCGAGGCTCGGTCAGTAAGAGCGTACCGTGACGAGGTGGACGCTCTGAGGGAGCGTGCTGGGAGAGTGGACAGGCTTGAAACAGAGCTGGCCCGGTTCAAAGAGAAACTGCATGATGTCCACTTCTACAAGGCCCGTGTGGAGGTAACCCCATTGTGTCATTATTTTGAAGAAATGCTCTCTTTTCGGATGGGCTAACTCTGGGAGCTCCGGCTGACTCCGTTAGTCATGCATGAACCTGAATGCACCACAGTCCTCTGCAGCTGTCAGTGACAGGCGTCTGTCAGACACCTATTTAGAGTCCATGTGTTTTCATTACCCTTCCCTGTTCCCCTGTAGGAGCTGAGGGAGGACAACATGACCCTGCTTGAGACTAAGGCCATGTTGGAGGAGCAGCTGAGCACAGCTAGAGGACGCTGTGATAAACTGCATGAGCTTGAAAAGGAGAATCTGCACCTGCGCTCCAAACTGCATGACATGGAGATTGTGAGTAGGATTGTAGGGAGTGTTTGAGTGTGTGTGTGAGAATGTGCGTTAATTATCCCTGATCTTTGTGTGTGTGTTGCAGGATAGGGACGGTGATAAGAAGCGTCTGGAGGAGCTGCTGGAAGAGAACATGCTGCTGGAGATTTCGCAGAAGCAAAGCATGAACGAATCTGCTCACCTGGGCTGGGAACTGGAGCAGCTGGCAAAGAACAATGAGGTCAATGAAGGTCAGTCGGGCAATACAAGTGTGCACAATTTTCTACCTAGTTTAGTTATAAGAACTGTCTACCTGTTAGCTAGGCCTCTTACTATCATGTGATGCTCGAAAGCTGGGGGGCAAAGGCTAGGATGTCCTTCCAACTAAAGTCAGTTTTAAAAGTGAAAGTGACCATTTGTCATACGTGAACACACCACTGCACACAGTGTGAACAGCACAAAATACTTCCTCTGCATTTAACCCATTCACCAAGTGAAGCAGGGGGCAGCAGGAACACGTGTGTGTGTGTGTGGACGGTTCCTTGCTCAGGGTACTTCAGCGGTGCCTAGCGGTGTTGGGGATCAAACCCGGACTTTCTTGTCGCAGGGCGAATGCCCTAAACACTAGGCTACCAGCTGCCCCAGCCCACCACATGTTACCGGCTCAGCTTAACTCTACTTGCCATTTTCAGTTTCCCATTAGGCCACTATAGCAGCCAGTATTATTTACGGTATTACTAGTACTCTGTTGTGGTTCCTAGCAACCTCAGTAGGTATCAGAACAGATTGAGAAGACTGCGGACTGATTGGCCAGAGAGAACAGTCACATTGCTGCTGTGTTTTCGCGCTTTGAAGAGGACCAGCCACATTTAGAAGAAGTCGAGTTGATCTGCTAACATGCAATGGCCTCCTATCATTATTCCTTTTGAGAATGATCCAACATTATTCGTTACATATATGGGTTAAGTGCTTAGATGCCCCCTTTAAGAATCTTATGACAAGAAAGTGAAAGTGGTGATTGCCTGTTTTCTCTGGCAGCACGCAAGTCTTTTGTGTTTGAGCTGAACGAGTCGACTTCAAGTCGGTTGCTGAAGCTGGAGAAGGAGAATCAGAGCCTGCAGAGCACCATTCAGGAACTGCGCGAGGCCTCTCTCAGCCTGGAAGAGGGCCAGCTCCATGCCTCGGAGCTGGAGAGGGAGAACCAGGGCCTTAGCAAGAAGGTACATCACAGCTTTTTTGACTCATTTTAATGGCATAGTAGTTTGTAATAAGGGTTTCTTGTACTCTGACTTAGTGATGAGACTTGTGGTCTTCCCTCAGCTTGAGCGTCTGCAGACTCAATTGGACCAGGAAAAGCAGACCACTCAGGACATGGAGAGCCTGGGAGAGGAGCTACTCAAGGATAAGCAAAGGATGGAGAAAGCACTGCAGACCCTGCAGGCAGAGAAAGACAAACAAGTAAGGGCCAATCTCATACTTGGAATATGTGGATGCAGTACAAGTGAAAGTGCAGTACAAATGTTTCTCCATAGCCCAAATATTTGAGCTGACATTTTGACCGGGAGCTAAAAATGTAATAAAGGCATATTCTCCACCCTGTAGGACTGTTCAAACACTTATCTCAAACCACACAGTGATCTCAAATATACTCACAGAATACTATATAATAGTGACTTAACTTACAGTTTATTGTAATAAAGTACAATGTTACATGGCGATAGTATGTTACAAGAAAAACGTTTGCTACATAAGTATTAAGTGTCACAGAGGAACTAGTTTACTTACACATTTCACAATCATTTATTAAAATGTTCTGTAGAGTATGTTTGAAACTTTTAATAGGATAAGGAACCTTCAGATAATGTAAAGGGGTTTTACCTATTAAGGGTTATTCCAGAAACCTGTACATATCTCAGATTCATACAGAAATCCAAAATGATGCTTTATTTAGCATCCAATTTAAAGCCTGATTTATTTCATTTTATGTATACCTTTATTATCTGTGTACAGAAGTGTACAATATTGCTCAATACCATTGGTGACTGTGGGGGTGTTTTGCCTCATTAACATTAGAATAAACAGATTTAAAAAAGCAGTCTAGGCTTAAACACAGTGTTTACCTTCAGTGAGAACTGAATTGCAACTGAATTGAAGATATTATTGGTTCAACAGCTGAAAGTCTTGCACTCATGTTCTACAGTTGTATATACTGCCCTACAAAGCCAAAGTGCAGTAACTATGCCAAAGATGAACTTGTCACTACAATTTTGATGCCATCATTTCTCTGAAATGGGACAAGTTTCTAAAGTCAGTTTTGACCAAATATGTAGTTACTGCACATTGGCTTTGGCTCAGTATAGTTCTATTGTCTTATTGGACTGGAATAAATGTATCTAATTGTGTACAAATAATGGCTGCATATTTCCATTTGTCAGATTTCTGAGCTGGAGCAGGAGAAGGAGCACCTGAACCAGGCTGTGGGTGCTCTGCAGAAGCGTGCTCAGGCGGACAGCGAGGCCCGCGTTCGTGAGGTAGAGACAGAAAACCGTGTCCTACACCAGACCATTTCAGAGACTGGAGGTCGTCTGGCACGGCTTGAGGCTGACAAACGTCAGGCCAACAAGGAGCTGGAGGGCCTGCGGGAGCGCGGTGAGCGTTGTGAGGAGCTGGAGCGGGAGGTAGCACGTCTGGAACGTGGCCGTGAACAGTTGCAGCGTGAGCTAGCCTCGTTCAGGATCGCTGGTGAGCGTGCAGAGGCCCTGGAGCGCGAGAATGCCACCTTAGAGCAGGACAACCGGCGGCTGAAGAAGCAGGCAGATGCTGCACAGAACGCTCAGGTGCGCCTGGCTGCGCTAGAGAAGGACCGCCGACAGCTGGAGGAGGAGAACCTGGAGCAGCAACGTGCCCTGGACAGCCTTCGGCCGGCCGCTGCTCGCCTTGCTCAGCTTCAGCTGGAGCATAGTGAACTGGAGCGTGAGAGACGAGACCTTCAATGCACCCTGGAGGAACTCCGGGCCCAGGCCAAGCGCAGCGAGAGGCTAGAGCTCAGCTGCAGCAGCCTGGGTCAGGAAAACCAGCGACTGCGCCAAAGCCTGGACAACAGCACTGCTAAACTCCAGGACCTGGAGAACGAGCTGCGGGAAGCTGAGAGCCAGAGCAAGGAGTTCCAGAAAGAGCTAGAGGAGCTGAAACAAGCGGGGAGCCGAGTGGAAGAGGCAGAGAGGGAAAGACGGAGCATGGAGCAAGAGCTGGTCCAGGCTGAGAAGGAGAAGAAGCAGCTGGAGAAGGAGGCACACAGGCTGAGGAGGCAGCTAGAAACAAAGGAGGCCGCGCTGGAGGAGAGCTCACTCAGGCTGAGCAGCATAGAGAAGGAGGGCACAGCCATGAACAGGGAGCTTGCACGACTCCGAGAAGTTGCCGGAAGGGTCAAGGAGCTTGAGAAGGATAACAAGGAGCTGCATAAGCAGGTCACCATTGACAAGAGGACCCTGGCTACTCTTCGAGAGGTACCACAAGTTTTCTGTACCTTAAGTTACTTTGGGTAAAAACTGCAGATGAACAAATGTTAAATAACACAGACCTTAGAAAAGTCATGCACGGTGACAAGCCTGGGACAAAAATCATTTTCCATCATGTATTATATTGAGAATTATCCGTAGTTAGATACACGAACACTGGTGGTATTTCCTGTTTTGGCATTCAAGTGCGCTGCTACACTTTACTTTACAAGTCACATTTCCTGACATATTTTGCTCAAGGTCACATGGCCACAAATCGCATGCGTCAGACCTAGCAACTCATTAAAACTGACTCAGATATAAAATGAAAAGATGCTTGAAAAATCCTGCTATTTGTCCGAAATGTATTATGCTGTTATTAGTAAATGGCTAGACTTCTTCCTTCACTTCTGATAAGTAAAAGGTGCGTACTTCTACATAGTGTTCCGGAGTTCCAGTTCATTGCTCTGGCTTAAAATGAAACTCCTATTAGGAATCAGGCCTTAAATGTTAGGCCAGGCAAGGAACCCGACAGAATTCAGCCAGAGCTCGAGAAGTACGTTTTGATTGACAACTTTTTAAAAGCCTGAACACGTTTACAGCCCAACGTTACTCAAATGTGCGCACTAGAGGGTGACACGGGAGTGAATTTTCAAACCTCTCCCGTCCCACTCCCACCAAAAAAAAATCCCATCCCAATCCCATAAAAAAAATTGGGGGGAAATCCCATCTCGTCCCAGTCCCAGAAGAATGACTCCCATTCCCTCCAACTCCTGTGGTGTTGTTTTTTTTTGTTGTTGCTGGAATCTGTCAGTTACAGTAAAATAAAAATAGTCATCACGTCTGTAATTTTTGACATTACAGTGGCTGGCACCTTACATTTTAACTATGAAGGAAAAATTGGTTGCCTCAAGAGGGTTGCTTTGTAGAGATGAGCCGGATACTCGGCTGAAACGAGTATCCGGTACGGATAAAGCACTTTTGACGAGTACGAGTACCATA
>JBBPCW010000001.1:35571672-35588669 GCA_037974425.1 Phenacogrammus interruptus
ACACACACACACATACACATATACACACACACACACATATATATATATACATACACACATACACACACACACACACACACACACACACACATACACACACACACACATACATACACACACACACATACATACACACATACATACACACACATACACACACACACACACATACATACATACACACATACATACACACACACACACATACACACACACATACACACATACATACATACACACATACATACACACATACATACACACATACATACACACATACAGGAAAATATTCTAATCCTTATATTGTGTCAGAATTCCATGAAGAACTGGCTACTAGAAATAGTCCAAAATTATTTGGGAAAATTTGTAAGTACAAAAGATGTATTTGCTTCACCTGCAAAGCTGAATTTTAAGAAAGACGCAATTTTGTCTTGACAGCAACAATATAAATCCAATAATCTATGTCCTTACTGGTGCTCTGGACAGCCTCAGCTCCAGTAACTCCACAAGCCCAGAACACAGGCACATCCTCTGGGCTGGGCTCCACTGGATCCCCATAGTCTGGCTGAGAAAGGTCTTTAATACCCAGCAAAGCTGTAGAACACAAATGTATTGTATTTACTCAAATGATTAATTGGAAATAGGTTACCTTGACTTTGAATGCCCCCTTTACACTCGTTCCTTAATCCAAAAGCAAAGAATTGGCCATAAGCTTTTAGAATCACAATCTGTTTTGACTTCAATATTTACTGAGATGCTTACGTGCTTAGCAAATATTATTATGAGTACTGAGACTACTGGGATGGTTTCAAATGATTGATCACATACACACATGGACATAAGTATTGGGACACTTTTAATCATTGAAATACCTCAAATCAATCACACCCATTGTCAAAGGTGTTTAACATTAAGCATACCACGATATTTTGGACAATGCAATGCTTCCAACTTCGTGGACAGAGTTTGGGAATGGTTTCATGACTGAAACTTAAAACTTGAAAACTGTGCCCCAGTGCACAAAGAAAGGTCTAAACAGACATTATTGGATGAGTTTGGTGTGGAAGAACTTGCTTGGCCCACACAGAGTCCTGAACTCAACCCCATCCAACACCTTTGAGATGAACTGGAACGGAGATTGGGAGCCAGGCCTTCTTGTTCATGGTACAGAATGAATGGCCACAAATCCCCATGGAAACACTCCAAAATCTTTTGGAAAGCATTCCAAGAAAACTGGACGATGTTACAGCTGCAAAGGGGGGGGCAACTCCATGTTAACATTTTTGAAATAGAATGAAATACCTTTAAAGTCCCTCTTGGTGTAATGGTCAAGCGTCCTAATACTTTTGTCCATGTAGTGTATGTTCCAGAGACAATACCTGGGTGTCCTATATGAATGGGGCCTCCATGAGCCAGTGGAATTTGCTGTGTGCACTGAGACGCAGCGTCCAGCTTGTCCTGTGGGATTGGACGCATGGACACTACCATGGGGCAGTGAAATGGCCCGACCTTGACACAAGGCACAGATGTCTGCAAGAAGAAGAAGGTTCAGCGGAATCAACCACAGTGCCCTTCACCTGATGCATCACACATTTGGTGGTTTCCTGTACACCTCAAATCTTCAGGCATAATCGGGCATTTATTGATTACGATCATGAGCTGAACTGGATGTGTTAGAGCAGCTACAAACAAACTGGTGCTTAGGGCGTCTAGACGGTCCATAGTTTCACTTGATCTTTACTGGGAGTTAGGACTGAACAAAAATGAGGACTGTCTGATGGGCTAAATGTGCAGCACACACAATGACCCTAGCATTGGAATGGAGCACAAGAGCACAAGGACCTACAGTTATAACAACTGACATATATAATGGATATATTATATTATTTTGCGCATTTGTGGTTGAGCCCTTAAGTGGCTAGCCCTAAACATAAGAGTAAATGCTTTTCTGTGGTTCACTATTAAACATAATAGTAAAAATGATTATATACTGTTGCGACTATACACCAATTGTGACTATATGCCACCATTACTAGAACAGATACAGAGAACAGATACTGTATAGCCTGACTATGAAAACTGAAAGCGCTCAATAGAAAGATGTAGAAGTATAAAATGTCCATTCACCACATGTGAACACACCACAGCACACAGTGTGAACAAGGCATTAATTGCTGTCTACATTTAACCCACAGGGCACTTTGCTCAAGATTACCTTAGTGATGCTTCTAGCAGTACTGGGAGTCGAACCCATGACCTTACAGTCGTAAGGGAAAGTCCCTAACCACCAGGCCACCAGATGCTGTAGCAATGTGGGAAAAGCAGTGTCTGTATTGATTTTGTTGTATGTGTGTTATGTAGTATAGCCCAGTTTTCCCCACTGACCTTTCCTGTTCCCTGACCTTTCCTCGTAGCTTCAGTGCAAAGCAAACTATGCAAATTTCAGACACAAACCATCTCTTGGGTGATTGACCACATTTGGGGCAGGAGAAACACCACCCTGATTTTCTTTCCCACTCACCCTAAACATGCTGACGTTTCTGGCCTGCTCTACGTTCCGCACGGGGACCCCAGCTTTCTCCAGAGCTCGCTCAAAGCTGAAGCTGCAGCCCAGATAGAACGTTACCATGTCCTGTAGCTGGGTTGTGTAGGAGGCTAAACTGGCCATTTCACTCGTCAGCACCCCCTTCTCAAACACACAGTAACGCGGACAGTCCTCCCTGAGCATGAAACAGAACATAACTCACTGAGAAATCTTTATTATTTTAAACAACAAATAAAAATTACAGGCTCACAATTTACATTTAGAGATTCTGAAAATGATTAACACTCCTGTGGAGCTCTATAACTTTTGAGCCAATTATCTCACAACCTTTGGTCACACACAACTGGAAGGTAGCCTTCCCTGTAAAAAAGATCAGTCATTGACAAACTGGCCATAGCAGTAAATCAGGGTGTTGTGTGTGTATGTCTATGTGAAAGGACAAAAGGAGTTAGGAGTTAGGATTACAGAAGAAGTCATTTCTGCAGGTGAAGAAAGAAACTGTTAAATCATGTTGCATGGTTTGGTATATTTAGGTATCTGAGGTACCTGATGTCTGCTTGTGCAGCCAGAGGTGGGCAGCCCCATTCTCCAGGCTTGCTCCTATACAAGAGAGGCAGGGGGCTGCGATTGGCATGGCAGAACGCCTCAAAGTCATCCGCAAGATCTTTGTGCAGGATAACAATATTAGCTTGCATATACCCTGGAAAATGAGAGATTAATTATGAATAAATTTAGAAAGAATTTAGAGTTTGCGAGAGTCTGGCATGTATTAAACATATGATGCTCATTGACACCATCTGAAAAAACACCAGTTTTTATTACATATTAAACACAGTTAGATTAACAATACTGGAAGAAAAACTGCTAAAGAGCACATGCAAATAAGTTTTTAGTTTAAGCCCTCATACCTGCTGCAATGCCAGACGTGTTATTAAGAACCTGCCTCTGCTCTCGTATTATGCGGCGAAGAGCACTTGGGGTTAGACTGGAAAGTGGCATGTTTCACACTAAAACACTCTGGATAGCTGTGCCAGTTTAAAGGTGCACCAGGTTAATGTTTCCTTAAGGTTAATGTTTCCTCTAGTGTGGAAGGTTCATGAAACCGAGAACTGATTGGTTTGATTCTGGCCAGTGGATAAAATGTATTACGTTTCTTCATGACGTGAGATAGCAGCATGCACTTTTTTATGTTTGATGGTAAACAATGGTGTCAGCATTAGCTGGTGAACAATGTCATCCCAACTAAAACAAACACCAAAAGAGGGCTGCAATACATGGCAAATATGATACATTGGACCACACTTATAATCGAGAGTATGAGGCTGATCTGAATTCTAGAATTCGGTAGATTTGTAGAATGCAAATAGAATTGATTTGGGTTTTGTAGTGTTTTTTTATGCTGAATTCAAATCTGTGTTTAGTTTTTCCTGCACATACAGTGTTTGTGATGAAGCTAGTTCTACATTGCATGATAGTTAGTATAATTATCATATAATAACGATATGCTAAGCGTTTTTGAAGAAACAGTGGTAGCTGACTTTTTTGTTGACCTGTGTTATCTTCATTACTATGACACCACCATATTAAACATATTTGTGCAAAATGTTGAAAAGCACAGGCACTGCACTTTGCAGAGGTCGGGGCTCTGTGCGGCTAGTCAAGTTCTTCCAGACTGAACTCCAACCATGTCTTTATGTAGCTCGCTTTGTGCATTGGGCCACAGTCATGCTGGAATAGAAAAGGTTCTTTTATAAACTGAGTCCACTAAGTGGGAAGCATGCTATTGTCCAAAATGTCTTGTTAAGCTGAAGCATTTAAATTACCCTTCACTGGAAGTTATACTGGTAGATCAGCTTAAGCTTGGGCATGCTGGACGTACAGGTTGACAAGTTAAACCATCAAACTGCAACCGCCCCGCCCTGGTCAACAAGCTAAACTGCTTAATAGCTAAACAAGTTTGATCTGGCTGAGTTATTTTTTATTCTGGGTGTGTGTCAGTATGTTAATTATTATTTTAGTGTGAATAAAGCGTTACGCGACTCTGATTCCTCAGTAATAATACACTAATTCCAAGAGAAGGGCTCAAGAAAATAAAAAGTTTCACTCTGAACACATTATTATAAGGCATTGCTGTTATGGACATAATAAAAATATTAGTTAAATAATATTTCAGTGGTTTTATTGATAGTAATACTGACGTATTATTATAAATGTACCTTTCGATTTTGTGTTTGATCCAAAGCCTCTGATATATTTCAGTGCCGTTTGTACTTTACTGGAAAGGAGCAGAAACCTCTTCATTTTGATGCCCTGTAAAGAAAAAAAAAAAAGGTGAGATCAAACCATGTTTAACAGGATTATCAGTTTATTCCTATCATTTTTGAGCATAGTTTAAAAATTACATTCTAATGCATGCTGGCATAGGAAAACTGAAATATTAGCACAGGTAAACGTATGGCCATGCCAAGGGTGTCCAAACCCAGCCGTGGCTCCTGTAGCTGTGGGCTTTCACCTTCACCTGATTCCACTTAAGGTCTTGGTCATTGTCTTGTATTTTGTTGGAGTGAACCCTCCAGCCTCACCTGCCATTAGCAGATAAGACTGGACAGCCCTGGATAAAGCCCTACCCCACTGACCAAGGTACACTATTCGTCCCAAAAGAAGTCAAACTCCTCTTGTGGAATTAAAGGTAGAACACCCTTCCTGCCCCATGGCAGCAACAGCCCTCCTATGGCACTGGCTGATATTTGGCATTGGGCACTGTGACCCTTGGGTCATGTGTGGCTGTTCCAGATCATCCCATTTTATAGGCAATGCTTTTTCAGAGAATATTATACAAGCTGTGTGAATGCCTGCAGAATGAGCAGAATGCAGAATGAATGGGCACAAATTCCCATTTCCCTGGTGGAAAACCTTCAGAACAGTGGAAAGCTTTTCTAGAAGCAAAGGGGGACCAATTCCAAATTAAAGTTATGGTTTTGAATGCAATATCATTAAAGTCCCTGTAGGTGTAGCGGTCAGGGGTACCAGTACTTTTGTTCATGTAGTATATATATTCCAATTTGGCTTTACTGCTGTATCTGCTTTACCAGTGGAACACCCTGCCTCACCTGCCCTTGTCTGCCTTTTGTGTGCATGTGGGCCATGTGGCCTTTTCAAACACCTTTGCTCTCTCTATTAATCAGGGAGTCTTCTTGTTCCTCTCAAGGGTAACTTAGTGGTGCCACTAGCAGTCCTGGGATTTGAAGCCCCATCATTCTGATTGCAGGGGCAACTGCCTAACCACTAGGCCCCTACACTTTTGCAAACAACTATCTGGGCTATTCTGGGCTAAACTGTATCTAGTAAAATCCTCCTGCCAGCACGTCCTTCTGACACAGGAAGACGGGATGACAACCAAAAGAGTTCAGGCTAGGCCCCTTACCATTGAAAGATAATTTTAATCTTTCAGCATATCAATACACTTAGGACACTACACTTCCAACTTTGTGGACACAGTTTAAGTTTCCAGCATGGCTGTGCCCCAGTGCACAAAGCAAGAAGTGGATGGACGAGTTAAGCTAAAGCTAACAGCTGGAGGTACAAGCCTTTTCTGCCATCGGTTCTAAAGAGGAGCGTCAATTCGCTAACCAAAAAATGTGACGAGCTGGAGGCACTGGTGAGAAACCGAAGAGTATTTCGGGAGTGTATTCTCATGGGTTTTGTGGAAACGCGGTTGAAGGACAACATACCTGACTCCTGTATGAATGTAACTGGCTTCACTACATTGCCGCCATTGTTGTTTACGTTCTACCACGTGAGCGCGTGACGTCATCCACGAAACCGTTGCGACAGCCAGGATCGTAAAGCTTAATCTTCAATGACTTTAACAATAGAAATAGTTTGTCACCTAAAGACCTTGATGTCACCAGAAGGGACTTTCTTATTAGTCTGTTTCTTTTTCTAGGTAAATTATTCATTCATACATTTAATTTTTTAAAGAAAGCCCGTTTTTTTCTTAAGGAACTACTGTTTATCCTCTATTAAACACTCTCCTTGCCCTTTGGTTATTAATACACGTTTGCAATGTACTATATATATAAAAAAAAACTTGTATGTTTAATTTATAACTGTTATAATTTTGTATATGCAAAATATATAGACACATATGTAGCTACTTGTACCAAAGTTTTTTTTAAAAAAAGAATCTTGATGGTTTTATTTCAATAACAGTTTTTTTTTATAACACCACTCTTACCTCCCATGTAACTGGGTTTGTTCAGTATGTCCCACGAGGGAAAATAAGTTACTGGACCTATTTTATGCTAATGTGAAGGATGCTTACAGTGCCTCTGCTTTACTTCCACTTGACAGACCTGATCATAATCTGTGTTTTCTTCAGCACAAATGCAAGCCTTGTATAATGAGGCTGCCCATTACCACCTGGTCATTCAGGAAATGGTCTCTGGAGGCAATAGAGTCTCTCGGGGGACTGTTTTGAGTGTACAGAATGGAGTGCGCTGCTGGAGCCTCAGGATAACAACAGATGTGGAAATGACAGCAAGGTGGACATCCTGGATTTCATTAACTTCTGTAGGGACACTGTGGTTCCAGTTCTCCGTTTCCCCAATAATAAACCCTGGATCACCAGTAACACCATGGAGCTCCTTAACCAGAAAAAGCAGGCATTTGAGGGGGCAAGGAGAAGCTCAGGTGTGCAGCAGGAACGGAAAGCCTTAATCAGGCAAAGGTGGACTATAAGTAAGTGGAGAGTAAGCTGCAGCAGAATGACGTCAGAGAGATGTGATGGGGAATAAGGGACATCACTGGCTATTCTAAGAAGAATATGAGAATGAGGCCAATGAATTCGATCTGTTTTATAACAGGTATGATGGAATGGCCAACACCTGCTCTATTTTATCATATGTCCTCCTACCTACCATCTGCCAGTTTCCATACAAGGGCAGGACACTGAGGTAGAGACTTCCTACAAATACTTAGGGGGTCATATTGTATGATAAACTGGACTGGTCCCAAAACACTGTTGCCCTCTACAAGAAGGGCAACAGTGTTTTCCTGTGGAGGCTGAGGTCCTTTGAAGTGTGTGATGAGATGTTGCACATATTTTATCACACTATGGTGGCCTCTTTTATGCTGCTGTGTTGGAGGTGCAGCCTGGCAGACAGAAACACCAAGCAGCTTGACAGGAGGCTGGACTCAGTTAAAACAATGGGAGAAAAGTAGAAACAGTGGCACATTGAACAAAGTAGAAGCTATTATGGACAACAGCCGACACTCTCTCCACAGTGTCCTGGTTGGGCAGAGTAGCAGCAGATTCATGCGGATCCTCTCACTGCGCTACAGGACTGAGCGGTTCAGGAGGTCCTTTGTCCCCACGGCAACAAGACTCTTTAATGCTCTTTGACCCCTGTTTTTTGTTATCCTACTGTTGATATTTAATTATTCTATTTACTAGTGTCACTTCTAGTTTAATGAATGAGCTCTTAGATTTTTAATGAATGAGCTCTTAGAATTTCCTCTTGCGGATAAATAAACTTTCCATCAGTCCCTGTTGGTGTAATGGTCAGGCGTCCCATATTGTGTACTTGAGATTCAGGGATGGAAAATCGGTGCCCCACGTCCTTTTGGCATACAGTGTAAAAACTAGGGTCAGGATTACCCCTGGTCTAATGGACACATTTCGTAAGTCAAACGCAATTTCTTTTTAAAGGAGATTTATCCTGCAGGAGGTTAGGAATGACCATAACGGTTCTAATGACTATGATAAAGTGCATCTCAGTCCATTTCCGCAACTTAAGCTGAAAAGTGAAAACAGACGCCAGGCAGGCTACGCACTTTTGTCACTCAGAGTCTACAAATCCTAACACCGCGGATGTTTGACAACTTGCAAGCACAGGATTTAGACAAAAGTGTTGGGACGCCTTTACACCAACAGGGACTTTAATGGCACTGCATTCAAATACATATCCCATATCCACCCCTTTGCGCTCAAAACTTTGGAAGCATGGCGTTGTCCAAAATGTCTTGGTATGCAGAAGCATTAAGATTGCCCTTCATTGGATGTTCACGTGATCTCCGGATATTGTAGTCACTACGAAATAGTGTCATCTACATAACCGGGTCAAAACATCCACGTGTGGTCCGAAATTCGTGTTCAGCTATAGTGTAGGGTCCTTACAGAAAAATGGTGCCTGAGCCGTAGAGGATCCGAGAAAGAAATGTAACACAGTTTGGACGCATCGTTATCGCTGTATAATTACCCAATATCAGACGTTGCAGGAATATTCGTTAACGCCGAGTTGTTGATCCAGTTTTAGATCTGAAGACGAATATTTTTTCACGCAATGAAACCGGCGACCTTGAAAAACACGTCCTGAAATGCACTTCCCACTTTCATCCACACGGAGCACTAAAGCACCACACTACAACCCATCAAACGTTTATAAACTGTAGAATTTAATTTGTGTTCTCCATACAATTTTCTTTACGCTTCAAATATCAATAAACATTGTTTCTTTTTATCAGATTATTGCTTTACAGTAAAATGCATTGGTTGGATACATCCATTGATAGCAAGACAATACATTCAAGTTAAACACCAATGTCATATTTTCTTGTCTTTGTCCTTTTAACAGTGGCTTGGAAGAAGGATCCCACACACCATTCGTCTCACAGTGCAGGTCACAGTCACTCTGAAAGCAGGTTTCTGTGTGTGTGTGTGTGTGTGTTTGTGTGAAACAAAGTGTGTATTCATTGTGCATGTGAGAAGTTCTCCTGTATGTGCGCACCTTCATGCATGGACAGAGTGCAGTCAAGTTTAAAGCATTTTCCTTCAACTTAAAGTGTCTCTCCTGAAGAGGTATATAGAGGGTGTTTTTTTTTGTTTTCTGTGCATACAAGACTTCTGTTCATGTCTATACCACTGGCAACAAAGATGATGCCTCCTAAAGTGACCCTTTTCCCCGAAAGGAATAAAACAATAATCGGGTCACTTTGGAGGCAGTACAGTTTATAAAATATGGTCCGAGTCAAAAATACTCATCTCTCAGTTCAAATATAAGAATAATAACCGTTACAATAACAGGCATGGCACAGGACTGGTCGACTCCATAGTAGAGCAGGATAACACAAACAATCTATCTAAGGTGATTTGGTATGATTCGTGTGTATTGTTAGATAGGAATAGGAACCTGCTCACTGCTATCAAATGAGTCTTGGCTCAGTAACAACAACGAAAAACGAAAAACAGTGCATAATAGGACAGCAAGTGTCAAACATTAGTTCTTATGCATTTATGTGCAAGAATGAATTCCATTATAAATAATGATTATAATAAAAAATCAACAGAAATCAAAATCTATTTCTTCAGATTGTGAGTCCAAGCCTCCATTGACATTCATTTGGCCTTCAAACCTACTTCCATATATTTCGTTCAGAGCATTGTCTGAACACACACACACACCAACTACCACAGAACGAAGACAAACACTCCGGAATCACGCGACACCACCACTGTTCTACACTGCATACAGCCATGAAATAGAAATGCCATTCCTCCTAGCGCTAATAAAGTAGGGGAACAGATGGCTGAGTATTTGCATGCGCTTGGAACATTATTCAACAGGCGATTTTCAGCAGCTTTCACAAACACGGGGCCCCTCTCTTATAATATAACCAGCCCTGCTCAGTCCTCTCCTATTGAGATTGCATATGTCGTTATATACTGCACACATCGAAATACAGAGAAAAAGACCTGTCTTTCCACAGAGACAACAGTGACGGCACCTCTTAGCAACAGCACGGAACGACACCTGACGTTTCCACAGCTTGACGTTTCACACAGACACAAACAGCTCGGCCCTCTGCTCGGGTTAGGAACTCCTCAGCCTTGTGGGTTGTTGTTTTTTTTTTGTCTTTTTTTGTTTTGTTTCGCTTTTTTTGGCGGAAGTTGGATTGGTAGCTGCCATTTACATTGGGAGGTTGACAGTGATCTTCTGCCTTGCTAGTTAAAATGGCTTATCTTGTGTCAAAATCATGCATCACAGACAAATACAGAGATCCAGACGAGGGAGCTGGAGTGAACAACCCCCCACTCAAAAAAAAAAAAAAAAGAAAAGCTGTGACTGTGTCGGTCACAGTTTTGCATCCACTCCCACTCCCTCATACCTGGAAGGAAGCACTAGTCGAACAGGAGGACCTCTGACACCATATTTACAAATAAACAACAAAAATCAGGATCCCTGTTTGCTGTGTTTGCTCGTCGGTGTGGTCAGTGTCGACTTTTGTCGTAGTAGCAAACGCGTAATTCACACCACAAACGGGCAGTGAAGAGCTCTCCTGAAGCCTGTCCACTCTGTGCTGAGAATGCTTTGTGTAATCACAGTAGGTAAGAGCAACAGTCTGATTATGGAGATCCTGTCCTGTCAACAGAACTGGATTGAAACAAGGTGAAAGACTTGAGAGCTTTAGTTAACTGGACTCGTTTTAACTGGACAGGTCCAAAGGTCAGTGACCCCGTTACAAACCATGAGCGAACAGGAAACCCTTCACTATTCCAGAACAGATCTTCCTCCAGCGGTCAATCTACTGTGGCACTGCATGTTTGCATCTCCTTGCAGCAGGCTGTTAGTAAAGTCACACTGTAATGCACTGATGCGTTCACAAATGTCTTTATGTGCCTTCATGCTTCAAAGCAAAGAGAACCTCTCATGAAGACAATGAATCCTTTTTATCTTTATTGCTCCTTATTGCACCAGACCTGGAAAGAACTAATGTCTTTCCCCACTGCAATCACTGTGCAACCTAGAGGTTTCACACTATTATCTAAAGTGCAACATTGTCATTTTTTTTTGTATTCATTGTCATGGGAAGACAAATCATGAGAGGGTGTAAGTATGAAGCATTCATATTGTTTCAGTGGGCAGCATTCCTTGTCTTCATAAAGTGTAAGTATTTGCGCAGTCACAGTTCAGCACCCTCCCGTTGTTAGGAGAAAAGAAGACATGCCATGCTGCTGTGTGTGATAATGTGTGATCATGATTGTCCCAAATTCAGTGATGGAGGGCTGCCCAGTCAGAAGGAGAGCTGCCAAAAAGAGTGGCCTAAAGCCCCGCGACTGCTGGAGCGATTATGCTGAACAACCTCTTGCATGGCCACAGACAGCCTGGTGAATTCTGGGTGATGTAGTTCTTATCATTTCCTCCATAGCAGAGAGAAAATGCTGTAGGAAACTGTGGTCTTCTGCAATAAAACCCAATGGAATAAAATGGTGGTGTGTGTCTGACTGGTTTTCTGGTGTTCTGTAGGTAGGTCTGGTCTGGAAGTGGCTCGGCTGCGAGCTGGAAGATTCAGGGCCTACAGATCCCCCTCACACATGGGCAAGTTGACAAAGGTGAAGACGTTGTACTCGATCAGGATGGAGAAGCTCAGGAAAACCCCGTACAGCATGAGCACATATATACCCAGCTTTAAGTCCAACTTCCACCTGTTCACATGGATCCCGAGGACCTGTGCCAGAGCAAATGGTGGAAAACTGGGTTACAATTATTTCACATTTTCAATCTTCGATATGGATTAAATTGGAAATTATTCAGACCAGTGTTCAGGCATCCTATTGATCAGTGGTACTCAAACCAGTCTTCAGAGACGCCCCTAATGGTCCTTGTTTTTGCGAGGGGTTTGAGAATAAATGACAGGAGGAACACCAGGGAGTCTCTGAGAACCACTGTTTTAGGTAACTAATAGGAATACTCTACCACCACTATCTACATTCACTAAGAAAAACAAGGCCCAATAATGGTTCATGGTTTCAAGTTCAAGTCAGGGTATCTGCACATTTTTGAAATGCAAATTCAATGACTTTTAAGACCTTTTCAAGACCTCTAAGATGAAAAAATAAAACAAAAAAAAAATACAAAAAGCCTAGAATTTAGTTGATTTCAACAAGGCAGATACTGTATTTATTGAAGCAACAGCTCTAACACAAAACATATTTTTCACCCAGCCACGGTACCTCTCCTCCAACCATCTGTCACTGAATTTGCATTTACCCGTTCCACACTCGCGTCTCCCTGCTACGCAACAGCCATGCACATGCAACACTATTTCTTCCCTTTCTAGGGCATGCATATAGACCTGTGGGATACACACTGCCCCCTGTGCTATAGGCAGTGACGTACAGTGGAAAAACATATATACAAAAATAAAAAAAGGAAACAGATATTGTTGCTTCATTTCATCCTAGAATTAATTTAATGCCACCCCCTTTACAATTCCTGAGTTTTCAAGGCTTTAAAAAACGTACATGTTTTTACTTCTCAAGGATCTGCAGGACCCTGCAAGTTCATGAATGCATTGCCTGAATCAGTTGAAATAAAGCTTATTTGATCCATATTGTGTTGGGTTTACTGTTTATGGCCACCTAGACAAACTTTCACACAATTTGCGGCAATTTTATGTTTAACCGGCCTCCACTGACAAGCTGCTGTTCAGATTAGCTGGTTGAAATGGTGCGTTGATGATTATCAGGCAAAATAGCTGCAGTTCCCGAAGTAAATGAACATCAACAAACATAGAGTTTCTGAATTCCAGTTTAAAACCTGTTTGTAGAGTATGTTGTTCAGAGTACTGTAACTTACAGTCAAAGCCACTGAGCCCAGGAGGAGCACAACAGAATACACCAGTCCTCTACTGTTGATAACCACCTGAGACAAGAGAAACAACATTACCATCAGTGTCTTTTGCGTCTGTGCTGTCAGCAAAGCAGTGCCTTTACCCAGCTCTCCTTGGTAAATGTGCGTGGGTGTGTGTATACTTGACAGGGAGAGAGAACGACAGATACCACAGAGCCATAGTTGACAGCCATCGTCTGGATGCCCCAGGGAACTCCGAGCCCAACCAGGATATCAAAAACGTTGCTGCCAATCGTGTTGGAGACAGCCATGTCGCCCAGACCTGTGTGTGCAGACATACATACAATAGAACTGTAAAAAATGGTATAAAACTGAGAAGGAAACAAGGAGGTCAAGATGTTTTACCTTGTCGAGCTACTATAAGGCTAGCTATACAGTCAGGAACACTGGTGCCAGCTGCCAGGAAAGTGATGCCCATGATAACATCAGGTATTCCCAGCGTGTATCCGATAATTGTGACCTGCACATGAGGACAAACACACACTACTAATTACAGAAATCTAGATTGTATCAGTGACATTGATACAGTACAGTGTTAAACAGACATACACTGCAGAAGATAGAAAGTGCACTTACCATCCACACCATGAGGTAGGAGAACACGGCTATCCACAGAGTGGAGAGGAAGAAGGAGAGCATGAAGAACCGCTCCCAGCGTGGCTTGCCACAGTTTGGCACAGTGAAGAACAGCAACAGCAGGATAGGCCACGAGATGATAAACTTTAGTCTGTTCATAGCACCCCCTGGAGGACCAGTAACACAATACAGATCCTTGTTTGCAGTGCATTGATGGTGGATCACTCAAGTCATCTTAACCTATTTTGTGGATGAGTACTCACTTGCTTTCTTTACTGCATGACATAATTAGGTGACTGTATTCATTGGACAACCAAATAGTTTACCGCTGATGCTATCTTAGCTCAGCTTTTGGGCTGCATTTTGAAAAATTTCGTCATCCTAAAGGTCAGGGAATCCTGTCTGTTCATGACTTTTTCCATTATTACCCACGGTTTACATGGGCCAGGTTTTCAAAATGCCTTGCTGTGGATTCACTTGCAGCCCAAGGTTCGGCGGAGATAAAAACTGAGATTTTTTTCTGTTCTGGAATCAGGTATTTTTGAGCAATATTTGCTATTTAAAAAGGTGAATTGTGTCCATTTTTAGTTTGCATTAAACACCAAGGCACTCAAGCCCCTGCTAGAATTCACCTGCACCAAAAATACAATCATCCATAAAGCACTTCGGTGCATGTTCCACTCCAAACACATGTGAAACTTCCTTGCAGCCCATTAACCGCAGCAGGCACCTTCTAACAAAGTCAATGAATGTTAAGCCGATAATCTTGAAACAATACATACTGGGGTCCCTTTCTTTAGGGATTTTCTCTCTGCTCAGCTCTGCATATCGTCGCTGTCGGGCGGAAACCTCATAACTCCACTTTTGGTCTTTGTTTTTTTTTTTTCATAAATCGATACTATTGGTCAGATTCCACATGGGTCTATAAAATTTAGAAATGATTAACCAATGAAAAGTATTGAAAATAGCTTGGGATGTTTGATGACACGGTATTCGTTTATTTAGAATATAAATCGTTTTTTCAGTTTCCTGATAAATAGCCGTTTTGGAGATATGAGGTTTCTGCCTGACAGCGACGATATGCTAGCCTTATTAGACGAGGAAGTACAAGATTAAAACATGCAAAACGCTAATTCCAGATGATGACCAGTGATGTGACAGCAGGTGATCCAGGTGTGAATTTCCAGTACTTTGCACTGTGAAAGCTCTAAGATATGCATGTGTGTGTGAGACGTCCTCACCAGGAATGGTGAAGGGAGATGACAGCTCATTCTCCTCATCCTCTGTCAATTTGTCCTCTGGCACGATGCCGTTCTCCAGGGTGTCCGCTTTTCCATCACCCACCAGTGCGCTCTCCACCCCGTTGGAGGCCTGCATCAGCCGCTGTTGCTGTACGTCAAAACAGGCAAAAAAAAGCTTTATACATCCACAACCTACTTCTAAATCACATTATTAGACAGTAGTTCTTAAATATTTGAATGTATAATGATAACTCGATCAAAAATGCATCTGAACAAACAAGTAATCAATAAATTAGCCGATTTTGTTCTTTTTCATCTTAACAGTGTAAGTATAAGAATACATTTGTTTCTGAGAATGATCCGAACTGGTTTTTATAATCTTTTTTAAACCATTTTTTATTATTAACATACCACTAGAATTTCAGAATATTTTGCCTTTAAAAAAATTACATTTGAAAAGGACAACATTTTTTTTTTTGCATCATTTCATCTCGACTATAAGCAAAAGCAAGATTTTTAATAACAAACATTAATAATAGTCTTTGTTTTGTAATAATATTTGCATGACATGTAAGTAAATGGTTAAGTCAGTGGTCAAATAGGTCTTAATTGGCAAGGCTTAACCTCTGGTGAATGGAAAAAACCTTCTACTTTAAGACTAAAGGTGCCACCTCTGCATTATCCTTACATTCCTTTCTTTGAATTTCAGCGTGGGGAAAATTATAGTAACGAGTTCAATCCCTCGACGCTTATGCTTTGGACACTTGCTGGGAAAGCCTGCCAAATCCTGAACAATGAAGTGCTGAGTCTGCTGCTCGGGGTTGTGCGTTCTGACTTATTCTGATATTAAAGTATTAGCGTTAATGAATGGATGTTCTGTTTACCGCAGGGAAGGAAAAAATAACTGTCATTTTCCTATTGCAATTAAATTTTCTTTCACAGTCAAATACACACGTTATTATGAAGTAAGCTGCCAGAAAAGTGCTGCTTTCTGCGTTCTGTGTCTGAATAGTGGCACCTCGATATCTTCTAATAAAAAAAAAAAAAATGCATTTCAAGGTTATTATTAAGAAGTATTAAATAAAGAGGGAGGGCTCTATGCTTACTTGTTAGACATTAGCACGATTAGGACGATTTGTGATACAGAAGAAGCGACAAAAAAGGACACATTAATACATATTTATATCTGGCACCTGTCACACTTTATAGCCTAGTTTAAAAAAATATGGTCTATTTTTTTCTGCCTTACCAATAACCCATTCACAGCGGATTACTAGAAATGGTGCACACCTCATTGATAATGAGTCGGCTGGCCATGCGCAGGCGGGTCTTGGGGCCAAAGTGGTTGGTGATCATGACCCTGAGGCCGGCCTCCGGGAAACGGTAGTTTGGAGGGCTGGAGTTCATCATTTCATCCACCATTACCACTGAGCCACGAGTGTACATCTTATTGGGCTTTACTATGAGCATACAAGGGAACAGTGAGGCCATGCATACAGAGGTTTAGCATTTTATCTGTACATTATCCCTCTATTCTGTGGTTTCACATTTGAAAGCAAAACGACACAAAACAAAGAATTCCAACTGAATTTAAGATGCTCCTTTTAATACCAAAGTGATGATCTTTATTTATGTGCTGATCAGTCCTTTTTCATATTTAAATTGAATCAGACTAGTTTGCGGACAGTTATTCTGCATTTTGCATCAGTGTACACTCAGTGTAACCTCTCTATGCAGTTTCCAGTGCGTGAGTTTCAACTCCATTTTCAACTGAGCTTAGCAGTGGTGATGCAACTGGGTCCGCAGTGCTTTCATATGTGAAATCAGTCAGAGCATTTAAATCATTCATTAAACCCAGAATAAGCATGCACACACACACACACACACACACACACACACACACACACACACACACACACACACACCCACACACAAAAAAACACA
>JBBPCW010000001.1:35828255-35846612 GCA_037974425.1 Phenacogrammus interruptus
CTTTGTCCAGGCGTTTGAATTTTGCTAGGTTTTGTCTATCTATCCATTCATCCATCCATCCTTTCATCCATCCATTCATTTTTCTCCTCTTCAAGTGGTGACAAGTTTTGAGTAGAAATCTCTTCTGCTGCTACTGCTACTAATTTAATAAGTCTTGACGCCCCACCTAAAATTCAAACCAGGAGTTCTCCGGATGATGAGCCATTATCCGCTGCCCCATTGTGTTGAGAGGTTTTACACTCAGCAGTGGTGATCTGAAGGACACGAAAGGACTTGACACTCTTTTCTGGAATCTGAAAAGGTGTGTGATTCAAAGGGTAGCCCAAGCATGTCAAGACTAGCCTCAGAATCCCAAGGAAGCCAATCCCTTCTTCTCAATTGTTGAGCTATGTCTCATCAGAGTGTGACTGATTTAGCCTCAGGCACTGCTACCCTGTGGACGACTGCTTAGGGAGGAGGAACAAGGAAAGGGAGAGAGAGAGAGAGCTAGGGCTTTCACAAAGACCCCACACACAGGCACACATTGCAAAAAGGCCCACCAAGCAGTAGGACGCTGGGGAGGGGGAGCATCAGAGGAGGAAGTGCATATTGTTCAAAGCTGTGGTGGACTTTCATGTCTGCAGCGAGGTATTTCTCCTGACAATCACTCAGCCATCTATCAGATGACAGCTGGGCTGCAGTGTGCACAAACACAGGATAAACATCCTATTATCTAAAGAACTCCCCACTCCCCAGCCTCCTGATAGACTCCATATGGTGCAGGGATGGCGAGTGCAGCAGAGATGAACTATTTCCTATTATCTGTATGAGACATTTTTGATTATTTATTACCATGAGTGATGTTAAACATTTGGGACTGGGTTTTCTGAATAGGTATTCAAATCTAGTCCTATGTATTCCATGACTAAGCTTAATCCTGGCCTGGAACACCAACCCTTGGTTCCACTGGGGAAAAGCTGTGGATGCCTACTCTTATAATATCAAAATATTCTATGTAAGGCTTTGTGATGTGTAATAGTAATGGAAATGAACCATGTGGTATTATTTTGTTATTTATTAAGATACGGTCAGATATTTCTTCATTCAGGCTGAGATTCACATTTCAAAACCATAATTTTTACTTTTTTTAAGTGGTTAAAGTTGATTTGGGCAAGTTTTGGATCTTCTTGTCATATCCAGCCTTATTTCTTAATCGGTTTCTTCACTATTTTTTTCTTTTTATATTAACATTCAGTATTTTTAGAAGTTCTCCCCCCATCCTTTCTGCCTCACTGTCTGTCACTAAACCTTGATGTGTAATAGACCTCCATGCCTAACTGGTGAGGTGTTCTTTTATTGAAATGCTTTGTTTCTCTAAACATTTCATGATTTCAACATTTTTTTTTTTTCCAAGCTGAAAAGTCCTTTTCTCATTTCTAAGTGAGGTGCTGCATAGTTCAGCTGATGACTTTAATAATGAGATCACAGTTAAGGTTATCTTCTGATGACCCTTCCATGTAGATAATATTCATGCCAAAATGCTGCACAGTTGGCCAGTGCGTCACTATTTGTATGCCAGCCAAGTCTTCTTGTCTCTTCTGATATGTGATGTGGGATGTTAGCTTTGAATACCTGAACAGACTACAAGCATTTCCCCCTCTTTCTTCTTGTCCTTCCCAAGCTTGTCTTCACTTTGCTTCAGCAGTTCTAATTTTCATTTCTTAATTATGCTTCAGACAGTTAAATTACACGTAGGGCGTGCTTAGGTATCTCTTTCTATTCTCTTTTCTCTTGCTTTGTACATTATGTCAGCTGCTAAGATGAGCCCATGCCTTTAGGGTGTAAGCACAACATCCTGGAAGGTTTGAAAGGTCACAGAATTTATGACAGTCTGGAATCCTCTACGTCTAACTTGGGTTAAGGCCTAATGAGTCAATTACGCTCTGAGAAAGAAATTAACTCTGGTGGTTGACTTTAAAGGTGCCCAAACTTTTGCACAGTCCACATTTGTAATATTATTATTTTTAAAACAATTTTTAAATAAATTAAAATATCAATATTGAACACAATCCCAATTTCCAAAACAGTTGTGGTAGAATAATAATGGATGTTAATGTGAAAATATTCTTTTGGACTTTTTCTTTTGGAGTTTTTGACTAATTCTATTGGTCTGATCTCTATGACATTTTTACAAAGTATCCGTCAATCCATCACCCAAAGCATCTTCTTATGAATGTAACCAAGAAAAATCATAAAAGGCTGAGTCACTGCTGACAGTGACCGACTCAGCGAACATTTGTTCAACATTAAATGAAAAGATACTGTAACACAGAGCCGCTTGGAAACATGGAGGTGAATTTATTGTTTGCTTCCTCACTTATTTTAACAATGAACACTTAATTGCTCATTGAAACATCAGTGAAAAGTATATACCCCCCTTCACTTTCTTGTGCCTGGCCTGTTATTGGACACGGGAAAGCACGGCTCTAATCCACACACATGTCTGTCGCTTTGGCCCAGATAGACCCGGCACAGCAGGGGCTTTCTCCTAATGAGTGGCTTGTGCACTCTGGTTGTCACATTAAATCGTAAAGCAGACTTTTAGGCCCTCTTTACGACTTCCTCTTCATCCCGTCTAGTGTTCTTACAGGCACGCCTCGTGCTCCACCATCCACTGTCCACCTCTAGCAGTGGAATGAGAAGAAACTGGCTGTGTGTTTAACTGTCTGAGTGGTTGGCTGTTTATACGCGCTGCACAAATGCGTCTGTGTGTTTATGTGGATTTGTGTATGAGTCCCAAGCATTTTCCTGTCACAGTATGTGTGGGGGTGTCTTTGTTTAAAGATTCTGCATATCCTGGATCTGGCCTGTCTGTGAATCAGTGTGGCCATTTTATGATTCATTTGTGATGCTGGTGGGCAGTGGGAGGCTGCAGAGCTGCTCTCACGTTTATGAAGCCCCATCACTGCAGGCCTCACTGCAGATATGTAAACTAAGTAGCAAAAACAGACAGTTTTGCGTTTATTGTTTGTGTTGTCACAGTGATGAAATTCATACACCCACCTACAGGGGTTTAGCTCCACCCATTCACAATGAAGTTAAAAAGAGTGTTTTGAATGGGGCACAATAAAGTTCAGCCGATCAGAATGTATATGTATATGTGCGTGTGTGCGTGTGTGTGTGTGTGTGTGTGTGTGTGTGTGTGTGTGTGTGCATTAACAGTCTGTATTATTCTAAATCGAATGTAGTGGGATTGATGTAAAAAAAAAAAAAACATGATTGATTTTGCTACATAAACCAATATAAAGCAGTCCTAAAATCAATAAAACATATAATTGCTATGAATTTAATGTAATATGATACAAGAAGAAAATCTTTTGAAAAAGCCCCTTTCCCAGGATGTACATGTTTCAATGAACTACACCGAATATCCAGAACTGCTTCCAATATTCATTTTGCCAGAATGTATGAAAGAACAAAGATATATCAGTCATTCATTATATCTCTGAAATCGAGATTCACATATGCCTCGATTCCAGGCCAGGGGTTCTTTCTGTCTGGGGTTATACAGTTTCCTCCCAGACTCCAAGAACATTCTTATCAAGTGAACTGGAGATGTTAAATTCCCCCGAGGTGAGACTGTATGTTTGAGTGTGTGTAACAGTGTGTCTGGACTGGTGACCTGTCCAGGGTCTCCTCGTTTCTCTCATGAGCTCAGGGATAGTCTCCGGCACCCCCAGGACCCAAATAAGCAGCTCAGATAATGTATAGACGGTTTGTTGATAATAGAACGTGATGTCATGTCTAGTGTCGGGTTAGTCAGTCTCAGCTGGTTCAGAACAGCTGTTTCAATCTCGCTTTCCTTGGGTTTGACCGGTCTGTACTCCGCAGACTCATGAAATCTGGTGGCAGAGGAGACAAGCATATGGTTCTACATGGCAAACAGATTAAGGACATTAAGGAAAGAGATAAGGGGCTTTCAGTAATCAGTGTCGAAACAACATATAGGAAAAATCCCAGTGAGAGCCCATAAACATCAGGGTTCAAACTCATGTTACAATCCGCCCAAGTAGATTTAATGGAAGAAAACAAACATTATGAGGTACTGTTTATGGGCTTGTGATATTATCTTAGGAAACTTATTTTTAATATTTGTCTCTTTACTGGTTTACTTCTCCTTTTTAAGCTTTTTTAAGATTCTGATATTTTAATAGTTTCTATTGGTGTTGCAGTGTGTACCATCAGAACAGCCTTATAGTAGTTTTGAATCTGAAACTTCAGAATAAAGATGTGCCTTGGGGAGCTGTAAAGAATATATGGTTTTCTTGCGTCGTGACCTGTTTTCTGAAACAGCCCAGGGACTGTCAAATATAACTTGTAAATATCTGCATTTGTGTTTTGATTTACCACAGTTCATGTATGTAGTCCTCACTGTTGTGAAAGCTGCCTTTTATGAGATGACTTATGCTCCACATGAAGTTTAACTGTTGGATGGGTTTGTGTTAAACCTGTACTCTCAATGGTGTGTCGTTACACTGCATTTTTATTTCTTGAGTGGGCGACCCAGAGATGTATTTCTGCATACACCCTTAGTTCTGCATGCCACACAACTTTACAAGAATTTGAACTAGACTTTTATTTATGTCTTCACAGTGTTTCTGGATCAACAGCATGTCTCACATTTTTACTGGATCGTTCCACATGCACGCAATGCTGCGTCTGAAGAGCTGACAGTAAGTGACTGAGGAAGGCTACGTAAGCCTCTCCAGCCTTTTTGGCCGCTGTCACTGAAAGGTACTCCAGGGTAAACCGAGCATCTCGCTGTACAAACGCTTTCTTGACATAAACATCATCATTAAACTGTGTGTTAGACAGATGAAGTCCATTTGCTTTAATGACATCTATCCACATCCAGCACTGAATTTTATCCTGTTGCTGTTCTTCTTTTATCACATTTGCATTTATACAGATCTAGAAAAATGCATTTAAAACATGTTTATTATGCATGAAGTTTCGATAAGTTTAGGTAAAAACTGGTAGCCCTTCGTGTGGCTCAGTACCCGTGAAGTAGCTCTCAGTTTGAAAAAGGCTGGTGATCCCTGTGTTAAAGTAATCAGAATGATTTCTTAGCCTGGAACAGATCAACACTGCATTATTTTGTTGGTGAACTCCCCATGTCACACATTAGGATGTCAGTTTGTAAAAATAACAAGGTAAACTCTTGTTTTTGTGTCAGCGTTTGTGTTGTTACCTTAAAGCAATACTGTGGCAAATGGCAAAGAAATGAAAAAGAGAGTTCAAACTTTAATTAAAAGTAATTACAACACCCATGGAAAATATTCTCCTCAACCGGTTTAAAATACATCTGAAGTCATTGATGGCATTTGCAGTTTATCTGAATGTTACCCTCATACAGCATTGTATTGTGGAACAGTCAAGAGGAAGGAATGCATTTTAGCAAACTTTGAGTATGGATTGTGTGAATGGAAATAACCAAAAATTGGTATTTAGAGGCTGCACTTTACCATATACTCTTGGAAAAACAGCACTAATAGCTATAATAGAAGAATATAATATAATTTTAACCCCAGAGGGTGCATTACATTGTGTGATTTGCATTTAAGCCAAGTCTGAAATACCACAATAAAACATTTATCTTTTTAAGCCGTCACAGTGTGTATTTGTAGCATAGAAACATAGAACTAACCCTCACAATGCGGCAGAATGGTCCCAACACGGATTCCCATGACCTTTAATGTAGCATTTAGTTCAAATTCACTCAATTGAGCAGTTCATGGTATCTGGACTGCCTGAGGTAATCAGTAAAAGCATTAATCCTATAATGTTTTGCTGAACAGTGACATGGGCTAATGCTGCTCCACCACTTCATGAAATGTCACGCTTTTCCCTTTCACTCTTTCATGCATCTGTGTTTTGTTACCACACATAAAATCAGCACTGACTGGTGCTGAATCCGTATCACAAACACAGTGTGGAGTCACAAATGTGTCATTTTAATGCTTTCTTGGTTCATTCTATTGAAAGAAAACATACTTAATGGTTGGATTATTAGAGTTCTCAGCAGCTCACAATCCCCAAGCTACATCAAGACCAATGCATTACATCTCTATTAGCGCTCATTTTAACACCATAGTCCTGACACTTTGGCTTTCTTTCCTAAAGGCACTAATCTAATTATTTTCTTCCAATTGACTCTCTATTCATTTTGCCCAGGCCAAGCCTTCCTCAATTATGTCCTGAACTCATAGATGTCACGTTTTGTGTACATGAAGAACTAATCCCTCAAAAAAGAAAAGAAAAAAGAAACTCTCCTACAAAGGCAGGACGACCAAGAATGGGCTTGCCCTAGCAACGCCTGCCAACCAGAGACATCCAAACCTCGTCAGCCTATCGCTCGAGGCCACCCTGATCTGGAACAACAGGCAGTTAGCTATGCTCTAGTGAAATAATACTGAAAGAATGTACTGTGCCTTAACCGCAGCCACGTACACTGGTTCACATGCTGAATCCACTGGTACAGAGCGACAAACTCTGTATAATTGAAACCAAGACAGACTTAGTTATAATCTAACTTTTCCACCAGAACACTGCTAATGATACAGCATTATGTGGTTAAATTAGACATACACACACTCACACACGTACGTCATCCTGTTAGACCATCCCTGTGTCCTACTGATGTGTAAATAGAGCATTTTTCTTCCTCAGCATGACTCAGTTCTTACGGAAGAGGGATATTTAGGTTGGGGAAATATTTGTGGGACATGGAAATAAAATCAGAGGACGTGATTTTACCCTTCAGTGTTTGGTTGGATCATGATAAGTGGGCATTCTGAATGGACAGTCAATGGAGTCAAATTTTCTCCTATATGTACCGCATGTGTGTTCATAGTGGTGAGATTATATAAGTGAACAATGCCACCATACTGTTACATGTGCTAGGATTAATCCTGTGCAAATGTAGAAACATTTACAGTTGTATGCAATTTTCTTATTGCATGACATGTGCAATAGGCCTCTGATGTTGTATGTCTTTGTGAACTTAGTATCATGCCCACATTAGGAAGTCTATGTTTAAGCTGGTTTTCTCTATAAGAAAAATGAATGATGGTCATATACACTAATATTTACTTTGAAGTGACATTGCAAGAAAGTAAATCTACAATTAAACTTCAAAATGATCTCATAGCAGCACCAGCAAAAACACAAAAGTGTTTAGTTTCAGGCTGTGAACACATTAAAATCCAGCAATAGTGTCTTTCTCAAAGTTTATACAACTCATTATTCCATTAAGGTGAGTATTTTTGGAAGCATTATCATGAAGTTTTATTTTCAGTGCTGTAGTATTGTGACCTGACTTGCAATACAACTATTCTAGCATCAGAACTACTAAACACAACCCTAAACTTCTAGAAGCATTGGTGTCTTTGATAAAGAAGAGCTATTGTGATATTTTTAAAATAATAATTCTTTATTCTTTAATTCTTTTTTTAAAATTTGGACTTTATTACTGTACGTTCTTGAAAGTTTTTTACCACACAGACATGTCATGTTTCACATGAACAGTCAAAGCCAAGCTGAATATTTTACAGATGCTCCAAAAACCACATGTGAGAGAAAGCATGCCATTAGTTAATATAAATCACTATTTTAGTATATTATTGGCTATGATCACTTTCCCTTGTCTTTTGCACATAACAGATATTTACTCAGTAATTGGCATTTTTACATTTACATTTACATTTACATTTACATTTACGGCATTTAGCTGACGCTCTTATCCAGAGCAACGTACATTAGTGCTTAAGAAGTCCACAACTGTTTCTTACCTGAAAAACAGCTTAAATCTGAGTCAGCTATTTAACCAAAATACTGCAGTCAGAGCATCTATACAACAACTGTCCAAATAATAACAAGCCAACTCCTAACCCAAAAATACATAAGCCCTAGAGAGGAACAACGTAAGTCGAGGAATTTTGTTTTTACCGAGAGAAATGCAAGTTCTGAGGAGAACTGATATATTAGATATCCCGGTAGAGATTACCCTTAAAATATCTAATAAATATTATTGTACATTTTTTCACCATTCTTACTGCAGGGCTACTCCCCTGACCAGGGACAGCTGAAGGAAATCAGGGGAGGAGCCAAGGCACTTTAAAAGCCGGGCTCTTCTAGAAGGGGACTTTGGTATAATATAACCCCAAAAAGGGATCATGATAGGCTTTACACTTAAGTTTATTTGATCTTTCGGTTTCAGTTATGTGTGAATATAAGCTCGGCTTGGCATTACATTGGTTCTTGTGTGTGTTTTTGGTTTCAAGTTTAGTTTCCCACTCAGTGTACTTCAGCTTTTCCCAGCTGTGTAACCAGACCATTCAGGAACTCTTGGTGGCCAGTCAAACTCACTGTCTCTCTCATTGTCATCTTAGAGTAACATTATACTTGCATCCATTACATGTGTGTACATGTGTGCTGCCCTCAGTTTGTTTGTTTAAAATGTGGCTGTACGCGTCTGCAAGATGCAATTCCAACATAACCAGTGGAAGCTCCACAAGTGTGATGTGTTTTCAGCAGCAGACTAAACAGGACTAAACATGATAACAACTTTTTCAGTAAAATGCTCTCCTCATCTGTTGTGATGTTTATTGTAGGGCTTGTTGTGCTGCGACAGAAGTAATAAAAAAAGACAGGCAGGGGCTGTATGAGCTCTGTTATGCCTCCTAGTGGAAATGTACACAATGCTGCTTGCAAAGCCACGGTGGTTGACAGTAAATGCATCAAGGCCCTAAGATTATAAGCACGAAAAAATAAAAGTGGTGTCCAGTAACCAGCGCTGGAACTTCAGGCCTCACTGAAGAAACATCGGATGAAAAGTGAAATGAGGAACAAAGTTAACTAAACAACACCAGGAAAGACATCTCATTCCTGGTTTATCTACATTCCACCCAAGATGCCGCAGGAGTGGCATGCCAGGAATTCCTGAGTGAGATCTCCACACCCCTTCCATACAAACAACACTAATATCTTCTCAGAAAATAAGGGGATAGCCAGAACCTCCATGATAGCCATGAATTTGCCTGTCACTCACTACTTCATTTGGAATATGGATTGTTTAGCATGTGTGAAATTATTTGTTCTGGGATATGATTCTGCGTCTTAATCATCACTGATTCATGGCACACTGGCATACTCCTCAAACTCAGCCAGTCTCTTGTTGATAAGCCTCTAGCTGAACAGTTCACAGGAACAATGTTACAGTAAATTGCATGAACTTGAGGATTTTTTTGCATCAGATTTGTAGTTCTGTAGACTGTTTTATAATAATTGCTTTTAAAAGAGAGGTCATAAGTTTTGCAAATTATCTCATTTTAATGTGATTAGCTGTCAATGTTGATTAAATTGGTATAATCTTGATTACATGGAATTGAATTGATTGTGTTAAATAATGCGGTGATTAATTGGATGAATAATCAAGTATTTATGTGCATTTTTATCATTTATAACAATGAAAAAATATAACAACATTTTGCTTCATATACACAATTATATAGATATGCTTGATATACATTATGAAATTTGTACACTCATGAGATCCTGCTGGTGTGGGCCTCCTCTTTTTCAGTGTTGCTCATTAACTGTATATATTCTTTTACTCTACTGTATATATTCTTGTTATCACCATGTAGAAATACTCAATCAGCATCTTACTTGCACCTTAACTCACTGCTTACTTTATATCTTTATAGGGTAAATATTCAAGACGTATTTAATATTACTATATTTCTTATGTTCGTTAGACCATATGTTCGTTAGACCTGTTTTTTTCTACACAATGTGCATCTGCTGGTTTGCTTCAAACGTTATCTCACTTTACTTGTATAGTGACAATAAAGGCATCTATCCATCTAAAACAATATGAGTGCTAACAGCACCCCCTTGTGAGAAATGTTTAGACTGCCAAGCATGGGTTTGTAATGCCTGAATATTTTTTGGAGCCTATCCCAGCCACTATTGGTACACCCTGGACAGTCAAGTTTTAGAAACTGATTCGTTTTTTTGTTTGCCCAATTCCACTCACTTTCAAGAACTTCCCCTAGCATGAAATACCACTGGGGTGGAAAAGGTTAAAATGGCAACATCACTGGACAACTCAACACAGTTTTGAGGAGAACACTGACTGCCAATTCTCTTACATCAGTTAAAAAAGTGCTTGGCTAGCATTGCACAAAATGATGGGGGAGGTGGAGGTTCCAGAGGGGATGGAGTCAATTGTTCTGTCTTGGACTCCCAGGTCACTGATGTCTACAGGGCCATCAGGGATCTAACTTGCAATCACTCTCTGATAGGGCCAGTGCTCAGACAGCTGCACCACTTGGGAACCCTAGCAAATCCACTGTTAAGTCACATTTACAGTAAGTGACTGTGGACAGTAGTCTTTTTGCAGTGGAATTAATAAGCCTCTGTTCCTCAGAGACAGATAAGGGCATGCTTTTCTTTGGCCATGTAATATGAAGAGGCAGTGAGGAAGGAGAAGGAAAGCTCTTCAGTTTTGAGCCGTGTTTTGGCAAGCATGTGGGATCTGAGATTAAACTGAGGGAATGGCAAGAGGAGACCTGGACTGAGACTGAAAATGAGAAGATAGCAGGCATTCAAGACAGGCAGGGCAGTGCAGGTGAGGGATAATATGCCATAGAGAAGGAAAAAATAGGAAAAGTAGAGGAAGAAGGAGAGATGGAGAGAGAAAGAGAGAGACTTTGTTATGCAGTCATGATCAGATATCCTTCAGCCTCATTTCCCCATCTAATTCCTAACCCAGCTGGATTGGGTAGATCAAGAGGAAAGGCTGTTTCAGACACACACCTGGACATTGAGACAATGAAAGACACAAAGTGCCTGCTGTATTTGGATATACCTGGCATGACACATGCTGTCAAAGCTCTGAAATAAAAAGACAAGTATTTTTGGAAGATCAGGATCACGTTCTATGGTAGTTCACCACTCCTCAGGGCATGCAAGAAGATCCCCTAATCAAAAAAATACAAAATAATCCTGAACAATTTTGCCATCTTGTAATTAAATTTTATTTATTAAACCAATTAGTCAAGGATGCTTCATTGACGAATTTCTTTGAGTAAACTTGACTGCTAATGGGCATCAAACACCATAAGCTTGAGTGATTATCTAGAGAACTTCTTAAAAATGTTTTGGGTAGAGGCCCAGGGGCTTTCACCTTGTTCATTCTCCAATTTTTATAAAAACTACTACTACACTACAAGGCCAGAGACCTGGTGCCTTATGTCACTTTTGCGAAGCATTTTCAAACATTTATGAGATATTGGTTGCTCATGTTTGTCTGATGAGTCATTTTTAATATTTTAATGATCATTAGATTGAATTTAAATTCATATATATTTAACTGGTAGATCATTTGAGTTGTTTTTAAGGTTGCCAGATGTTCCCAGCAAACCTGCAGCACTGTGGTAGAACATGGCCTTGACTGATGTGATTTTGCTAAACATTTGGAGAGAGATCCTTTGCCCAGGAAAAGTGTTCACATGTCATCATTAGACCATGTCGCCCCCGGGCCCTCCTCCTCGACTTGCGGTTTTATGGTGAAAACACGCACACCGGCCCTGGCTCGATCAAAAGGGAAAGGATCTCCACATCCTCGCTGGTCTCTATTAACAAGCCCTGGAAATGGGCGCTGGATTTATTGGTCACTTTATGGAATGGAGTTGAGCCTTGCAGGCCCTTGAGCAACATGCATAAAATGCCCTCACAGCCTGAGTTACAGCACAGACCTTTTAACAGGCTATCATGTTGCAAAAAGGCATGTGAAGCAATAATCACTTTTGGTCTTTTTTTTCTTCCTTTTTTCCAAGGAATAGCACGTCTTACTGCATCACTGTTTCTTCATTTTTTCATTCTTACACTGAGATATGGAAAGATGACGTTCAGGGCGTCCACATTTCAAGACCTGAAGGTGACATTTAAGACTTTTCCCCAGTTTTAGGGTCATTCACACAATTATGTTGTGCAACTGTTGCTAGATATGGCTTATTATACTGTGTATACCCTCAGTGTATCAGTAAACTCTGATTTCTCCCCCTGTCTGCCAGTTTTCCCCCTGTCTGCCCACTAGTTCTCCCAGGTTCAAAGATGGGTAGCACTGTTGCCTCACACCTCCAGTATTGGGGGATTGAATCCGGATCCTGGTCGTGTGGTTGTAGAGTTTGCATGTTCTCCCCGTGGCGGTGTGGGTTTCTCCCACAGTCCAAAGACATGCTGTCAGGGATTCTAAAATTGACCATAGTTGTGAGTGAATGTTGTTTGTGCCATGCAGGGAGCTGCTGCCCTGCCCAGGTTTAGTCCCCGTCTCTCGCCTGTAAACCCTGGGTTGCTCTGGTAAGGATTAAACAGTTACAGAAAATTATAGAATGCGTGTGATGCTGTTTTTAAAATCATATGAGTGGTTATTATTACGTTTTTAAAATCACAATAACTTCTAGGTGACATAGAAACACAAATAAAGCTTAGCATGATGTGTGACACCTCGAGCATCAACACAAACCAGGAGAATATAAGGAGGTGATTACCATTCGTTTTTCTCGAAGCACCAAGCCATGCCACTTACACGTTCTGAGAAAAAATCAAAAAAGCTCCCAGTCTGAGGTGGCAGTAATGTTTCAGAGAGGAGCCTATTCCTTTTTTATCCCTGCTCACCCCTGCGCTGACCCCTCGCCATTCTTCTCCTTCTGATCTCGACTCTTCCTCTTATCATACTTCCCTTCCTCCTCCTCACACAGTGGGTTGTCACTCACACACAGATTTACAACTGGCTTTCCCTGGGTAATAAATAAACAGGCTTTTTCAGCACATAATTAATGCTGCCATGCGTTGCTTTAATGGCAGAGGGAGCTGCGCTTTAAAGCAGGTTGCTCTGGGTACCAGATGGCTGGGCTGGAGGGTCAAAAAGAGAAATATCAAAGACCCTGGGCTGTAATTTATTGTGCGGGCTGCGATCTCACACTGCTCCCTGAGTGTTTGGCAATTCCCTTACTTATTCCATATGGAGGCCTCCACTCACTGTCTCTTCTGAGCCTGCTGGAGATGGCTGATCTTTACCACATCCCTAACTCTGGATTAATCTGCTAAGTCTGCAAAGCCCTTAACGTGGCCTGCATGTGTCTTTGTGTGCATGTGTGCTTGTGTATGCGTCTGTCTGAAAGGAAATATCATCGAGACTTTGCTTCATCTCTTGCGGTTGCAAATGTTTTGCCATTCAAATGGAGTGAACTGGAAAATAAAAGAGTGCCTCTACCTCCAGGGTTGACAGAGAATACACTAAACAGCTCGTTTTCTGTAGACCTAACAGAGATCCGGCTCACATTAATCAAGACTTGAGAGAGAGATAGCGGAGGGCCGGCTGGAGAGAGGTGCTAACACATGACCTCATCAGAATGGCGGCTGTAAGTGTAAGGAGACATTCCAATGTTCACCATTGTGATAGAAATGCTGTTTTGGGTTTGTAAAGCGATAAAACACTGTTATGGACTGAACAGTATAATCTGAATTAAATGACCAGTGCTCCTGATGTCCTGTGACAATTTGTAGGTGCTAAAGTCGCTCACATGACATCAACAACTGCATTCATTCAACAAAATGAGTTTTACATGTTCAAAGTGTCTTCTACTGATATCATTACTGGAGGCTCAACTATTCCTGTTATTACTGAGCTGCCACATTTACATCCTTTGCAAAGGAGACGTTGCTTTACTGTCTGTTTCATGATCCAAAGAACACGATGGAACATGAAGAACCAAGACCACTTTTTTTTACATAGTAAATAATTTAGCAACTCAGTCATTATTTATTGTATTATGTATGTTTATATATTGTATATACTTATTTTTATACATTATAAATGAGAAAAGTGGCACATCTTTCAAACTTCCACATCTTTCAATCTTCCACCAGAGAAAGAGCGTGAGAGAGAGAGAGAGAGAGAGAGAGAGGGAGAGAAAGAGAGAAAGGCAGAGAGAGTGAGATGAGATAGGGAGGGAGGGAGGGAGGGAGGGAGGGAGGGAGAGGAGGAGAAAGACAGAGGAGGCATAGAAAAAGAGAAGAGGGAGAGTGTGTAAGAGAGAGAAGCAGAGTAACAGACAGAAGGAAAGAAGAAGAGAGAAACAGAAAGAGAAAAAGCCAGAGAGAGAGACATATAACAAGGGAGAGAGTGAGATAGAAAAAGCAGAAGAGGGAAACAGATTAAGAATAGTGCAGAGAGAGAGAACAGAGAGACACGGATAGACCAGGAGGGAGGGAGAGAGAGAGAAAGAGAGAGAGAAAGAGAGAGAGAAAGAGAAAGAGAGAGAGAGAGAGTCTGGAAATACAAAGCAATTTCCAAGGTGATGTGCCTCGCAGGGATCCCACACCTGTCAGCCATCCTGCCACCCAGCTGAGCAGATGAAAGAATCTGTCACAGACACAGTGTCTTTGTTCTGGAGGTTTGAACAGAGCACAGGGCACAGTCAAATAGTCCTGTGGCCTTGGCTTGAACAAGATTTTCTCTGGCACAAAGTCATTTCCGTGATTCCGCACATCCATCACACCACGTCTGCCTTTGTTTTGTTAATAGACTGAGATACTTTTACTCTGTGGTGACTTGAAATGTCTTAAAATGATACAGAGCCATTTCTGACCAAACCATCAACTTCCTTCAATGACGGAAGTCATCAGTTTGTTTTTGCACATTAATAAACTCCTTCATTGGGGTAGTAGTACTCTAGTGGGTAAAATACTTGCCTGTAAACCACATAACCACAAAGTTTCAGGTTCGAACCTCCCACCACTGTGTATCAGAGCAAGACACTCTCCAGGGGGACTGTCCCTGTAACTAATGACTGCAAGTGGCTCTGGATAAGAGCACCAGCCAAATGCCCTCTTTGCCTTGTTTATGTTTTGAAATCCATAAGAATTTGCAATCTAGTCTGTTCAGCGGTGGCGTAATGGAACACAGGAGTGTGTTAGACTGAACTGTAGGCTTTAAATCGGGAACCAGCTCAAATAGTGAATGATTTTAAGCGAATGATGGGAGCCAACGCCATTCTGAGCTGTTTATTTTAAACCTTTCTCAATCTGACTTAAAAGAAATGTTAAAACATTACACTACTCACATTACACTATTACACTATGTTGGATGCTGCTGTTTTTCATACCATAATTTATTTATTTCTATTTTAACTATTTGTTATGTTATTTGACTGTTATGCACAAATTAAAGACAAAAACACATTTCCCCCTTAAACTATAGCGCTATCACTCTATGGGCATGTTATTTAGGCTTTATTTGTCCAGATTTTAAAACACATCTACCAATTCACATGACTGATTACAGTGAATTTTCTAATATTGATTATATTATTGTATTGTATATTTACAATATTGTATCATTAAAACTTTGACATTTATGTCCAAGAACCACATGCACTGCGTACACAATTCAGTGTAAACAGTATTTAATACGTGTATAATAGTGATTGACGTTTTGCATTTAATCTTTTTATACCAAACATAATATGAAATTATGGTATGGCAATTATGGTTACACTGAAGTGAAATTTGTGCACATATACTAATCAAAACTGTCCTAAATTTGGCTGTATTATTAAAGACAGAAATAGTAAAAATGAAGAGCTGTTTGGGATCAAATCAGTCCATACTTCTGAGTAAAATGAGCTGAGTAAAATGATTTAGATCTTTAAGAAGAGCCAGAATTCCCATCACTAACTCAGAGGGGTTTGATGTGAAATGCTCTGTCCTGGAGAGTCAGGATTGTTCACAGTGATGGTGAAAGGAACCAGACGTCTGAAGAGTTCAGTGCCTGAAATGAATGCATATGAATATACTGCCTGATGCCTGAGAGACTGCTTTATGATTGTTTTCTATGTAAAATTTTGATATAAAAGCCAAAAATATGAATCAGGATGTTTCTCCACAATGCACTATTTTACATCAAACCACCCTGAACGACTTTGTTTACATTTCTAAGACTTGATCCTGTAGAAATTTGAAAAAAAAATGGAGGGAATTCCACATTAATAGAGCCTGTAACACGGTGAGGAGCATCCTGTTTACTCCAGCACAGGACCTGCAGCAGAGTTCATATACTGGAAAAAAGAAACAGGCAGAACAGTGGGTGGGCTGAGGCCCGAGGGTGGGCACTCCCTGACTTGTTCTTTGTTTGTTTCACTTTGTCACATGTGCCTGAATGAATTAAAGGTCGTTTTTATCAATTATGTGTAGAAAGTAATTGGTCTTGGTTAAACAAACCTTTTATATTGTGATTACCTTACAAATACAAATACAGCTGCTTTTAATGACTCAACCCTGCTCTGGTAAGGTCAACTGCAAAGGCCAAGTACAGGCTGTGATACTAAGATATACCTTGTAATATATTACAAACACATTTTTGAGCCAGTGATACAATAATGTTAAACACTGGCCTGCATAATAAACCACATGATTAACACGAACACCTTGAATCACCAAACTACCCACAGAAACACTTGTGACTGGTTCGGACGTTCACAGATTGATTTGAGGACTCTTTTAAATACTGCGGCCTTCTTTAATCAGTACAGGAAAGGCTCGTATAGTATTAGCTATGAACAGATTATATATTGTGTAGCCATAAGCATCATTTATGCTGGGAACACTGAGGACTTGTCTCCACCACTTGTCATCCTTGGCCTATTCGTCCTCATCAGAATCAGTAAACGATGATCCTGGAGGAAACTGCTTCAATCCATGTGACAACCTGAGCCGCAGTTCACCCTCCTAGTCACGAGGGGAGCTATTGATGTTCACCCAGCACATCTAAAGGCATCCTGTTGTAGTATTTAAGTGTAGATTGTGAAGTAACACCTTTGCCTGGGAACTGAACGGCCTGTAGCCTTTTCTTGATTCTTGTTGCTCTTGATTCTTTTGTATTTTGACCTTGCTTTTTTGATTTTTTTCTTGTTAGTTTTGGATCACATCTCATGTCTTGCCTTCATATTACCATTTGCAGAATGTAAATGATTACTCTGTGCAGAATGTGTTAAAGACTACAAACTTGGATCAACACTGTAATCTGTTTCTGTCTTAATATTCTGTTTAACTCTTTACTGGTATTGAGTCCTCATTACTCCCCAACTCTTTTGGAAAGACCAGTAAATTTCCCTCCATGAGCACCAATCACTTGTTCATGTCCGTGAACCAACACTTCTCCACGAAGCTTCGCTGTTGCTTTAATGAGGCAAAGAACATTTGCTGAATGCATTTTGGCTTTTTTTCAGTAATGGATGGGTTCATAAAAAAGTGCCATATTTATTCCATTCATCAAATAAGTAAATTTTAGATGATATTTTATATACATTTATAGATACACTTATATTGATAAATAGATAAACTTGTCATTCAGGGAGCAGCATTTTCAGCTTTCAAATGCAGTTATGAGACTACAGATTCTGCAGTTCACAGGGCATTATAACGTTTAAAATAAGGGAACAGTAACCCCCTCTTCCTCACTTGACAAAAAATATAACCCAATCCAATCCCCCTATGCCAAAGAAAAGAGAAGTCTTGGCACTTTTCAAAATAAATTGTTGCCTGTGTTGGATGCTCCACTGCTTCATGAATGTAGATTTAATTTTATTTCTCTCACTCATGATCACTAACACACAGGTGGTGTAAAGGACCACCACATCATTTTGATCTGATGATCTCTTACAGAACATCACTGGACAGCTCAACACTTTTGGAGGAGAACACTAACTATCAATTCTATTACATCAACAGAAACTCATGCTGGTGATCATCACACTGTGTAATGGGGAGAGGGAGGACTGTCCAACCTGCTCAGGGAGATGTGCAGTCGTGATGTTATGGACTCCTGGCCTCAGATGGTTGTGACATCACTTGCAATCTCCTGATCACAGGGTGTGAGCCTAGACGGTCGTGCTACTTCAGAGCCCTAGATCTTTTCTAAGTCTTCAGAAGCCACTTGCTAAACCGCAAGCCATAGACCTCAGCACACTGTGAATGCAAGCCTGAAAATCAGAGGATGATTTCACTTTACAAATAAAAAAAGTGCTCAATGAGTGGTTTACTACATGAACCGTATGGAATGAATAAGAGAGATGCAGCACTGGCAATGTTGGATTGAGCTTCATCACAAAATTGGAAAAAGGGAGCTACAGACATGATGCCGCCTTCAAAGGCAGAGAAAGGCTGGAATGTATGTGTGTATAGTGTGTGTGTGTGTGTGTGTGTGTGTGTGTGTGTGTGTGTGTGTGTGTGTGTGTGTGTGTGTGTGTG
>JBBPCW010000001.1:35863828-35871328 GCA_037974425.1 Phenacogrammus interruptus
CATCATTTTAATTCAATAATGATAGCTAGACTTATTTTTAATTTCAATTCATAGTCTTGTTTCTATTTGTAAAGTGCATATCAGCGCTCAGTGATATCTTGTATAAAATGTTTGGATATATAATTTAAAAATAGTAGAATAATGAGTTTATATTTAGGGTGGCTTGGGTTCATGGGGGGGGGGGGGCTTCAGACCTTTGGCAGAATTCAAAGGAGCCATTTTAATCTATATTAATTCCAAGATTACAGTGAGTTAAAAAAAATAATCTATGCCCACCCCTAATATATATATGTTTATTGCCACAAAAAGCAAAATAGGGGGAGCATATTTGCTGTTTCTGCGTTATTGTGGGGATTTCCATGTACCATTAACAGTTCGGTCCTCAGAAAAAAATCTATGTTAGACTTAATCTGCAACTACTGATCTGCACAAAAGTATATACAGTATGTACACACATACAAAAGCACATCAAGAGTATTGGGCAGAGCTCGTAATTATTGGTGGGCACACATTACAAAGAAAGCCTTCCCAGAAGAGGAAAGACCAACTCCATGTTAAAGTCTACGGATTTAAATGCTTTTAAGTCCCTGTTGGTTTAATGGTCAGGTGCTTTTGTGCAATTCTAACAATTTTATGGTGACATGATACTACATTGAATTTCACAAAGGCATAAAATATGTAAAGACTTTATGCTGGTTAGAATGTTCCTTTATGTCAGCTGGGGTAAAAGGACGAGGATGACTCATTTATTCTCCAGAAACAGCATGGATGCTCAATTCTAGCAGGAAGGGTGCAAAAATTAAGTAGCCCTATATACTGCGACTTATAACAGTATTAGAAACATCCCTGCAGAGCATTGACTTCTTATTGTTTCTATATTTGCATAAATTACAGTTCTATCAAACCAGATTTGAATATAATCAACATTTTAAAATCCCAGGTGCTGGTTTTCAAAAACCCAGCCACTTGTCCACACATGAGTAGTTTTGGGCGTGCAAAAAGGCAAGCGCACACACAATCATATTTACAGCTATATTTTATTTATTAAAAAAATACAAAAAAATAAAAAGTTTCCATAGGAAAGCAATATGAATGCAATCCCATCTCTTTCGTATCCATTTTAAAATGCATCGTCATCATTAATTACTGGTTGGTTATTCATCAATAATTATTAAGTTACATCATTACCAAAACAAGTTGGAAAATAAAGTTTAAAAACAGGAGAACCAAGGGAGGAATGTGTAATGTGTGCATTTTGTGTGCATGCTGGAGAAAAAAAAAAAATCACAATGAAGTGTTCCCCCTGCTTTAAAAACAGCCCTCTGAGGTTTGGGAATAAAAATGGTCCATTGTAGTGGTTAAAATGCATCAAAATAGCTTTGTTTTGATATCTTATAGTTTAAGAGGGCGTGTTTCAACAGCAGAAGACCTTCATCTTACACACAAAACATGTTTTGTTCTCTCCTATTCTCCCATCAAGTAACTGGCTTCAAATATTTTAAGTAAAAAATAAAAAAAAGCAAGAACATAAAATAAAGACTGCGTCAACTTGTGTGCATCTACAATATTACCATGAACCTGGCACAGGTGAAGACTGACACAGTGCTTTATTACAATAAAATGTGTAACTACTGGCACAATTAACCCTCATAGGTCGTCAGAGTTTGTGTCACTATTTGAGAACCAGTTACAAATGGCCTTTATCTGTACCAAATTTATGGTGAGGTGGCGGCTCAGAGCACACGGGTTGCGCAGGGCTTAGCAGGCAGCTCCAAGCTGCTTTCACGACCGCAGTGGGATGGCACATTGCCAGGGCACTGCTCTTCCACTAGAGCTGGCATTCCCTGGGCATGGATTTGCTGCATGCACTGCCTAAAAGCAGAGAAAGAGGAAAAGCTCTTCTCAGTATATGGACTGTAGACAAACAGGTTTACAAATAATGCCATAAGATATTAATTCCGTTTATTTAAATATTGTCTATGTCTAAAGAAAAATCTTAAACTGTGCACTCACCAGGCTGCTCGGGACATGATGTAATGGATGTCTGGTTTCTGAAAGCCGTTGAAGGTGGAGGAGGCAGCCACTGTGTAAGCACCCATGTTTTCAAACAGTAACCAGTCTCCCACCTGCTTGTCAGGGAGGTAACACTGCTCCACAATACGGTCCAGCCCATCGCAGGTAGGTCCCCAAATACTGCATGGGTACATGCGCTCATCAGGCTTGGGCTTCTACAAAGCAAAACCAAAAAGTAATGTCACCAATCAGTGCAACAAAGCCAATTCTCCTAAATAGTTCTATAGTTTATAATAGGAGAGATTATCAAGGTTTATTACAGCACAAAAACTGTGCCCACATATTTAATTCCATACCTTGGGCAGAATAGGCATCACATGCGCATGATCGTACAGGATGCAGTTGAAAGAGCCATAAACCCCATCGTTGACATAGTACATTAGAGTTCTGTCACTGGTCCCTTCGTCCTCCTCTGAAAAAATAATTTGCAAGACAACCAATCATTAGTCTCTTTTGTCTGAATGTTATTCAATGTATCAACTAAAAACAAAAACAAAAGATTCTCACCATCAGAGCCAGACTGCTCCTTCATGATGACCTTTTTGGCAATAATGTTGACAGCTAGCGTGTATGCAGAGGCCACATAGTATCGTCCAGGTTCTGCAATGATCTTCACGCCAGAGTCTGCAGGAAAGTACTTATCCAGTGCAGGGTTGATCACAGCAGTAATCTAAGACAGACAACAAAAGGAAAACTTTAATACAAGAGGCTTGCTTTTGCAGAAGATCCATAAACAACCTTATACCCTTTCTTCATGAAGAAATGGTAAATGAAGTGAAATATACCTCTTCAAACTTCAGTTTAGAATCATCAGAGCCAGGAAATCCCCCACCAATATCCAGCAGTGTCATGGTGTAGCCCAGTTCAGCCTAAAAGACAGGTTATGGTCACTTTTAGTATACACCAGTGATGAAGTATCAATTTCAATCATCGAATCCGCTATAAAACAATTTGGGTCCACTCACCCCCATGTCAAAGACGCAGCGTGCATCTGAGATGGCCTGGCTGTATGTCTCTGGGTCAGTGCAGCCACTGCCCACGTGAAAGCTGACTCCGATCACATCCAGACCCAGCTCTTTCGCCCGCTCCAGAAGCAGCCTGCTGCTCTTCAGCGTGGCTCCAAACTTAACGCTCAGCCTGCACACGGCTTTAGAGTCATCTGTAGCAATACGCAGCACCAGTCTGTAGGGACAAGTCAGGCTTACCAACTGACACAACCAACAACAATTAACAAATACAGATAGTGTTCCACATAGTAAGAAAACAAACAGAGTAAAGCAACTCACTTTGCATTGTCATGGCTACGAGCAACCTTCATAAGCTCCACTTCACTGTCAAAGGTCATCATTTGCACCCCATGGGCAGAAGCATACTTGATCTGGGACACCTGCTTGCAGGGATTGGCATAAATGATCCTGCTGGGGTCCACTCCAAGAGATTGGATGATCTGGATCTCAGTCTAAAAGGAGATGGAAGATGCAGTTAAGAATAAGCAGTTCCTACCTCTCTATGCATTTTTATTATAGCCCAAAATAACTAAATCGGATTAATAGGAAAACAAACCTTGCTTGCACAGTCAAAGCCTGCTCCCAAAGACGCCAGCGTCATTAAGACAGCCCTGCTGTCATTGCATTTGACTGCATAAAAAGGTGTGACACGAGGCAGGGCACGCGCCCACCTAAGGTGCTTCTTCAGGACATCCCCCAGGTCAGCCACATAGAAGGCGTCCTTGTCATCCTACAGAACAGAGTAAAATGTGGTCATGATGGAGAAAACACCCGGCAGCATGCTCAACACGAGTGTACAATACCATACGAAACTGTGAAAGATGAGGTAAACTCACCGATAGGGATAATTCATTGATCTTCTGCTCAATGATGTCCCGTGCACAGAATCCCTCCTCCAAGAAGGTAAAGTCAAAGTCGGCGGGAGTGAAGGTGTTCATGGTCACAAGTCAAGATTTGACAACAAAAGAAAACTGAAGAAAGAGGAACAGGGCGTTACAAAACATCCACCCAAAGACCCTCGCTTCAGTCTTTATCTGTCCATGACATGCACGGCCTTGTGTGAAACAAGCTACGTCAAAGCTGGGCCTTATCTTCTCAGGAATAATAGCTGCATGTTTTACAAGGACTATTTTCCGATAAATCCACATTTATGAGTCCACACAAGAACAAATGGCATGTTATCAAACTCACAGTTCACACAAAAGCTATCTCTGGCAGCTGGCAATGCATTTATTCCTTTTCAGCTACTGTGCATTTATTGCTGAAAAATACAACTACTAGTTTTTCAAGCTAAGTTTTGCTTAATATATTTCATGCTGTTATGCAAAAAGTCATACTTACTTGGACAGAAAGAGATAGAATTATAAAATGTCTAATGCCAGTCAAGTTCAGAGGACCCAAGGTGGCTCCCCGGTGAAGTTGAATCCTTTCAGATAAGCCTCGAGGCCAGGGCCAGCAGAGTAGCCAGTCTGTGCTTTTCTCAAGCAAGTAGTCTGAAAGAAGAGTGCAATCAGCATGAGATTCCATGTTGCATCTGTCAGGGCTGCTTTTTGGGAATTAGCCAAGACAATATTATTTTCTGACAGCAAGTAACTTACAGTAGTACTACTGTAATGATATTACTACTAGTAATACTTCTACTACCACCACTACTTCTATTCCTACAAGTACTACCACTACTTCTACTACCAGGGCTGCTGCAGCTACTATTACTACAAACAATACACTTTTTAAAAAAAATATCTGTTAGACCACCCACACTGGGCCCAATACAGTGTCAGAATAAGGGAGAAGCCAGGTGGTGTGTCCCTCCTGTTGGGGGCGCTATAGAGCAGCTACACAGCCTGGAAATTAGACTATCGGCCAGATCATAATCTATAGATAGTGCTGTTAAAGGAAACTGGAGAAACTGTGAAAGCACGCGAAAAACAACAATATAAATCTCAAATATTCATAATCTAGAGCTTCAGGACTGCCGAGGAACAAACACAGCTGCTGAAACATCTCGGCCAACTTTCCCTCTGGCCACGTGGACTGAAGATGTCAATGTTCCTAGATTAAAAAAGCCCGCTAGACAGACCTTACTTGTGAGTCATGTCGAAAACACCACGATTTGTTTAGCGCTGACTACTGGTTTCACACAATAAGAGCTTTTTTGGTCTTTACACGACCTCCGTTCATACAGGCCCCACCACCAAATGCGGCATTAAACAGCTGCCAACCGGGGGAGAAAAGTCTAGGTACCGATTTCAGTCGAGAACCGTGCATTTACTGCCAGTTTGCTTTGTTGAGTCGCCGAAAAGTGTTTAGTTCTGTTCTAACCCTTTCTCTAGACACGATTTCCCAATGAATGAACTTGTGGCTAACTCAGCTAAGCTAACTGAAGAGAAGTCGCCCAGAACGTGGCGTAAAAGAAAAAGTGTAGGCATTAACGTACCTTAAAAAGCATTTACAAAGACTTTTCCCATTAGACCAGACTCCTGGAAATAAAGTGTCTTTTCGAGCTCCTTCCGGCAGTACTCTACTCCTTTCTTGCTGCTCTGAAGTGAATGAAGCCGGTATAGCGGCCGCCCGCTTCCTTATATAGTGCAGCAGTTTCCAGGGCAACGGGCCAGCTGAAACCGGCCCGGCTCCTCGGCCCAACCGGTTTGGACCTGCTGGCGGCTTGCGCCGGGCTGAGAGAGAGGGAGAAACTGGAAAAGACTTAACACGCTTTATCCAGACACGCTATACCCTCTCTATCCCCTCTCTATACACTACACACTCACTATATCCCCTCTCTATACACTCTACACACACACTATCCACTCTCTATACACTCTATCCCCTCTATACATTCTCTATTTATACCATCCCTATACACTCTACAAACACTGTATCCCCTCTCTATACACTCTACACTCACTCTATCCCCTCTCTATACACTCTACACACACTATGCACTCTCTATCCCCTCTCTATACATTCTCTATCTATACTCTATACCATCCCTATACACTCTACACACACACTGTGCATTCTCTATGTACAATCTATACACACTATATACTCTTGCAGGATGAATTTATAGATAATATTTCTGTGTAGTTTGGAACGGACCATTTTCGGGGTTTGCTTTTTAAGGCAGATCTGTCTTAAAGGAAAGGAGTAAAGGAGGAATTAGGTGTAAGAGCTAGACTGTGGTTCTGACATATGTGCAACACTGTGGGAGATTTAGTAAGAGAGCTGGAAAAACAAAAAACACAGAATAACCACTTAGACACGTTTCACAATGGTGCATTTGACAACCATCGGCTGTAATAAAGAAATGAAGAAAGGGATGCTGAAGGCTTGGATATTGCACCAGCTAGTTCTCTTTGCACATACAATACGCCTTTGTATGGAAACATTGCCATTTAATGCTTTTTTGGCTGGTAACAAACAGGTTGTCAGTCATTTTTTGCTCAGATATGTTCTTTCAGAAGACACAAAGATCTGAAACAGACACCTTTTGGTTGGATTTTAGCAAATACCAAATATCAAAACTTTCAATCACTCAAACCAGGGTTGGGAGGACTGATCCTAAATAAAATACTTTCATATTTATCTGCGATCATAGACTAGCACTTCTGCTTCTAAAGTGGTTTAGACAGCAGACTCTGTTGTCTGAAAGGTATACCGTATCCTAAACCACTTTGAGTTTGTAATTTGAAAGAAGACGTGGCTATTGGGAGACTATTCTAGTGTGTTTTGGAAACATTTGTTTTTTCACTAAAGATGCAAATGTTTGACACAAATCATGACAACATCGAGGTTAATGGAAAATACTTGAAATCCAAGAGGAGAGTATGTGTAAGTTATGTAAGGTGGACTGAGAAGTAAACATGGACACACACAAACATCACAAAACAAAGGTAATGTGACAATCTGCCCCTTTTTATAGGAAATAAACAGCTTTCATAGCCACTGGTAGAATTATAAAGTCTAACTAAACACTGTTTTTCTTGTGTACTACATATTTTCCCAAATAAGTGAAATAAATAGATTTGTGCCTAAAGGACACCATAATTGACATGGACGTATCTGAATGGTGTTTACTCACAGGCATATTAAAGGCCCATATCCTCCATTTATTCAGCATTTTATTTTTTCCCTGAGGGAAATTTTTTTTCAATTTTTGATTTTTATTCATCAAAACAAGTCATCATTCATTTCCAATCTCTGTTTATCCTCTGGAACAGGTTATTTTTGGGGCAAACAAGATCGCACACCACTGGATCGACAAATATGATTACAACCCCCCCTTTTCTTTCCTTCATAGCAAGTTTATGCCCAGGTATGGGCCCTTTAAAGAGCTATACCCTCTGCCCTCAATATGAAAGCTGGATAAATTTGCACCTGCTTTAGAAGCTCTAAAATGTCTTTCTGATCATAAATATGG
>JBBPCW010000001.1:35896630-35906857 GCA_037974425.1 Phenacogrammus interruptus
CTTTGTACCATTTCATGCTATTCATTGGACCTGAACTATTTGAAATTCAATTAAATAAAGCTTGAAACATTGGGGTGCGCTACATCAGAGCGAAACATCACGGGCAGAAGGGCTCATCAGAACTGTTGCATAAAACAGATTTTCCTTATAAAGGCTGTAGACGAAGACTGCTAAGAAATGTAGAACCTGCACGCTTCCTCTGCTTGTTTCAACAAGCATGGCAATATATGGAACTTTCCAAGCGTTAAATCAAAATGAAGTCAAAGAGCTGAACCCGTTTCAACACTGACAGTATCTCAGACCACAACAATTCTTTGTTCTTGCAGAGCAGTTGAGGTAGAGGCTGTGAAAGTGTGTGGCTGAGAGTACTGTATGTGTGACCCTTGTACCGTTATGGCATGCAAAAGAGAGGATAGGGAGGGGGGGGGGGGAGACAGCAGACAGATAGCCCCCTCCTCTTTAGCCTCCCCCTGTTATATAATGCAAGCATTCCACAGCTGTGGTGAAGGGGGTCCCTCCCCCTCTCCCTTACTCTCCTCTGCTCTGCTCTCCGGCATCATTTGATCTCTTTTCTGCTGATGGCGGCATTCCTGTGTCTTCTCCTTCATGTTTCCCACCTTCAGTCACCCCCCACTCAAACCTGATCTCATCTTCAAAGATCAAGTTCCTCCAGCCTAATTCCACCTATTACACCCAAGACTCTCGTACTCACTCATTACACTCAATTACTCAATCCATGTAAACACACAGACATTATTTTAATCTTTAACAGAATTACTATCTCTAAACTAACCACTCCAACAAGTGACTCAGAGTGAGTCAGCTAAATCTGAGCCACAAAGGTGAACGGGTCCATCATCGGTTGAAAAGGCCGTCTTCTGAAACGTTCCAGTGTCACAGCAAACCGCAAAGTATTACCTTTCCAGAAATGCACACATGGTTTCAGAGGACAGTTGCATCATTTCGTAGCACAGGGCCAAAAAAAAAGGTTCTGTTGAAGAGAATTCCTGGAGGACCAACAACTTCCAGGTAAGAGGTAAGCAGATAAGATTTTTTTATTTTATCGATACAAGAACTGTAGGATCTAAGGCGTTGTAGTAAAAGCTTGAGTGGTTATCAGTTGCAGGTATTTTATTGCCACATCTATTCTCTGTGCTTGGTGTGCACAACGTTTTACACCAATCCTCTCTCAAACATAACTCATATGGGTTTAAAGTCAAACGTTTCGTTCTAGAGAAACCCAGAGAGTCCGAATTGTCCAAACCAGGTGGTAAGTGGAGTTTAAAGGGCCCCTATAGAATGATGTTGAATGGTCACAATTAAGATGTCACAAGTCTGAATAATGTACCTGACATTGTATTATGGTAGATTTGAGAAAATACTTTGGTCTAAACAAAGATTTTGGCCTAATACAAAAGAGCGCACGCACGCACTCTCTCTCGTGAGAGTATATGTAAGTGTAAAAATAGCCTGTAAAACTTGACTTTGTTCACAGCTCAACTGAATTCTGCAAAATGTTGAAAATTGGAGAAATTCCCCTTTAAGGGAACAAAACACAAAGCCACACACACACCCCTGTGTGGAACTTACCAATGTTTTCCAGGTCCTTGCGTGTGACAAATTTGTAGTCGTCATAGATTGTGCTTTCTGGGTTCTCCTCTAGTTCCTCAGTCAGGTTATCCAGGAAAGAGCACCAGCGGGGCGCTGGACCCAGAGCCTGAGAGACCACAGGGACAGCAGAGAGGAGAAGGAATCCAAGCAAATATGTGATTTCTGTCTGCTAAAAAATGTCCTGTACGTCCGATTATCTGTAAAACTTTCTTCTGAAATGAAATCAACAGTAAGTTTGCTTCTTACTTTTGCTGCAGGGAGAACCTACAGTCTTTTGGAAGACTGTACACTAGCGGAAGATCAAATATAATAATATTGGTGGTAGTTTTTTGAATTCGCTGCATTTTAATTTAAGTTTCAATTTCGCTGTAATGGCAGACTCCCTAGATGTCAAAATATTGCTGCAAGGATTTGATTGTATTGTGCTACGGTCAGGTTCTAATGTTAAATGACTAGTTCTGGATCACAAACACCACTCTGACTCATCAACAAGGGATTGGATGGAGCTCTATTGCCCCAGAGAATGCACTTCCACTGCTCCACAGCCCATGGCTAAATGAAAGGTGGCAAAAAAACTGTGGTTCATGTGTGTCTGCTACAAAGCACCCAACTCTATTTCTTATAGCTTTTCTATGTGCAGCTGAAAGGTAAAGTGTAAAGTGTCCATTTGCCGGATGTGAACACACAGTGCACAGTGTGAAATTTTCTCTCTGCATTAAACCATTCACCAAGTGAAGCAGGGGGCAGTCAGGAACACAGTGCCCGGGGGGCAGTGTGTGGGGACGGTATCTTACTCAAGGGTACCTCAGTGGTGCCACTGGGATTCGAACACAGAGCCTTCTGATCACAGGGGCAACTCCCTAACCACCAGGCCACCAGCTGGGTAAGCAGTGTGTGCACATTTAGTTAGTGGAATTCACTAATAAAAGGGGTTTCCAGATACTTTTAGATGTACAAACTTTTTAAAAGAGAGAAATGAATCGAGACACACTGCCTTGAACAGGTCAGTCAATGAGAAATTTTATCTAGGGCTGATCCTGAATTTGCAGGTTAATGTTTAAATGAGTGTGTGTGTGTGTGTGTGTGTGTGTGCGTGTCTGTCCTTAGTTCTCTTGTGTCCTTTCACCCACACAGATGAAGTTGCTAAGAAGGACGCTCCTCCTAATACACGCGTGAAAGAAACTCCCTATAACGGTACACTATTGATTACAGAGTATGATCAAAAGTGAAAGAGGAACTACGTACATATCAGCAGCTCATCAATGACTGCTTACTATTTACAAAGGTTTCACAACTGGGTGCTGATACACTGAAATCTGCCGCTCTGTGACGCTGAGAACTCTAAGTTTAGCCTAGCTGGGGGATTCTGTTTACTCCTGTGCTATTCTTGATCAATGCGAAGCTTACACAGCACTTACAGGAATGTAGAACGTGTTCATTTTGGGGTCTTCATTGGCTGTGAAGAGCATACCTTCAGAACAGATAACAAAAGAGATGAACAGTTACAATGTTTCATTATAACAATACAAATGATTATACACTTTAAGTAATACCGGGTGGCCAACTGATCAGTCTTCATGTCTGTCTTTAACACACTCCCTTGCAAAGTCTATATACTCTTGCAACAGCCTCTCAACCCACACAGAAGTAGGATGTGAACCAAATATGTTGACTACTGAGAAATGATTCCTACACGTTCTGTGCAAATCTTTATTGTTCCACTTAAAGAATGTGTCATACGTAAGCCGATAAAGACAAAGGGCTCAATCTGACTTCAGGGAAATGCTACAAAGTTAAATTTAACATTTCTTCAGTTAGTAAACATTCTTAAGCACTCATTATGCAGATTAGAGGTGCTCATAGAGGTGAAATAAAATGTCTCTGTGCTAAATAATAGTCTATAGATACTCTGTGACTTCCTTCCTGTGACCATCTGTCATATGTGAACACACCACAGCACAAAGTGTGAAGATCACAAAATTATTTTTCTGTACGTAACCCATTTAACCCAGCAACCAGGGGCAGTGTGTGGATGGTACTTTGCTCAAAGGTAACTCAGTGGTCCCACTAGCAGTCCTGGGATTTGAACCAACAATCTTCAGACCACAGGGCCAACTCCCTAACCAATAGCCAACCAGCAGCCAGTAATGTTTACTAACATTAAGTAAGAATAAAAGCTGAAATATAAACTAATTTAGCAGATCTGACCTGGAATAGATAACCACAATAGGTAAAGGACCACATAAAGTACAGGGAACTGCATTTTTAACTGACTAATTATAATATTTCTTCAGCACTAATGATTCAATTAAGAGCCTTTCTGTGCTGTTCATGCTCTCTGCATTATATGAGGTCATGTTTGGTGCAGACTAGAGGTGCTTTTATAGAGGTAAAATAAAAAGATGACAAAATATCACACCAAGGACACTGGCTAATCAAGCACACTCAGCCACGCCAAACAGTCTCAGTGCTCAGGGCTCAGGGCCGAGTGCAGGGCTCAGTCATAAGGTGAACATATTAAAGGAACTGCTCTTACCTGAGCCAGGATAAACACAAACATCATTGATGTTGGTTGACGGCTCGATGGAGGAAAACATTTTACCCTGAAGGAAAAAAAAAAATCATATGTTTGTTTTGCACACAGTGCAGCCCAGGTACCCACTCCAGGAGTGATGCAGGCGGTAACTCACGCTGTTTTTGTGCCACATCTTTATGATTTTAGAGTCTGCCGACAGCACCAGGTCCGGATCCTCATGGAAATGTATCGAATTGATGGGAAGACCATAGTAATGATCCTTCACCAGCAGGGGGTGAGAGGAGCGCAGGTCATACAGCAAAACCTGCAGAGGATGGAGAACTCCTAAATAAGGTTCCTCTCTAAAACAGGGTTCCACAAGGGGTTCTTTAGTTATGACAATGGTTATATATGGAACTATGAACACTCATCAGAATACTTAAAAGGCACATTACATGGAAAACGACCTAATCTTTTTTTTTAAAATTCAATTTGTAGAATGTAAAAAAAAACTACCCAGTTCCTAGTTTATACAGTACATAATGATGTATATCTTGTTTTGAGTCAGTTCTATTCAAATAAACCGCTATTTATAAGGTTAATGTACAAATGAATTAGGAGTGTTTTCAGTACAGAAACCCACTCTAATATTTTAAGTGAACTGAACCAACTTGTGAAGTAAGAAGCATTTTCACTGTTATGAAATGTATAACTGCAGGACATCAGTCTATGTGCTAAATTAGTGCCCAAAGATACTTTGTGACTGCCACAGCTGCTCTTAACAGACTTCCTTACGCTTTTCTTTTACTTAAAAATAAAAACTGAAACAGAAACTCTATTACAAATTTAGCAGATCTAACTCAGAACCGATAACCAGAAAGCACAGGTGGTCTTGGACTTCAAGTGAAAAGTAAAGCCTTACAATCTTATATGCTCTACCAGAAACAGACCTGTCCAGTAGTGGTGCCCACAGCCATCCCGAGGGAGCCATTAAACTTGAGTGCGCTGACAGAGGGCAAGCCGTCCACTCTGAAAGGCAAAGGAAACACACACAGATATACAGAACTGTGAAAATGAGCAAACTGTTTAAAAGCATTTTTCTCTGCGTGTGATGAAGTGTCTTTCCGCTGGAAAAGTTAACATTCAAATAAATGCAAACAAACAAGAAAGCAGTAAAAAGTATCTAGATTAGTTTTGTTTGTAAAAGTAGTTGATATTTTGTGAGCTGGTGAGAAGGACACAGGTTCGGTTCCGGATTTCTCCTCGGCTCCTCCAGCTGTAAGTAATACTGGGCTTCCACAAGAAACACTCTGATATACTGTTCATACCATCTTTATCTACTGTATAACATTATTTAAGCTTTTTCTTTTTAGCTTTAGTTAGTATGTTCAGTAACATTAACATGAAAAACTCACCTAAAGAAGCTATACAACAGAAAGAGTGTGTAATATCATCCACTGCAGGGTGGAATTGGGTCCAACTTGAACTTAAAAGCCTCCACAAGCCTTTATTAGCAAGCTGTGACTGATACATATCATGTATTTTACTGTTTAATAAGTAATGCAATGCTGAAGTACTTAAAGGCACTTTGAGCATATTCTAATCTTCCACATCCGAATCAAGATAGCAGCGGCTAGATTCCTAAACAAACTTATTTTCTAATGTAATGAATCCCGTTTCCTTTTGTCTGGTTTGATAGCACAGTGTTTCTTAAACAGAACCATTTGAGTAAGTCTAGACTCTAGAGCATGTGAGGGCAGAGTGCAGAGGTGAGCTTAAGGACGTGAGAACACAGCTTACTCTGTTCCCTCAGTCACGCTGCTGAGAGCACAGTCCAGAGCCGCCACTCGACTGCGCACACGAGGGTCCCAGCACTCCACCTTCCCCTGCACACAGCAACACAACAAAGATGCACTCTCAGTCTAACCCTGAGCACCCACTGCCCAACACATCAGTGCATTCTGACCCGACACAGTCATCCAGATCCTCAGGTAATTATCAGGGCCCTCCTGAGCCCAATCAAGTGCGTTGTGATGTGAAAGGATAAACCTGCACTGCTGTAGGACCCCAGTACTAGAACTGAAATCCAGAGAACTGGGAACTGAGCTAGTATCTGCTCTGATTTATTTAAAACATGAAAGGTCATCTTTATAAAATCATACCAATTAACTTTATATCAAACTCTAAAAAAGCTTGTTGGAAAAAGTCCTGAATGAGACTACTGTTTGTTAGTTCACTCGTAACAGAACTCGAGTATGGAACACTGTAAATTGGTGAAGGAACACAAACTTGGTTTTGTGTTTAGGAAAACAGCTAATAAGCAGTTTGTGATTTTCCGGCCCAATACAGCAGCTGGTGGTCTGGTGGTTAGGGAGTTGCCACTGCAATCAGAAGGTTGTGGAACAAATCCCAGGACTGCTAGTGGCACCAATGAGGTAACTTTAAGCAAGGTGTCATCCCCACACTCTGTTCCCCAGGTGCTTCACTCAGGTGAACGGGATAAATAAGGTAAAGCAAAAAAAAAGTGGCGCCTTAGAGTCATTTGTGAACACACCACACAGTGTTAACAGTGTGAAATTCTTTCTCTGTATTTCAGTGAAGCTGGGGGCTGCCACCAACAAAGGGCGCCAGGGGACAGCACCTTGCTCAAGGACGCCTTTGTAGTGTGACTAGCAGTACTGGGATTTGAACCGACAACCTTCGGACTTCAGAGGTAAATCCCTAACCACTAGGCCACCAGCTGCCCCAAATGTAAAGGACTTAATAAAGAGATTCCTCATGGATCAATATAGTACATAAAAAATAAAGTAATAATACACTAACTATACTGTGCAAGTAACTCCCAAATCTCAACGTAGAACCCTACCAGACAATACTCACCTCCAAAGTTCCCACAGCAAATAAGTGATGAACAGGGTTGATGTCACAGACATTGATCTCTCTGTTGACAGAAAAGTTAATTAAGACAAATATGAGATATATCTCAGTTTAATGCATTTGTTTGTAATTAGATAAAAAAAAACACTGTTTTAGGCCCATAACCACATGAACGTGTCTCATTCCAACTAGCACACAACGCAGAACAGGAGGAACGTCACGGTGCTGTTACTATTGCGCCCTCTACAGGCCGAGTACTTACGTTGCATCTGTCTGCAGAGAGTTGAGGAACCTGCCCTGCTCGAGGTTCAGCCTGTAGATCTCAGAGCTAGGAAAAGGCAAAGAAGTGGAACAAAACTTACACAAGAGGTCAAACCATGTGAGGACGTGTCAGATAAACTGTGAATAAAAATTGTAAATGTCAGAAAAAAGACAAAATTAATAGAAATGAGATTAAAGAGACAAGTCCTGCACAAGACTTCCATCAGACCATGGAACTTGGACCAGAAAAGTGACCACATGGGTCCTTCAATATATTGCAGTAAAATCGCAATACTGATATTTTGTCCATGCAGCTCTAGTATTTGTGACTGAACTGTCTTGATCAAAAAGTAAATATATTTTGTATTTTAATGCAGTGTAATTCATTTGTCATTTTAAACTGCTGCTATTACAGGGAACACAGAAAGGCCAGCAGAGGCCTCTTAGAGGTTTGAAGATACTATAAATGCTTCAGGGCATGCATGAGTTGAAAATAGGACACGAAAATATCTGTTATCAGCCATCACAATTACAATACTGAACCAACAATAGTTTTTTTATTATTTTTTAGTTTATCTACTGTTCTGGAGTTCCCGGTGTAGAAAAGAAGATCGACTGCATTTTAGTGACATGAGTAAGAACTGTGTCCATTCTCTTACCTGGCCCCGACAAAGTACAGATCACAGGATGGGTAGTGGTAGGAGAAAGCTCGTCCAAACTTAGGGATGCGTGTCTTGTAGTAGTGCCCATGCTGAGAATGGAACTCCACATAACGGTCGATGTGCAAAAACACCAGCTATACATAAACCAAAACACAAACATGAGGACGATCATTTCAGTTTACATTACTTTCATATGTTGTAAAAATACAGCAAAATATTCCATTTTACCTTCGAGTAGTCATCAGACAGGATGTCAAAGGCCACCACTGTAAAGGAATAAACAGTAGTATGTTGGTTATAAACCTGACTTTAGTAATATAAGCTATTTGTAATATAAGCCCCAGCTACAGTCACTGGATTATGATTCCAACACAAGTCAAAAAGACAGGATGCTCCTAGACATCTATGTCCTAGACATCTATGTTGTTTTAAATGTCATTTAAAACAAGTGCAAAACAGAGTACAACCAAGTACTCATGAACTCTGGTCAGCACAAAACAGCGACTGTACAGAAAAAAGCTACTGTAGCACAAATAGCTGGAAAAGTTATCATAGAAAGGTGTCAGAACACACAAGTGCATCACAGCTTGCTGTGAATAGGGCTGTGTAGCCACAGACCAGTCAGAGCACCCATGCTGATGCCTGTCCACCGCCGAAAATGGCTAGAATAGGCACATGGGCATCAGAACTGGACCATCGCGCAATGGAAGAAGGTGGCCTGGTCTGAGGAGTCACACCCTTTTCCATCATGTGAGTGGCCTGGGCTGTGTGTGCTGTTTCCTGGACAAGAGGGGAAAACCCAGGGTCCAGCATTCATGGGCTACCTAAACTTTTTTGTGGACCAAGTTCACCCCTTCATGGCAACACTATTCCCTGTTAATGGCTTTTTCCAGCATCAACACTGCAAACATTGTTCAGGAATGGCATGAGTAACATGACGAGGAGTTCAAGGTGTCGACTTGGCCTCCAAAATCCACAGACCTCAATCTGATCAAGTATCTAGAGAGGAATGTGACCATTCTGACATACGTGAACACAGTACACAGTGTAAAATTGTGGTTCTAATGGTCATTAGGCAAACCCATCACAGAATTGGATGTTTTAGAGACGTTCCAATCCATTTGCTTTACTCTAACAGAGATACTAAAGACACACTGTCCCATTCCACATAATTTAACCCCTTGCACAGTTTACTTTTTGGATGTGGTGTGAATAAGCTGGTCTGTCCACATGCTTTTTAAATATTAAGCGCAGTGCTACTCATCCACTGAGTTGGGCTTTCATTATGGAGAGGAGTGCTCAGCTTCACTGGAGTGTGACTGATCACCCGACACCATCACTGAGAGACAGAGATCCACTTCCAACAAAAGAGCCACTCAAACCCACAGACGGCTCTCCCTGCAGGGACGGCTCAAGGGCAGCTATGACGGTCACGGCTAAGTATTTAGCAGATTCAGTGCCAAGTTCATGTAATGTTGACCTGGAAAAGAGTTTTGTTTTTCCATAAAGTGCTCAGACTCGATTTACAGAACAGCCATTGTGAATTTGATGTTTTCCCCCCTGTGTTTAAAGGAAAACCCCAGCAAAGTTCGGAGTCCAAATATTGGACATGTCTGGAGGAACATTACGAGGCTAATGTTCCTTAAAAAGCACTACAAGTCAACGGTGACACAAATTGTGTGTAAAACATTTCTTAACTCACTCAAACCACATCAAGTTCTTCTTTGCAGTAAAGCAAACCTGTGGATGTGGTTTAGGGCACGACATGACTTACTGTGAACTATAAAAACAGAACTTCACAGTGTAGCTAGATGCTGTGGGCAGCCTGGCAATGACCATCATATATATGTATACATACACGCATGCACACCTCTCTCATGAGCTGATGTGTATAAGCCACACACAAGAGAGAAAAGCTTAAAACACAAACACACATTTAAACATAGCCATCATTTATGCAGGAGATGTGGGGATGAATGACACTATTACCTTTTTAAAGCCTAGTCTGTGTAATACATAAATAATAAATAACTAAAGATTTCACACAGTAAAGGGCTTGAGAGCTTGCAGGCAGGCAAAGTAAAAAAATAAATAAATAAAAAATTTTTTAAAAAAACCTAAGATTAGTCCTCACACTTTTTAAACCAGATACACCCCTATATGTGCAACATCAGCGTGACTGTGATCATCTATCATACACTCCCGGTCAAAAGTTTTAGAACACCCCCAATGTTTCAAGCTTTATTTAATTGAATTTCAAACAGTTCAGGTCCAATGAATAGCATGAAATGGTACAAAGGA
>JBBPCW010000001.1:35929510-35939525 GCA_037974425.1 Phenacogrammus interruptus
TGTGTGTGTGTGTGTGTGTGTGTGTGTGTGTGTGTGTGTGTGTGTGTGTGTATGTGTGTGTATGTGTGTGTGTGTGTAAAACAAGAAGTACAACAATAATTTAAATAAAGCAAGTTTCACATGTGAAGCATTGTGACTCCACCAAATGGACATTGTCAGCATTAAAAAACTGTGTCAGCATTTTTACTAAATTGAGTAACTTTTATGGAGTCTTAGCTCCACCCACACTTGACACAATCAATCAAGTGTGGGTGTAGCTAAAGAAGTAGGATCTAACTAGAATACCCATAAGGGGATAATATTTATAATCCATATATTTCAATGTGCTACTGACAACATTCGCACAGATGTTGCTGTACGTTGAAAACTCTCTGGGTAGCTCTGAAGGCCAGTTTCTCTAAACCAGCTGTTCTACACATACTGATCAAGAAATTGTTGAAATCTGGTAATGGTTTTTGTTATTGTTTTTTGTTGTTGGCTGCCTTTTGTTATTGTGAAAGCAATCCAGGCTGAAATCCTCCTTATAACATTAATGAACAGAGCTAAACTTTTGCAGATACATGCAAATGTGTTGGTTTTGTGACACCTGGGCGTACATATTGACAGTAAACCGGACTGGTCCAAGAACACAGAGACTGTTTTCAAGAAAGGGCAGAGCCTACTGAGGAGACTCAGGTCTTTCAATGTGTGTAGGAAAATGCTGACCATGTTTTATCTCTCTGTGGTAGAGAGTGTTCTTTGTAGCTGTGTGATGGGGAAGTGGGGTGAAGACAGCTGATGCCAACAGACTGAACAAGCTGATTAAAAAGGCTGGTTCTGTCCTGGGTCAGACTGGAGACCCTGGTGGAGGTTTTAGAGAGGACAATGCTAAAAAGTTTCTTAGTATCATTGACAACCCCTCCCACCTCATGCACGACTCCATGATGGACCATCAGAGCACACAGCAAAAGACTCATCGCCTTTAAATGTAGAACCAAACGCCACAGAAAATCCTTCCTACCTGTGGTAATAAGACTGTATAACCCTTCATCATTCTGTAGGTGATCTTTTTTTTTTTTAGCATTTATGTCATTTGTTTCTCATTCGGTCCGTGCAGTATTACTCATCTGCTTTTATTTACTGCTTTTATCTGTATGTGACTAAATGTTTGTTTCATCCCCTCAGAACCACTTGAACAAATCTGTTATTTTATTATATCTGTTATAGTTCATTGCTACTTTGTTAGAGTTATTTTGTTATCCCATTTGCACTATTACTACTGTTACTATTGTTCTTTTTAAGCTATTTTTATTTATGGTCTTTTTATTGTTTATCTTTATTCCTCTTGTTGCAATGAGTATGTTTATGACAGAAGAATTTCCCTCTGGGTGAATAAAGTTCTTATCTTGTAACGAAATAGGTGACTCCAGAGTGCCAAATTTTAGCATCTTAATCCTCATTTATGGACTGGCAAGTAAATGGTAGGTTTTGTAAAGTTAACATAACAATGTAACCTTAAAGTGCTAATGTATTACATTAAAATAATTTATTTAAAAGCATATGATTTACAATGAAATGGGCCCTTTAAAGAGCAGTAGGCAACAGAAAGCCAGCGGTGCAACATTGTTTTTGTGCATCGTGGATAGACTTCACAGGAACCTCAGAACATTTTGATACATTATGATCATATTTTGAGCATCTCTTCTACAGCACATTACAACCTGTGAGATACTCCTGTCCATCATTTAATGGCAAGTATCAGGAGAAATGTGGGTCTATTATTATCTGTGCATTTGTCACTAAGCAAAAAGTGCCGAATATAGGACACATTGTGAGTAGTTATGGCCCTCCAGTTTGTCTGTCAGAAGAAGATTTTTGTGAAGGTTTATTTACAATTACGGCATTTATCAGGTGCTTTTATCCAAAGCGACTTCCATTCCCTAACCACAGGGGGCAGTCTCCCTGGAGTAACTTGGGGTTAAGGGTTATGCTCAGGGACCCAGTGTTGGTGTGCTGAAGGTAGGATTCGAACCCATGATAGTCCAGAGGCAGGTATTCTACCCACTAGGCCACCACCACCAGTTCCAGGGATGTACGAATGAATCTTCACCACTAGAGGACACTACAAAGCAATGCTTCTTACTGTTCACCTCAAGCAGCCTGGGTTTTCCGTTTGCATGCATTGCATTGCTGGTTCTGAACTCCTATTCTTGAAAGAGGCAATGTTGTGGGTTTCCCTTTACTGTGTGTGTGTGATAGCACTGTGGCGAGATAATGAGGAGATAATGGAACAGGTGTGAGAAGAAAGGAGCTGCCTGGAAACCGAGCTCTGCATGTTCTAATAACTTATGAAGGTAGTTATGGGATTGGCTCATGTAAAACCACTTCTGAATGTTCCCCGGACATTCTGCCAGGGTGATATGCCACTCTCCAAATGAAGTGAAAGCCAAGTTCTTTAAACTCTATATTTGCACTTGAGCAATCTTCATCGGCATGAGTTATTACAAGCCCTAGAACATCTGCTGGAACATCTGTTTCTGTTAAGCGTATCTGCAGCGGCCGACATTCTGACCATATATCATGAATGGCTCTGGCCATTATTATCGAGGCCTCAAGTCACACAAAGTACAGTGTTTCTTTTAGGAGGGGCTTATGCCTGTCAATCATATATAGCTCTCTAACATGCAATGACTCTAGACCACATCATTGATGTATGTACATTTAAAGCTGGAGGATCACTGAGATTCACACACAAGGACTAAAAACATTTATCAAATTTGAATTGGAATTGGCTGCTATTGGATTATCTAGCTAGCTAGTGTTGCTTTTGCCTGACCAAACAAGCTTGACCTAAATATGACTAATTTTCCCTAAATAACACAACAATAATGTTTATTTTTTTTTAACTTATATTGTGTTAAATACCATTATACTGTAACATTAGTACCACTACGCCCCACTGAGGGGCAACAGATCACAGATTGAAAATCACTGACAGAGAAGAACCACTTTCGGTTCCCTAAAAACTTCCCACTGGAGGGATCTTTGCACATTTTTAAAGTGTGAAGAACCTTTTTAGAGGTTAAAAAACTGCACATAATGTTTTCCTTCGAATATTTAGGTCTGGGATACTTATCAATAACAGTTCAATTCTATTGCTGGTTTTACTTTATAAACAAAGCAGGATCATCCTGTGAGTGAACCATTATACGACTACAGGTAAAATGCCATCAGAATGTTCATTTAATATTTGCTTGTCATTTATTCAGGTTTTTTTAAATTAAACTCTTGAATCAGGCAGCCAAAAAGAGAGAGAAAATAGACCCATTGAGCAGCGTCGACAAATTTGTAATTGTTCAAAGATGCAGAGACATTGCTAAAACAGATCTACAGATGCAGTGTGTGTGTGTGTGTGTGTGAGAGAGAGAGAGAGAGAGAGAGAGAGAGAGTGTATGTGTGGAGGAGTTTGAGGCTCTTCTTCAGATCGGAGCTCCGTTTAAAGGAGTGATGTGAAAGATGGCTTTAGTGTTTTTTTGTCTGTAAAAAGTCCTAGGCTTTGTCACCCCCTCTTGTCCATATCTGCACTAGAAAATGCTAGCTGTAATGCTGCATTGTCACTAGACAATTGTAACTGGAGTTTAAATTGTAAATATATTGATGTTTACTGATAAGTCTATCAAAATTGATTGATAATTCAAATTGGCTCAAAACCTCAGCCCTAGTAATACTGGACACTGAGCCACATTAAGAATGTTACAAAGACACAAATGATCTTGAAAACGTTCTCCTCTTGAGGTTCCATAACGTTTTCTGTCCTCAAATGTAACCTCTTCGTTTCTGCTCTACTGCCCCACTTTCTCCATTTGTGGACTCTGCTCAGAGCGCTCTGGAGTCGTTGGGCTCTTTCACACCTGGGTTCAGACCCCTTCTGCTATCACTGCTAAGAGACTTTTATTTGAGGTGAAGGTCCAAGCAGCCTATGGAAAGCAGACCCCATCTGAAGTTAGGGGCCACGGAGTAGGGGTCTTCATCAGCTGGCTTTAAGCCCACCAGATGGGGAGGAACTGCGTGGCCTAATTGTGCAGCTTGGCTGCTCTCCCAGCCTGAACCCTGAAGAGAAAACATTTCAAGTGAGGAGAATATTTTCCCTTCTGAGCCAACATCATATTTGCACAATCTGCTCACTTGTTTTTGGCGAAGAGATGGTGCCATATTCTCTTGTCCACAAGTCCAACACACACACATGCACACACATATACACACTTGGCAAGATGATCTGGCTTTGTGCTACACTGTGTTGACGTTCGTTGGCAGTGAAGGCCAAAAATGCCTCCAAACTTGCTAAAGTGTTGCAGACACATAGATCTGGTCTATCAGGCTAGATGTGCTGTTATAAAACAGGTCCTTTCATGTAGTAAGAGGTTGTCATTTATTAAAGCTTGCTCCTGGGAAACATGTAGGACTTCTTCATTAGTTTGGATGTTACTGAATGCATGCATAGCGACACAGTGGCATAAGTCACACGGTACAATGGTCTGTGCAATGATTGTTACATATTTTCAGTGTTTTGCAGATAGAAACCAAATGTACTGTAAGAGATGCCTAAATGTTTGTATCCGTCTGCTTATATATTTATCCCCCACTGGTGAAGCACTAGCCTCTATTTTTCTGTGAAGGCTTTAGACTCTGTAATACATTGCTGTGAGGATTTGATTGCATGCACTGCTTCACTTGGTGAATGGGTTAAATGCAGAGAATATATTTCATGCTGTTCACACTGTGTGATGTGGTGTGTTCACGTACGACCAGATTGTCACTTTCACTTTTTTTTTTACTTTCACTTTCATTCAGTCACAAGAGCATGATGTTGATGTTGGACGATAATTCCAGATCACAAACATCACTCCAGCTTATCCTAATTATATGAGGTGGAGCTCTTTTACTTTAATGCCCCTCTGGCCAAGCAACTACAGCAAAAAAAATGTACTCATGACTTCCTCTCCAATAATAAGCCTGTGATTTAAATGGCACCTTTCTGAAGGTCAATGATTTTCTACTTGGCTTTGAACATGATGACCTTAAGCTCAAGTGGAGATGCTCCAGAGCAATACGTTCTACTGACAATGCTTTTGTACAGAGATTAGGTCCTGCTGAACCTGTATCAGTCAATGGTGCACTTTTAAGTATCTAAATTCCTCAGCTGTAAAGACTGTGCACGCCTCTTTGTGTGGTACGGAAAGCACCATTAATTTCTGACATTGGCTTCTGTGAAGGACCAAAATACCCTTAACATTACATAAAAATATTTCACATTCCAGGAGAAGATCGGGATGAGCTACTTGCTCTGGGCACTCAGAGAAAGTGTGTGTGCGTGTGTGTGTGTGTATTTTATGGAGATCCAGTGTACAGACTTTTCTGAAGTTCTGTCAACTTGTGAAGAGCCCTGGCAGCGAGCAGATTATTACTGGCACAGGCTGAACTCGCTTGGCCTCAGCTGAGGAATTCGGGCCAGTTAGTCATTCTTCAGACGAGCAGTATGTCTGTTTTCAACAGCAACAATGACTTCATGGGACTCCTCTGTGCCCCCTCTTGACCACTCCCATTACTGTAAGATCCTTTCTCACCGAAGGCTCTTCAGGAATGAAAGAGAATGTGTTGCAGCTTACATAAGTGACCCCGTTTTTGCGGCCGAAGTCAGAGGATGTATTCTGTTTAGGCAATTACTCTTATTGCGCCGTGGAAAGGATGGCTGGCATTATAAGCTCAAGGTCCAGGCAATGGCCAGACATGAAGCATATCTCTCATTTTGGCATGGTCTTAGTCCATAAATTCAGTTACTCTGACTTTAATATGGGGAAATGTAATTAATCCGCTCACTGGAAAAGGCCATTTCACATTCGGCTAACATGTATTCACTGTCCAGCATGTCAAATCTCAGGTCTGAGGCCTGTGTGTTCCAGTAAAGCTCAGTTTTAAATTCTAATAAGCCAATCCTTGCTCTGCTCACAAATATGCAGCAAATCTTTTGCAGCAACTGTTGCTACATTGGAAAAATCCAGTAGAAGGAAATGAGACACTGTAGCATGCGAAGTGGGTTGTATCAGAATCCATATATTTAGAATACATAATTCTTTTTCGGCTCATTTTCTGGGCATGTAAAGACTTTTCTTTTGTATAATTAGGCTAACGCTAGCATGGTGGTTGTTGTCCACATTTGATTACATTTGACATTTGATTATGTACACCAACTTTCCAATCACTGCAGCTAAGTAGAGTGGCATTTTATACTGGATACTCAGGGGATTATAGCTTGATTATAGAGCTAGGCCTTCGAAAACAAATCAAGCTGCAAAATTTCAGAGGGATTTTAGCTGTATGTTAGCACTGAGTTGACGGCAATCAGGAATGCAAATCTATCACCTTTTGGGTCTGAAAGAGTCAGAGTCATGGGGAATAAAAGAGAAACTTGTCATCAGAATTGTAAAAAATAAATAAAAAAGCTTCTGGTTATTGTGCTTGGCATGTGAGCTTTTAGGTGAGCTTTTAATGTTAGCGGCCTTCATGCCAGGAACTTCAGAGTAAAAATGTTGGGCTCTATGGAAATGGACGTATTGCCATATAAAACAATTAAGGTCATAACGGTACCATAAGATGTTCTTACAGTGAACTGAACTGAACCCTGAAGTGAAGTCCCTCTTATATTACTTTTGTATCAGTATGATTACATATTATAGGGTAAGTTTGTTAAGATCCTCACATGATCCAGTCCATGAAAAATTTAGCCCACAAGCAAATATGAGTAAAAAACAAACACACTTTAGGGAGCTTCTTTGTGTTTTTATGCACTTTGTTTTTAGTTGTATCTGTATCAATCCATGAAAATATTGTTTTATATGAAACTAGTTCATAGCGCAGGAATTGTTCTCTGCATTTAACCCATTCACCCGAAGGAAGCAGCGGGCAGCCAGGAGCAGCGACACAGTGGCTGGAGAGCAATGTGTGGAGACAGTATCTTGCTCAAGGGTACATCAGTGGTGCCACTGGCAGTCCTGGGATTCGAGCCCACCACCTTCTGATTGTAGGGGCAACTCCCTGACTCCCTGACCACAAGGCCACCAGCTGCCCCAAGCCACCTATTCTAGACATCATACAGTACACGTCCTCTCAATGTACATGGTCACATTTCTGCATCAGGAGTCTCTACAAGCCTCCTTCTGTTAGGAAATGTCACTAAACAGGAAAAAAGAGGGCAGAATGCAGGATAATAAACACAGCAGGCATGCTCAAGACAGAAAGTACCATCCAGTGACTGCATAGAGTCTGTTAGGCAGAAAGAAGGATGTTAAAAATCTTTTGAAGTTGTGCAAAATTTCACTCGTTAGCATCTTGCTGCACAAGACACCTAGCCAAATAAAGAGTGGCGAGGGTCCAGGTGTTCCCCAGGTGTGCCCACATGCCTCCTCTGGGTAAAATAAAGCTGGAATTTGGGGCATCTGGACAGCAATGTGTTTGACCATATGGTGGAGTGGAGTGAAACTTCCAGAGATATGAATCACTTTCACAGGGCTGGAACAGAGGAACTCCTGCCCACTGACAGTTATTATATTATGGATAAGAGTGGTTAAGTCCACAAAATGACTTTAGTTGCTGTTTGAGGAAATGGTTTCCTGCAATTTAGATGTTACTGTATCTTTTTCCCTGCAATGTTTAATGTGTAATTTGTGGAATTCCTTTGCTCTCGAGATCCTTTCGAAGGCCAGAAAATGAGCTGCATGGAGAGCTATGCATCCTAAGAGATTCCCACAGATGGTTGACTGAAAAGAAAAGGAAAAAAGAAGGTTACATAAGAACGGCAGCATCTCTGCAGAGCTGGTGGAGCAGACTGACCTCAGTGAACTTCGTCTGACCGCAGACACCTCAGATATTTCCACACATATAATGGCAGCAAAGGGTTTTCTGCCAACGACTATGGGCAGAGATAGTAAAGCAGGCTAAACTGGGATCAAAACTGAGATATTGGAACATTTCTGAGAAACCTTTCTGTTTCCTTGGACTACATTTACAAACAAACAAACAAACGAATGAATTAATAAATAAACATTTCTGTATAAAGCGGGGTAGAGGCAGCTCAGTGGGTAGGATACTTGCCTCTGGACCAAGACGTCATGGGCTTGAATCCTACCTTCGGCATACCACCACTGGGTTCCTTAGCGAAAACCCTTAAACAAGAGATTCTCCAGGGAGAGATTGGCTCCTGTAGTTAGGGAATGGAAGTCGCTTTGGATAAAAGCGTCTGCAAAATGCCATAAATGTAAATGTAAAGTGTAATTTCTCACACATTTTCTCATATGTTTAGCCTGAGCTAATGAACCTCAATGACTTTTTTACCTGTCTTTGATAAGGGTACCAGTATATAGAATTACAGTGGAAATACCAGCTCATCCAACATCTACCAGGTTTGGAAATGAAGTTTTTTAGGCCCTGCTCTGCCGTTTCTTTCTCCATTTATGCTAAATGAAATGCTAAAGCACTAGAGGTGTGCAATCCAAGCAATGTTACCCCCATAAACAAATGAATGAATGAAGGAATGAATAAATGAATGAAGGAATTAAAGATCTAAAATGGAACTGAGGAAAAAGCAGATGACTTTCCTCACAAATGTATTTGAATAGGAGAACAGTGCTTGTAAATCCTCAGAGTTTAGTCAGCTTGAGTCCAGGTAAAGGGACTAAAGGCAGTAGAAGCCGCCCACTTGTGGCTGTAGGAAAATACAGATAAAGTTGAACGTGCTCTCTCTCCTGTCGCTGTGCTCTCTGAACCTGCTCAGAAAGCTGAGAAGATTTCGTCCGGCTCGATCGTGGAGCGCAGCTCCCATGCTGCTGTCAGTAATGTTTTTTCCTGACTGCTCTAGGAAGCCCTCCTCATCCAGCTCAACACTGGAAAGCTAATTTCCACATCCAGTTTCCATTGCCCTGTCTGCCTGGCTGTGAGTTAATGTTCACTTCCTCGCCAAACGGAGACAGAAATCCAACATCTAGGGTGAGGAGCGCCGAAGGACCCTAGTTCAGTAAAAAATGTTCCTCGACATTATGACAGCGCCATTATAACAGGTGAACAGGGTCGTTTTCTAAAAGTATATCAAGATATTCTTACAAAGCACATATTATATTAAAAAAATACAAATGCAGACGTGGTGCTATATACACGGATATGTTTATGGATAGGTTTCATGTGTGATTTGTGGAGTTTCTTAGCTTTCGAAATGCCTTGATGCTTTCGTAAAAGGCCAGAAAATGAGCTACAGGGAGAGCTATGCATCCAAACAGATTCCAACAGATGGTTTGCTGAAAAGAAAGCAGCTGCCCGCAGACACCTCAGAAATCATATTCACATGACACTACACACACTACAGGTGCACAGGGTCATTTTTGTGTGGAATGTGTGGGGCTACATTTTGGAAAGTGATTGGACATGCATTGGACTAAACACACTGTTTTGTCAAAAAATTCTGTTGAATTGAAAATGCACAGAATGATATACTTTTGTGTTTATAGTCTTAAATAATTAAACTTTGAGGGAAGAAATAAAGTAGCTTTAACTGAGGAGTTTAAGATTTCTAGGACAGCTTGAATAAATGGCCTGATATGAACAAAAACAAAGGCTGTGCCTCTTTGGACAGTAATGAAACAGTATATGAATTCTGAGTGATGTTGTCACTGGGTTGCAGTTTATCTCTGAGACATTCACCACATACCGCACCATATAACATCCTCATTTGACTTTGGGATTATGTAGTGACCACTCCAAAAACAGAAAACAACCTGCAGCTGAATCCTGTTAAATGTATGTTTTTGTGACTTTGATCATGTGGCAATGAAGTTGTTATGTGTTCAAGTGAAAGTGATCATTCGGTCATACGTGAACACACCACTGCACACAGTGTGAACAGGGGTGGAGGTAGCTCAGTGGGTAGGATACTTGCCTCCGGACCAAGAAGTCACAGGTTCGAATCCTACCTTCAGCACCACCACTGGGT
>JBBPCW010000001.1:35960035-35971858 GCA_037974425.1 Phenacogrammus interruptus
CACACACACACACACACACACACACACACACACACACACACACACACACACACACACACACACACACACACACGATATGGAGCTATGTAAACAGAGACAACTTGAGGGTGAGGTGATTTACTTAAACAGTAAAGTGTTTTCATGACTGTTCTTAACTAAGAAAAATAACAGATCAGAACAGCCACCAAGAAAAGGAGAGATCCATGACGACACCACAGAGTCAGTACCGCGTCTACACAAATCCTCGATTCACCCTTTTACACTTCTCTATTTATGTTACCAGAATGGGGTAAACACAGCATCCTCATAAACAGAGCGAGTCAAAAGTTTGGACACACCTTCTCACAAAAGAGGTCCCCTTATTTTTAAGATTTGCACATTTTACTCTAAAAGTGGAGATTAAAACAACAATATAACCCAGAAATTGTGCTAAGATTAAAATGGATGAACATTTGTTCAATGGTTTCCTCAACACTGTTCCATTTTGCATTGATGAATCCTGGTGCACTCGTGGTATTCTCTGTTTCAAGAGGAGCTTTCTGGGATGATTTTCCACCAGTTTTGAAGGTACCTTTTTAAAACTAAAATTTAAAAGTTAAAAATACTGGTGGACTAGTGGTTAGGGGAGTTTGCCCTCTGATCAGAAAGCTGTGGGCTCAAATCTCAAGACTGCTAGTGGCACCTCTGAGTGAGTTGTGTCCCCACACACTGCTCCCTGGGCGCTGTGTTACTGTCTGCCCACTGTGTATGGGTTAAATACACTGTGTGCTCTGGTGTGTTCAGGTATGACAGAATGGTCACTTTACTTCTTGAAGGTACCTAATGAGTGTCTGCCCCATAATTGAGGGACTCAGTGTTAAATTCCTGAAACTGCCACAGCCATCCACCGTCTCCTCTCAACACGTAATGCGAGTGACTGTTAGTTAAAGTAACAGAATTGGAACTTAGTGTTCTGCTCCAAGTGTGTTGAACTGCCCTATGAAACTACATTAGCAGCAATTGGAACAGATGTGGTGAAGCATGATGTGACTAACACACATTAGTCTTCCATGTTAGTGGCTGGAACAAGAAAATGCAGATGAAACTGAAACTGATTTTAAACTAAACTTTAATTCCAAACATTTAAGCATGAGCTTCTAAATGGAAATGCGTTTGAGATGAAGAAAAACATACAATCACTAAAATGCGGCCAGACTTTTGGCTGGCACTGGAACTGTGCACTCTGAGTCACAGCCAAGTTTTCTACTACTCCCATGTCACCGTGAGTGGAAACCCTGCCCAGGTTTACGTGTTTATGAAGGCGGGCATTATGCAGCATGCACTTTGGTGTTTTGTGTTAACAGCCATTACTACATGGAAAACATCTTGTCATGAGGGAATTACAGAGCCCTGCGCTTTCCTGGGCTGTTCCACAAGCCTGTAATTTCAGTTAAGAGGCGGTTTAAGACACACAGAGAGACCCTGCCACATGTGTGTCACTGGGACTTTATGGGGGCATTGTTGTTGTAATTGCAGCCCTCCCTTGCAAGTAAACGACAAATTAGCTCAAGGGGTCGTATCCCAACCTCCCCTTCACAGTGAGCCTTTAAAGCCCCTGCCTCCGCCGGTGCTGAGAAAGTGTCGAGGTTCGGCTTTCACAGAAGAAGCACACAGGGCCTTTCTTTTCAACAGTCCAGCCGGCAAATGAAAGCCTGACTTCATGGCCAACAGCATGAGGATTACAGGGGTCATGGTTCTATTCTTTTTTTGTTTCCATTTGACGTTTTCTGTTAAACCTTTTAACTCTTACATAAGATCTGGTCTGATCATAAGGTGGGTGCTGGGTGATATATCGTCTATACTGGGATACCAATATTGCAACCACTGTGACTGGTTTTCAGAAAGGGCATTACATTACATGGGGCAGCTGGTAGCCTAGTGCTTAGGGCGTTCGTCCTGTAATTGGAAAGTCCAGGTTCAATTCCCAAGACCGCTAGGCGCAGCTGAGGTACCCTGAGCAAGGTACCATCCCCACGCACTGCTCCCCAGGCACTGTGTTCATGGCTGCCCCCTGCTTCACTTGGTGAATGGGTTAAATGCAGAAGTTGAATTTCGTGCTGTTCACACTGTGTGCTTTGGTGTGTTCACGTATGACAGAATGATCACTTCACTCACTCATGATACAGACCAGATTAACTCTCACACGCAAAAGACATTTTTTCTAAAAAACCTCAAATCAAGTCATTTTTTTCCATTTCTGAAAATAGCAGGGAAATGATAGTGAAGCTCAAATGAAGTAAAAAAACATCCTTTGCAATCTGGTCATTCTCTTTCACTACTATTTGTTTGATATAATGAGATAACTGGTGAAGTAGATCTATAAGATTATGGGTTTGAATGCACTGCATTACAGGTATTGTACTGAATGCTGGGGTCTTTGTTGAAATTGTAGTCATTTTGTAGTTAGGCCACTCATTTTTTTGTTTTATAAGTGAACAGCCTGCAGTAAATGCCATGTACTTCACCAACATTCCAGTCTAACTCATTGTTTGGACAGGGAGAAGGGCCAAGCTTGAGGGCAGAACCTCAGAGCAGCAGAAACGTCTGACCCTGCGGTTTGTTAGACGGAATGGAATGGAGGCAGAAATCAGGAAACGAAACACTGGTAAACAAAATTGTAGCAATAATCTATAATCTATACTTTATGCTGGAAGATAATAGTAGCTAGTTAAGCTCTTCTACTTGGATTTTGCAAGCATTTTGGAGCATTACACTGCTTCCAAGTTTTCCTTCTTTTGTTCCACATTGTTTGTTGTTTATTTTTCTTCATTTTTTGAGTACACTGCATTTTATGTCAGTTAATGTGAATCATGGACCTGCTACACTGGTTAGAAATGCTAAAAGTAATAAGCTATGAAGACCCACAGATTCACACTGCAATGCCAAGTTGAAACAAATTTCCAGGCACTCTAACAGCAAAATGGGACAGTGCCCACTGTGGTGGCGTGGTTATTTAATCCCTATATCACTACAAATACAGACTGTGTGTAACATATGCAGTTTATGAGGGAATTCTCATGTTTTAATTTGTGGTTTTCTATATGTTAGCCTACAATAACCAGCCCAAAATATTACCAACCGACCAGGAAGTCTCCCAAATCTACCAATTTCTCACTCTAGAATTGCTACTTGCAATGCAACTAAAATGAATATAACCGACTCCTGAGTGGCTGACCAACTCACTCACTCGTGTTTAGTGGGCAGAACATACACCACAAGGGGGCGCCTATCGTACCAAAAAGCTTTTTTTGCTTCATAAGAGCAGTCTTTGCATTAGTGACACAGTTTGTCCTTATGTTTATTACCCCTATTTACAAACATTTAAACACAATCTGATATTTACGTTTACAGCATTTAGCAGACTTCCATTCTGTAACTACAGGGGTCAGTGTCCCTGGAGCAACTTGGGGTTAAGGGTCTTGTTCAGGGACCCAGTGGTGGTGCTGAAGCCATGACCTCTTGGTCATGACCCTCTAGGCCACCACCACAAAATAGCTGGAAAATATCATGACACTGAATTGTTTACCACTAAGTAATATCCTTTGCTATGGTATAGGTCAGTGTCTCCTAGCACCAATCATGGAACAAGTCTGGCATATGAAAAACATTCTGCTTATGTATGTTTAAGGAAAATGCATAAGAAGCAGAGTTTGTTTTGCTGATCATTCATCTCAGAGCATGGGAACCTAAATTCTGTGAATTTGCATGAGTCATGTGGCTCGGTCAGTAGGAAACAAGTGGGTGGAATTGGACACAGAGTCAGTGCAGTTTTGGCAGACCCAAGAATGATTTGGTCTTCTACCTTGGTCTTCTAGCTCTTAGTCTGTTGGCATTATATTGTATACAGTATAGTCCTGCACAATTATATGTTGTCTTTGTCTTATTGAATTGTATCTCTTGCATCTTACACAAAGGCAGTATTCCACTGCCTAGTTAAATATATGGTCTTTTTGATGTTGATGTTGATCTTGATAACTTTTGAAACAGAATTGCAGATCAGTGATGAGAGTAGGACTCTTTACCTAAATGTACCAAAAACCAGGCTCATACATAGACAGACTCCATGGGCGGCTGCAACCCTCCCATTCCCTTGATTGCTGTGTATAAAGATGGTGTTTCATATGGCCATTCTTCAGGATCTATTTTGCAAGGGAATAGAACTTGTCGGTTGGCTTGGGTTTCTCGAGCCACATCACTTTCTGTCAACCCCCACTAATGCAGAACCAAACACCTAAGCAGATTTTATCTCTGCCAACTCTGACTTGGTCGAGGCCGTACAGACCCTTTAAGTGCGATTGTGATGAAGTTTCTTCAGTTCTCTCTACCATACAGTAGATACTAGAGTGACATGAAGTAGAAGAGTCCTATCACTAACACATTTTAATGACAGCATCTAGAACAAACAATGACAAGTTATTTTTCTGTTTTAAATGTGGTCTGGATAAGCCAACATTTGGGGAGTCAACCATCAATGAGACCCTGCTTAGAGGTCAATGGGTTTATGAACTTATACTTTGTCAGTAAGGCTTCAAATCTGCTTTGTAGTAAAGTCAATATTTTATTCTCCCTTGTAAAAAAACTTTAATCTGAAACATGATTAGACAGTCACTGTTGATAACTGCTATACCTTATGTATCCTGAGTGTCTCCAATCTGCCTAAAAGGATTTGCCTTATAGAGACACCATGATGCATGATATCATTTATAAGGTCATGTAAATATGAGTTAATATAGTGATAATATAATTATATAGTGATTTTCTATCAAAAGTCCTGATGGAAGGCTTCTGGGTTAAGGAATAAATTTACCTCTTTGCTGAATGTTAAGCTGCACAGCTGCTCGAACTGAGCCAACAGGGCTCACAGCCTGGCACTCGTACTGGCTCTGGTCATGAGGGGCCACCCGGGAGATCCGCAGGGTACCAGTGGACAGGACTACATGGCGCCGGTCATTTGGAAGAGGGCTGCCTGTGACAGAAGAAGAAAAGATTTCATTAGACTGATGATATTATGAATTTGATCATAAATTTTGTTCAGTTACTCTACATTTTTGCCATGCAATAGTAAAAAAGTCCAACCTGGTAATGCATCAATATAAAGTTAAATACTATGTTTTAAAAATGTATTAATTGATGCATTTACATACAAATGATCCAGTATAACACAAATGTCCAGCAAAATGACATGAGTAACAACTGCTAAGTATAGAGTCCATCAATTCATCACACTCACCGCTCCGTGTCCAGGCTATGACCGGCTGAGGGTAGCCCGTGGCCTCACAGTGGAAGTCCACCGTATGGCCTTCCAGTACAGACTGGTCCTGAGGCGTCACGGTGAACTGGGGGACAGCTGGGGGAGAAACATACACAGAGAGGTGCAACTGATTTATAGTAAGACCAAATGAGCAGTAGTTTTAGAAGTGAGAGAGTAAACAGAGTTGAACCTTTGTTGTTTTCTTTATTTTCGTTTATCTTGTGGCCTATATGTTCCCACTGATGCACAGCACTTCAGCACAACTTTAACAAAAATAACATATTACAAGAACATTGATGTTAATTATCTGATGTTTGTTATATTATTTTATACCAGCTCTAATAATATCCTTCCTTGATTGAAAAAAATGACTTGTGCTGTTTCAAGATGCTGATCTTACCCTGCACAATGATGTACGCAGTGGCATGAATGGTGTCCACGTTGTTGCTGGCGAAGCAGGTGTACTGGCCCCCGTCAGCCTGGTTAACGTTCTGGATGTAGAGCCCCCCCGAGGGGGTGATGTTGATGCGGGCATCGCTGGGCAGTGGGCTGCGGTCTCCTCTGGTCCACGACACCCGCGGGTGAGGCTGACCTGTAGCGCTGCACTCGAGAGTCACGCTCTCTCCAACCAGCACCTCTGTGTTCTGGGGCTGGATCACAAAACTGGGCCGAGCTGCAGGTTACAAAGCAGAGGAACGCACTTTCTTTTTGGCTACTGAAAGGCAAAAACTGAAAACAAGGAAGCAGGAAGCAAATCTTCGCAGCAGCTGTTGCTAATTAGGTTCAGATTCAAGTGTGGAAATAATTTATTTCACGTAACAAGACCACAAATCTAACTTTCCCTAAATGTGAGGCAGATTTTATTTTTAAACGCAAAAATCTAACAGATTTTCAATGTGCTAATTGACCAGCTGCATAACCAAGAGCACCCATAATGAGAGGTATTTATGTGTTTATCTACTTATTTTCCATTGCACTTTATATCATATTTTCATTTTGAACCATTTCTATTGGTCAGTTCATCATGATGAAATTGTGACCGAGAGTAGATGGCAGCTGATATTCTCAAAAAAATGAAGAAAAAGAAAAATGTGACATAAATGGAGGTACACAATCTGAATTTTGTAAGAATGTCATAAATTTGGTAAGATGGTGCTGATTTACATCTAGCTCAAGCTGCATATTCATAAGGTCTATCTGGGTTTGCTACTATGTACAATGTTGTGAAATACTACCTTAGATTCATTGTGAATTTGGGCTTATTTTTTTAAAAGCTTTTGACATCCAAGTTGGCCCTTCGGCTTTTAATAGATCTGTTATATTAGACAAACTGTTGCAGCTGCACACAGACATTTAAAGAAATGGTGCTGTGGAATATAATGTGACCTTGGGGTCAGCTTGCTTTCCTTAGATAATGGTACAAATAAGCATTTAAACAATTTGAAATGACTAACAGACTAGCAGTGCACTGTTGTGGTGAGGAAGGGGCTCTAATGTGGTGCTTTATTGCTTGAGCTATTGACAGGAATTATTATCTATAAGTTATTTACAGGTTTGCCATCCAATTAAATTTCATGATGAGTCTTCAATGCATCTGAGCAGTAAGTTTTACAAAAAGTTCTCTCAATCAGTTTGAAACTTTGGGAAACTTTGTACAGACTTATGACGTACATGGGACAACAGTGAAACATATACAGTGATGCCGAAGGCACAAACAGGAAGTTCTGAACATCTGGTAGATCTCAGCCTCTAAACTGGAAGCCAGAAACTCCAAGGCCTCTCAGTTTATCACTGAGACTGGAAGCAGAGGCTCAGGCAGTGGAAAAGGGGCTCACATGGAGTGCCGAAGTAGCGTAAGGTGACCTCTCCGGTTTTGACCTCTCCAGCAACATTTTTGGCCATGCACTGATAGACGCCCTGGTCCGTCTCCCTCGTGTCCTGAATCATCAGGGTGCCGTCTTCCAGAAGATTCAGACGGGAGTCATCTCGCATGTCTAAGGCATTGCTGGAAAAGCAAAGGAGAATAAAAGTTGATGCGGATACCTTTGTAAATCATGTGTGTGCCATCATGTCAAAAATACGTTTTTCCACATAAAATTGTAAGTAGCTTTGGATAAACATGTCTACCAAATGAATGTAATTAAATTAATGTAACACATTATTTCCTTCTTGTATAATATTACCATGTGTTTGTTACAACAGTGAATACATACATTTACTTTAATTTATTAATTTAAGTTTTGTACAGCAGTTTTTAAATAAGTGATCAGTTCCTAGAACATGAGGTTTGTACTATGGCCTGTGAAACTCCCATTCATGAAAGGGTTAAATAATGTAAATAATAGGCTAACAGCTGCTCTTACTTGTTTCTCAGCCAGATGATCTGGGGTTTGGGATTGCCCTCAGCCCGGCACGTGAAGTACACAGTGTTCCCTGACGTCACGTCCACATCCTGTGGCTCGGACGTGATCCGGGGCACCTCTACAAACAGAAGAGCGGCAATGGGGGGTTGGGGGAAGGTCAACAGAAAATGGGGAGAAGAGAGGGGGGCAGGGATGGAGAGCAGACAAGAAGGAAAGAAAGAATTAGTAGGGTTGGACTACACTTAAAAATTCTTCGGGAAAATGCCATAGAACAATCACTAAGTTCTGTAAAGAACCTGTCAATGGATTATTTTTACAAAATAATTGCTCTTATAACTGATGTGTGCACAACCTTTTTCAGAATGTAAAGAACAGGAAGATTTTCCTATTATATGCCAATCTAGGACCCTCTAGGTTTCAGAGTGCAAGAAAGCTACTGAAAGAATCACTCCATAGAAGGCTGGCGAGTCGGTTGATGATGATGTCCATGCCAGCTGGACAAAGCTTCTGTTTCTGCCGCAGGGCTCCCTTGGCTGTCTGACAGGGCAACCATAATGTCTCGGCTCAACACCAGCCCAACAGTGACTGTGGACATGTTGACATCCCCTGTGTGCCAAATGTAGGGGTTTACCCAGCACTAATGCCATTACATCCATTACAGCGTGTACCAACTACTGCCTGTGGAGCTGCAGCAGAAGCAGAACCAGCTTCTCAGCCAAGGCTTCAGTTCACCTTAGGATTCCTACAATAGAAACAGGTCTGTGGTGGTTTCTCACTCCATTTAATATCAATAAGACCAGCTGAAAAGGTTTCATCTGAAATCCCGGCCAATTCATCATTGTATTCTGAGCAGAGAGATGCAAAAAACTACTTTGCCTCACACTACCTTTTTAAGGAGACCTCGCAAAGAGCTGACTTTTAGTCCAATTCCAGCCACTAGCTCGGAGCCCAATCAAATATACTACCAACACTGATAGGAGGAAGGTTAGCACATTCTACTAGTTGTGATTAAGAAGGTATGTGTTTGCCAGATAACACAGATGAGGGCATTAACGACTCCAGATTTTTTCAAGTCGACTAGTCGGTCAGCAAAGTTCGATGTCGAGTCCACTAGTCATTTCATGGCGTCATCACACACGCAACGGAGGAAAACACGTGTCCATCACTGAGCAACTTTAATTAAAGTTCTTTGTAAAATTAACAGGCAACTTGACAATGAAACAAATTGTCGTTGAAAATTTAAGTGTACAACTGCAAGTGGGAACAGTTTAAGCTGCAGCAGGATGACTCTCTGCAGTGTTAGCATTAGCCATGTTAGCTAATGCAGAACACCAGTACTGTTACAGTACTTGCAGGCTGTGCAGGTCTCCTTGCTGTTTGCGTGTCTAGAGTGGGGCATCGGCTCGTGCCTCTCTGATGCGTTTATGCACCCATATTAAACCGTTCCCGCTCTACAATCTCAACATGCCACAGTGGTCATGGCTGTGAGGGCTCAGTCTTCCCTCTCTGCGCTACAGACTACCGCGCGCCCCGTTAACACTGTGCGACACTGAAATTACAGCCCTGTTCGCCAGCCACACGCAAACTGCCCCAGCCCGCCACACAGGCCTGCGGCCTGCCAGGGTGGCAGCTCCTCTCTGAGCCGCGCCGTGTTTTGACAGCTGCTGGTGCTGGCGGTTGTATTGTTCCTGCGCAGAGAGAGGGGGAAGAGTGCAATAGTGTTCAGAGGCAGGCATTCCACTATAGAGCCTATGGAGACATTAAGGGATGGATTACACTAACAAGCACGGGCAAGCCTGCCTAAGAAATTAGCTACAGTGGTTTGCGTCACCCATGTGGCAAATGGGCAAGCGCTGTGTGTTCCTGAATCCGTCTAAAAGAAAAATGTGGATTACATAGAACAACTTGGAGGTGGCATGAAAGAGTCCAAACTCTTTGTTAGCGAAACCTGAAGAAACTCGCTCAAGAATAGGAAAAAGACCCTGTTGCTAGGTAGAGGAAATAACTTTATCCAACATCTGACTGATATCAGTGAGTCCAGTGCCTGGCTTGCTCTGCCGTTGACAGCCCTGCCTCCCGAGAAAGCCCTGTAGGCTTGACCTTCATTTGCTTAGCAGATGCCGGAGACTTGGGGAGCTGAGCTTGACCCACTACTTGGTCTGGCAGAACAGTCAATGAGTGGGAGGCTGAAAACCCTAACAGTTTTACATCTGGAAACTCACTCTTACACACCCTGCTAAACCACCGCAGCATCTGTTGCACATGCTTTCAGATCCCCTGAATATCACAAGCAACACGAGGAAGGGAGTATGAATGGCATTGTTCAGCTCCTATTACTTTACACTTGTTTTCTGTGAGCACAAATACAGTGTGGGTGAGATTGTAAACACTAGAGAGGAACAACAGTAGGAACTATATCCATGGTGTTATATAATTAGTAGGACTGCCATGATCATGAAATCTTAGCTGATGATTAGTTACCGTATAAATAACTGCAGCTAAAGTAATTTAATTGTCTTTTTTCTACTAAAGTACAAACCTGATATTAGCAAATTGGCTGGTTTATATCCATGGTTCCTGGTTACTTTTTCTTTGTAGTAAACATTACATTGTACAGTAAACTGATGCATATACACACTGGTGTGGTGCATCAGTTCATAGTACAATGCAGTTTCAAGTTAAAAAAAATAAGCAAAAAGCATGCATCCTCATACTTAGCAGTAGATACTTAGCTAGTAAACAAACGAACTATGTAATGTTTATTTGGCACTAACCTCTAAAAGTGTCACAGCATGATGACAGAAGCGTCTCTAATAAAAGCTAATAAACTAATAAAAGCGCAGCAAATTTACAAACTGCTTGTCATGACCTAGGGCACGTATAACATCTAATCCAATACAAACTGCCATCATCAGGTGATTAAGTAATGTTATTGAATGCTAAATAATCATAATTAGGATAGAAAACATCTGTATTCTGTATTACATTTACAAAGGATAAAGTAGATCACACACAACAAGTACAAGTCTGCCTTAGTTTATGGAAAAGCAATGGTTTCTTCAACCAGCTTAAAAGAAAATGATTCTGAAGCAGCAGAACAGGAATCAGAATCCTTCCCCTCATGCTGCTTTCCTTAATAAACCCAATTACAGCGACTCTCTGACGACACACTGTTCAGAACACTGGCCACCATCACCATCACATCAACATCACTAACACTAGTCACTGTTTTGAACTCCATTGGTTCTGGAACAGTCTAAACCGTATTGGTTCTGTTCATTAGTTGTATTTAACAGATACTTCCAATTCAGTAGCTCATCCTGTCTCAGTGTTACATGCACGACACATAAACACCATCAGCTTGTCCTGGAAAGCTGTACACACACAGCTGATATAGAGCAGTAAAGATAAAAGTATTAAATCAGGTAATGTGCCTAAACTATAACGTTAAGCAATATATTTATTATTATATCACATATATGACGGCCAGGCTTATGCATGATGATGGCCAGGCTTATGCATTCTTCCATGCTGCAAGATGCCAATAAAGGTGACATCCTGCATTCATTTTATATTATTCTGCTGCAAGTAATCCTCCAACCTGGGTCTGCATTTGTTGTGTTTGCAGGTTACGTATAGAATCAATTACTGCACTACAAGGCCACATTTTATTTGTAAGGAAAAGTGGAGATATTTTATTATGACCTCAATTTGACGAAAAGTTCCTGTTTTGTGAGGCAAAAACATTTTACCATTTTTTTAGTTAATCAGAAAAGTGTCAATGCAGAATAAAAACTACATGTAAATTCAATGCCAATCAAATATGTGACTCTATATGACAGGCCTATTCAAATGGCGGCCCGCAAGCAACTTCCGAGTGGCCCAGCCCACTTTTATCTTAATAAAATAAACCACTCCCCGTAGCCTATAAACCAGCCCTTTTCAATTGCCGGCCCACGGCCCAATTTTGGACCGGCCCGCTGACTACCTCTTATTTATTAAATAGCTGCGACTTAACGGCATTCAAAAGTGAAGGGACGTAAAGTTACAGCGAAAATAGAAAATGTAACCGCGAGTGACTGATAAGTGCACACATACAGAATGCTGAGGGAAAACCCATGTGCCTTGTCTGTCTGGTCATTTGCTCAGTAAATAAAGAAAACAATAACT